>CM023453.1:110563998-111118634 GCA_013339765.2 Haemaphysalis longicornis
TTTGCAAAGTTTGTTGCCGCGTTCCCACATTTCCCTGCAAGTTTTATGGCTCCGCCAATTGGACTAATGTACATCAACGATTCTCCAAGATGCGTCTAGAAGCAGAAATAATGCTGTTGTACTGCTTTTTCTTGCACTTTCAGGGAAGAGAAGCGTCGTATTCTAAGCGTTGGGGGGTCGCGATGGCACGTTTGGTGAATAAGCGGTTCCGGCAGAAGCCCTAACACTATGGTGTTCATTCTTATGCATTTTTTCTCTGTGATACCACACTTGTCGTTAAGGCGCATTGGAAAGGCTGCACGACAGCGAAGGCTGCTTTCGATTTGGCAGACCACCTTTCCACACGACGCCGATAGCGACACGAACACGTGTGCCGATGGAAAGTCCGCGTGGTGTGACTGACTCGCTAACCGATGGCGCTGACACTACGATAGTACGAATGGTCATCGGATATCGGTCGAGAAACAAAAATTCCGCCCCGACCAACATTCGTGGCGTAATTAATTCGGCTCTGCTGTGTTAGTTACAAGAGTGTTGTGGCGGCGACCCAGCAGCTTGCGTCGTCTGCTGCCGCAAACGGGCACGCTCCAGGAACGATGACGCTGGGGCTGAGCCACGAGTGGCGAGTGCTGACCACGCGCTTGCGGTGCGCGCTGGGCACGAGCGTGGAATAAAGCGGGGACCCCAGTTTGGGTCCACGGCGCTGTAGCGTGCAGACGTGTGTCTTCTCATCTCTCTGTCGCCGTCGCGACATTGGTGACCCGGACGTTGCAGCGGAGCCACGTACTCAGAATGGACCCTCCCCGCGACGCCAGCGGTCCTTCTGTGTCCTCCGCTGCCTCTTCACCTGGCATCTCCGCCGTCGCTTGCCGTTTGCCCCCCTTCAGCGCTAAGCACCCCGACGTGTGGTTCCTTCAAGCCGAGGCAAGCTTCCGAGTGAGTCACATCACGTCGCAAGAGACTCGCTTCAACCATCTACAACAGTCACTGCCTATTGAGATCGCGGTTGAGGTTCGTGACATCCTTGCCAACCCGCCTACCACGAACCCTTACGACACGTTGAAGGCTGCCATCTTGAGCCGCACGAGCCCTTCGGAACGGCAGCGTTTCCAGGGGCTGCTTTCTGCAGAGGAGTTGGGTGACCGTCGACCTTCGCAGCTCCTTCACGAACTGCAAACCCTGCTCGGCGACGCACCTTCTGCCACGGACTCCCGTTTGTTGAAGGAACTTTTCCTGCGACGGCTCTCCTCTTCTGTGCAGATGATCCTCGCGACTTCTTTTGACCTTCCCTTATCCGCGTTGGCCGCGCATGCTGACAAGATAATGGAAGTCGCCACGTTGCATCCGCCTTTGTCCACGGTGGCATCCGCTCAATCTTCCGACCATACCACCGTGGCGGCGCCTGCTACTCCTTTGCCCTCACCGCTATCCGACGACCTCGCCGCTCTCCGAGAGCGCATGCAAAACTTGGAGGAGCTTGTCGCCTCGGCTGGTTACAGCTCGCCGCCGCCTCGCAACCCTCGAGCTCACCGGTTTTGGCCCTTCTCGCCGTACCCCGTCTCCGCAAGTATTTCGCCAGGAAGGCACAACGCGCCAGCCACCTCAACACCCTGATTCATTGTGCTGGTACCATCGCCGCTTCGGTGCAGCGGCGCAACGTTGCACCCGTCCTTGCGGCTGGCCGGGAAACGGGACGAGGGATCGTTAGCGGCGGCGACCGATTCCCAAGCCAGCGACAGTCGCCTCTTCTACATCACAGATGCAACCAGTGGTCAACGTTTCCTAGTTGACACTGGTGCTGAAGTGAGTGTGCTCCCCGCTAATTCCTGTGACCGCACTCAAGCACCACTGTGCCATCTCCAAGCTATTAACAAGTCCAGCATTCCCGTGTACCGAAAAAAATCTCTGATGGTAAACATCGGCCTACGCCGTGCGTTCCGCTGGATTTTCCTCGTGGCCAACGTGAGTCACGCCATTCTAGGAGCCGATTTCCTTTCGCACTTCGGCCTCCTGGTTGACATGGCCCGAAAAAGAATCCTGGACGCCAAAACCGGCCTTTCTGTCATCGGCAAATCGTCTCCAGTCCATCCGTTCGCATTTACGCTTCTTTGCGACCTACCTTCTCCGTACCGGGAATTGCTGAACGAGCTTCCTTCCCTGACTGCCCCTCCAGACTGGACAAAGCCAGTGAAGCATGACGTCGTTCATCAGATCATCACCACCGGTCCACCTACGCACGCCGTGGCGCGTCGACTGGCCCCAGACAAACATAAAATCGCGGAACAGGAATTTCACCACATGGTTGAAATCGGCATTGCTCGCCCGTCATCGAGCAACTGGTCCTCGTCGTTACACATGGTCCCGAAGAAATCAGGAGACTGGCGACCCTGTGGTGATTACCGCTCCTTGAACGTGGCCACTGTACCCGACAGGTACCCCCTACCTAATATACAGGACTTCACCAATAACCTCAGTGGATGTACCATCTTTTCAAAGCTTGACCTCCAAAAAGCCTACCACCAAATCCCCGTAGCCCCGGATGACGTCAAGAAAACTGCCATCATTACACCGTTTGGCCTCTTCGAATTCACTCGGATGCCTTTCGGGTTACGCAACGCAGCTCAGACTTTTCAGCGCTTCATAGACGTCGTCCTCCGTGGTCTACCTTTTGTTTTCGCCTACATAGATGACGTTCTTGTCGCCAGTTCATCGCTATCTGAGCACCTGCACCATCTGCGGATAGTTTTCGAACGCCTAGCAGAGCATGGCCTCATCCTTAATAGCGAAAAGTGTGCGTTTGGGTTGCCGTCGTTGGAGTTTCTCGGTCATTTCGTTGACTGCAATGGAATTCGCCCTCTGCCAGACAAAGTGAAGGCCATAATCGACTTTCCCCGACCTGAGTCCTTGCGCCATCTGCGCCGTTTCCTAGGGCTGGTGAATTATTACCGACGGTTCATCCCGGAATGTGCGGCCATTGTTCAACCTCTCGAAACTTTCCTTCAAACTTCCAAGTCTCCCGAGTGCAGTCTTGAATGGTCTGAAGCTGCTGATCGCGCATTCACTACCACCAAGGAGCGCCTGGCCTCTTCTACCCTCCTCGTGCACCCGCGCCACAACGCTCCCACAAGCCTGATGGTAGATGCTTCCCACTGTGCGATTGGAGGTGTACTTCAGCAGCACATCCGCGGCAGCTGGCACCCGCTCGGTTTCTTTTCGAAGAAGCTTTCTCCCACTGAGCAACGGTACAGCACTTTCGGACGGGAACTCCTGGCGGCATACCTCGCTGTGAAGCATTTCCGCTTTTTCCTCGAAGGCCGCAGCTTCGTGATCTTCACCGATCACAAGCCTCTTACGAACGCCTTCAAGTCATCGAAGACTACATATTCTCCCCGAGAGACGCGACATTTGGCTTATCTTGCAGAGTTTACGACGGACATTCGGCATGTCAAGGGAGTTAACAACATTCCAGCCGACGCCCTTAGCCGTATTTCCGCCATACAGCGCTCCGGTTTCAGTTCTCAGGAGTTGGCCCAAGCCCAAAGCGATGACGAGGAGCTCCGAACTCTACGTTCTTCAAACAGCTCCTCTCTGCAACTCGAGGACATTCTATACCCTGATTCGGGAATCAGCATCGTTTGCGACATTGACCCGGTCTCAGGCCGCAGACGGCCGTACCTTCCTGCGTCTCTCAGGCGCATTGCCTTCAACTCTATTCACCGTCTCTCTCATCCTGGAGTTCGTGCCTCACGGCGTTTGATTGCCGAGAGATACGTCTGGCCGGGCATGAATACTGACGTACGCGCCTGGGCCCGTTCCTGCCTCGCCTGCCAACAATGCAAGGTCTCTCGGCATACCGCATCGCCTCTGGCTACTTTCCCACTACCGGACTCAAGGTTCTCCACAATTCACGTGGACCTTGTTGGCCCACTACCACCATCTAAGGGCTGCCGCTACATCTTGACAGTGATCGACCGTTTTACCCGCTGGCCGGAGGCTTCTCCAATCGACGATATTACGGCTGAGACTGTTGCTTCCACGCTTATGTCGACGTGGATCGCCCGTTTTGGCGTGCCGTCGGAGATTATCACAGACCGTGGCCGCCAATTTGAGTCCACACTCTTTCGCCGCTTGACATGCCTACTCGGTGTTACTCACCTAAAAACAACGGCCTATCATCCTCAAGCCAACGGCATGGTCGAGAGGTTTCATCGTCAGCTCAAGGCCTCGCAGATGGCTCACGAATCACCTGAGCAGTGGGCAGTTCACCTTCCTCTTGTGCTGCTAGGATTGCGCACTGTCATCAAAGATGATCTTGGTTGTGCCGCATCCCAAATGGTCTACGGCACGTCTTTGCGATTACCGGCAGACTTCCTGGTCCCTCCACAGCCTCAAGATAACCCTTCCTCTCCTGGCCCATCCTACGTAAAGGATTTAACCCGGTTTTTCAGCTATATCCGTCCCCAACCGCCACGGCCGTGTTCCACAAAACCCACTTTTATTCACCCAAGTCTTTCTGTCAGCCAATACGTTTTCATCCGTGTCGACAGTGCCCGCCGGCCACTTCAACCGCCCTACACCGGCCCTCATCTCGTCATTTCACGCGGCGAAAAGACGTTTACAGTTCGCGTTAACGGCCGCGACACTGTCGTTTCCATCGATCGCCTCAAGCCCGCTTTCACCGAGGCCGAACCGCCTGCCTTCGACACCACCATCCACCACTCCACCCTGAACACCACCACTCTCCCCTCCGTTCGCAGCCCCACCCGTGAACATCCCCGCACAAAGACTGTCCGTTTTGCCGCCACTCCGTCTGAAGAGGGGGGGGGGCTATGTGGCGGCGCCCCAGCAGCTTGCGTCGTCTGCTGCCGCAAACGGGCACGCTCCAGGAACGATGACGCTGGGGCTGAGCCACGAGTGGCGAGTGCTGACCACGCGCTTGCGGTGCGCGCTGGGCACGAGCGTGGAATAAAGCGGGGACCCCAGTTTGGGTCCACGGCGCTGTAGCGTGCAGACGTGTGTCTTCTCATCTCTCTGTCGCCGTCGCGACAGTGTAATAAACATAGTAAGGTCCATGAAGCCCATTGAACTCAATGTTAGCGCTAATGCGATCCGTATTTTCCACTTGCGACGGTTCGGCCGCTCGCCTTTGCGAACATTCGTTACGGAAGTTACGTTAGTAGTTACGGAAGGTTTATTACGTATTAACCAGTCAATATCCGCCAACGTTTCTCGCGTAAATCGTAAAACAAAATTACGGCAACCGCTTTTCCCGTACGGCGAAATCGCCGTCGCAGCTGGGCATATAGTTGCGCTCGCTTGCCCGAATTCGAGCTGTTGCTTCAGATCAGCTATGGTAGTGCTTTATGAAATCTTACTGCACCACGTTGTTCAAGAAGTGTTCAGTTAACCAGTCATGAATTCGTGACAATAGGTAAAAAACACTGATGTGACACAAAGGCTCGGTCGCAATTACAGGCGTTGGCAGAATTTGGTCTTGAGGTGGGCAAACCTGTTTTACCGCCGTGTGAGGGGGAGGGGGGATTCATAATTTAAGTAACATTCCGCAGCATATCAGGACCTAACGAATAAAGATTATCTGGGTTATTAAATTTCTAAAAATAAGAAAATGTAGGCACTAATTTTGAGTATGTTTATAACGCTCATATATCAAATAAACGAATGCAAAATTTGTTAATTAAAGGCAACACTTCCAATTGGAGGCACATGTTTTATAACACTTTTCTGGCACCTATGAGACAATATTGTAAAATAAATGGTGTTTTGAGAAATATTGCGAACAACGGGAATTTGCAATGTGCAAATTCCTTTTTACAGGTACTCATACAAAAACATGGGTGCCATTACATACAGTCACGAGCACCACAATGCGATTATCTCGGCGAACTATTTTCGCCTATACTTTTCAATGTTTTGACATTGCAGCTGCATCATAACGAGTCTAGCCAGATGATTGTCGGATACTGTCGATTGAAGCAACGTTTTCGTGCACGGAATCTTGTTAAACGAACTCTGAATCAGGACAACTCACGGGAGTATGACGGCGATGTGCAGAGCGCGAATGGTATAGAGATGTAATTGATTGAATGTGGAGTTTACCGCACCGAAGCTCCGAATCAGTTATGAAGCTCGCTCTGGTTGAAAACCCGAGAAAGATCATCAATGTGCACTAAAATCTGAACAAAGGGCGTTTTCGCTCCTTGCCTCTATCAGAAAAGCAGCCACTGCAGCAGCGGATTGAATCCGCGTCTTTGGGCTTAGCAGCACAACGCCTTATCCACTATTCTACCGCGGCGGGTTTATGTCGGGATGTGTCCCCTCGGCGAATTCCTGGAAATCTATAGGGTACTTATTTCAGTCCGTTGTATTTTACTATCCAAGCAAACTTTCGCTTTACAGTCGAAGTCATCGAATTGGTAGCATTTTTAACTGAGACGCAGAGCTTCGTTTTTAAGTGTTACTGGTTTTTTCGGCGCCTTTAGGTGATACAATAAAATAAAGCAGATGCGGGCCGTCTCAAAATTGTTAATCTCGTACTGGCAGCATAGAGTTCAAGTGAGATATCAAAATTCTACGCAGTTCCAGAGTGTTTGGTGTGCCTATATTTTGCGTGCAATGACTCGCCCCACACTGAGTTCTCTTTCAAGCTCCCTGCAGTCTCCAGCTTCTCCGAATGTTGGTGCGTAAAGCTTTCTTCCGGTTTTATCTCGTGCGCGCTTTTTGTTCCCGTAAGACACGGCATGTTCTGCTGCACATAAAAGTGAACATCTCTCCGCTTTAAATATCTTTTGTTAAGATAGCGCGCACAACAAATAGGCCAAAATGATACATGCCGCTTTTTTTCTACTAGTTCATTCTTGAAATGTAGAACACCTAACTCTAGCTCGCCCAACATCGGAGACTCGTTAAATAGTTCTCTTCTTTTCGGGTGTTTACCCGACGGGCACTCACCCAAAACGTAAGATTTGAAATAAAATTTCAGTGTTTGGTGATACTATCCTAATTATCATTCACCGGGTATACAATGGAGCCAACTAACTCAATAATGTATCCATAAAAATCATGTACCTTGCATGTAAGTGGCCAACTTCATGGACCATGTTACAGCCAGGATTACACGGAGCAAGGATATTTGTATATAGCAATAGGAGGAAAAGAAGATTTTGGTAAGGAATTTTCTTTTTTTAGTCTGTTTCCCAAAACGTCGGTCTACCGAAACGCTTTGAACGCGAAATAGAGGGGTCAGATTTTTCGTTCTGATGAAGCTTACATGCGAGAATTATTTGAGGGCAAAGCGATCTCGAGACCGTCCTGTAATGTTGGAGGCTGTTCTAGGGTGGCAATGGTGGTAAAAATGTCATCGGTTTTAAAACGGTCGAGAAGCTCGGAATGTTTTATCTCTATTAAACAAGGTGCTGCAATAAAATCAGCATTGGGTTTTCCTTTTAAGATGAATCCGAAGTCCATTTAAGGTTTGCGAAAAGATAAAATGGACCACCTTCGCACGTGTGTAAAACGTCTATTTCCCCAGCGTTCCCAGAAATTTTGCGCGCGGAGGCTGCGAGGTGGCATAGCCGGAGTTTTCTCTTACAGTTCTGTCTAACCCACAAGGTAAACATTAGGGTCACGACTAGCCAAGGTGAGAACGCTGGACTTTGCCACGCCACGCCAGGTGAACTGCTATATGCTGGTTTTTTTTTAGAAATTATTATAATTCTTGCGGCAGGAGACTGGTGCGACAATTGACTTTACGCCAAAGTAAATTCCAAGAAGTCAATGAGTATAGCTGCAGGCTTCCTTTAAAGCCTTTTATTAGTTGTCAGATCAGCCCGCATTTCACGTAAATTTGTTAAAATAGCCACTCTTAAATGGATACTTCCCTACAGCACAAGTATTGTTTGCTGTTTAATGCAAGTCGAAAATTCGTAGCAAAAAATGTTGGAGAAGGAACTACGATTTGAGCCTGTATGAGACGACACGACAGCATATGGTGCCTATACTGCCTAAATGGCACTTTTCAGTGCTATTAGAGACGCCTAAAACAAGACTCTCTGTGCCTAAAGTTACAGTCTCTAGTTATCATATTCACCGGAACCTTGTTTGTGGTAGTTCTGGCCTTGCAGTTTTAGCAAAGTTGTGCAGAAAAAGTCAATCTATGTTCCGACTCTAGCAGTAGCTTCTGAACAGAATGTTTCCCAGGAGCAAACACACAAAAGCAAGCCTTTAGAACGTATTTAACACGGCCCTTGAGGGGCTCAGCACCTGCCGTTAAGCGAGAGGAGGGGTTGACAAATCACCGAGGTGTAGGTAATGTTGTGATGGACAGGTTAGGTCGAGAATTTGTCCGAGAAAAACTACGGCTTTTTTGAGAAAAATACCCCGGCCATAATTTGCAAGGAAAAGGCGTTCAGAGTTGGCTGGCTTAATTCTTTGTTTACGGTGCCTACTTCAGTTCCCCCTGAAGAAACCCCAACTGAAGAGCCCTTCCCCCTCCACCCCCTTTATGATGTTGGGGCGCTCCAAACAATCTGGAAATTTTCTGATCACAATTTCAGCGGAAACAGGAGAAAGCATGGATGAACTTGCGGGGCATAGAAAGAGGTGGGAAGGGAGAGGGGCAAGTGCTGGTGCGGTTTGTGGGGGGCAAGTGCCCCTTTCACACCCCCCTGCCGAAGTACGTCAAAAAGGATTGAATGAACAGCCTTTATACAGAGAAAACGGGCTCCAGACCATCAGGGGAAGGAGCACGGGTAAAAGATTTGTTTGCGCATCGATATGCACAGTCGAACAAAGAGGCAGGCGAGGACCGCCCCAAAACACACTTTTCTTCTAAGATTGCTCATATTATCGATTACGGTGTAGTTGCCTAGTAGTTGATAAACCCAGGGTCGCCTAGAAATTTCCCCGGAAAGAAAAAGGAGAGGAAGAAATGGTATGCACGACACACTCTAAAAATCTTTTTTTCGCACCTTGCAACCCTTCGCCTGCTTTTGTTACGGTCATAAATGTTTAAAATCGATCAGAATAACGGAATGCAATAATACTACTGCCTGTGTACGCGCGCGCATGACGTCACCACAAAGCGACCAAGGCCGAAATTGGCGCGAATGAGGGGACAAACAAACAACCGACGTCGGTTCGGAATGCATGTGCGGGTTCAGACAAGACATTTCAAGGCAATTCTTTACTCATTGGTTTATATATTTTAGCTTTCTTACGTACCAAGACATGTCGTCACCGAAAACGTGCGGTGACAGGGTTGTTCTCTTTTAGCATGATCTTTCGGTGTGGTGCGGAGTCGTAAAAGTCCCGACCTATTCCTTCCGTACGCTTTTCCAGCCGTGACCGTAGCGCAGGATTCACAACCAGAATGGTCAAGAACGCCGCAACCGGAACGCAGACAGTCAGAAGACCAAGCCCCAAAGCGATGCTACGGCGCGGAATGTCACAGTAGGAGATGCCTTCAACCAGGTTTTGTAGACGTCGAAAAGAAGCGGGCATCACGGGCAGGCACGCTCCCGTGCGCGAGAGGTTGGTCGAAAGGAGGAAAACTCACAACGCGGGCGAAAATACATTGTTTTGATTTGCAATAACACCAGTAATATTTTTCGCGCTAAGAAAATTTTTGAAGGAGCTGGTTCCGAAACAATGATTTCCCTAAGAATGTGAACTCCTATGTATCATAAAAACCTCTTTCAGGACCTCTTGAAACCAGGTAGTGTACACTTGTTAACTCTGCGAAACTCCATTGACTCCGCCGCACGTGAACACGCGCGGGCCAACCACTCTGCAAAATTGAATAGCTCTTGTCGCGTCTCCTTGTTTGCGCAAACGGTGAAGGGGATTGTGACAGACAGGCCTTCTAAGTTGTCTCAGCGGTTTCAAATTGCATTTAACGAGTTCAGTGACCTTCGTTCCTCTTCATTCCCCATAATTCGGGCGCGCACTTATACTGGAAATTCGTGTACAATGTAAACACAACAATTCAAACCACTCAGGGAAATTCGTCAGAATTCCTTTTGATCAAATCCGTTTCGGACATTTGACTTTGGCTGTACACTGTGTCGAATCAAGATCAAAAAGTTGTGCAAGATGCATTTTTAAACATCCCAATCTGCTCTGCATTGAACATTTTCTCGTTTTTGGAGCCTAATATTTACTAGATTATCACTGTTGAAATCAATATGGCCCTATATCTGAAAGCTCTACACCTGCAAACTTAGCTAGCTTTGAGAAAAGTGTATATTCTGGCCAAACACCGTACTGTGTATTGTAGCTAGGAACAAATCCGACAATGGTATGCGAACCTTCTTATTCTTAATGCGCGTGTTTTAGTACTGGTATGTGCCCTCCTCGCTGACAGGCCTATTTCAATTATAACAGCCACCACTCTAGCGCTTTTATTCTGATTCACAGGCCCACAGAGCCAGGAATTACGATTTGTTTCTTGTTGGTGTTTACAATCTGTGTAAGGTAATTCCAATTTCCCCCTTGCCACATGAGGTGGATCGCTAAGAAAATATTGAAAGAGTTAACAAAGTTCAAGAAGTGTACTGTGAATAGGTAGCATTCTTGGGGTTCTCGGTTGATGCGATACAAGTAAGCAAAACCTATGTCAGCACAAACCTGGGAAGTATTGTAAACAAATTAAATTAAGTTGCACCAATTTTATGCAGGCGATATAGATATTATTAGCGGGAAATCGGCTGGTAGTTTGAGTAAAGCTGTCTATGGTTGGGGCTAACCCTCTGATAGCCAGCAGAAAACCCTCAAAAGCAAGCAGTCCTCATCTCTTAAGGAAATCGAGTTGCAGGGGCGACAAAGCAGAAGGGAATACTGAAACTTTGTGTCGATGATGATGATGGTAGGTTTTTCTTTTCCGCGGAATATTATCACGGGCCGAGCAGCGCCAGTACTATGACAGTGACTTATAAGAGCGGGAATATGATTGTAGGGGTTATGTTGTCATAGATATTTTCAATTACTGCGTGAAAAGACAACATAGGTAAAACTTGTGTAGTGGGCCAAGTAAAAAAGCCGCCACCATTGGAAGAATTTTCCTACTTGTTTTGCAGGCGACCGTCCTTGCGGCAGCAAGGCGGGACCCTTACCGGGCTCAAGCGGAATAAGGTGACTGCGCTCATGGGTGATGATATACCTTACATATCTTAAAAAATCGCACTCCACACATGCTTAAAAACGCCGTTAAGACAAAAAATGACGCCCAAGATAAACATCGCAGTAGATGTGGAGTATCATGCCTATATGCCATGGTGACAAGCTGGTGTTTTATTATGGTTTAAGTAGTTTATTTCCACGACTATATAAACTACCGATAACAAGGCGGCCCATCTCGAGCACCGTGGCTGTTTCGTGCGTCTCTCTAGGTACGATGAGTAGCATTGGTATGGCCCATCCGCAATCTACACAGCGTAACCTCAACTATTTTTTCTCGCTTATCAGCGATTTATTTATTTTTGTTTTCCTATATAAAAATTATTTGGTGACAGCCTTCTCCATTCTTCCTGCAAATGGTCACGCAGCCTCTTCCGTATGTTTATTTAACATCCTTTTAAAGGACAAACAGATTTGCAGTTTTTGTTTGTGGACTAAGCAGGCATTCTTTAAAAGCCGAATAAAAATGTGAACCTTTGCGATTTTTCTGAGTAGAAAGCCCGCACTGCACTTTGAGAATCGCTGAATAAAACCTCTTTGAACGTGTTTCACTATGTTAGGTTTTATATCCCTCACAAGGTAGCGCATTTCAGTAGTGAATGCTGACGCGGTTTTACGTTTACCTGATTAATAGGTTGGTTATAAAAGAGTTTTTGAAACACAGGGGAGTTCCTGCCTTATTTGTCTCAAAATGTAGTGGGTGTTTTAAAAGAAGGTTTGAAGTTGTAAAATGCCTTAAACAGCAAACGGCTATTACATTTTCTGTCACTAAACAAACCTATGCGCTGTCACTAAAATTCATTTCCCTTTTACAATATAGCACAGCATAACACACCTTGTTATGTTTGATAATTGTATAGGATAATTATACAACAAAGCTGCCACTGATAATAAACAGTGTTCAAATTTTTACTTTCACATCGCCGGAAAAGACACGAATACTTTTTTTCAATAATGGCAGTGCGGCTGTCTTTTCACTGTACTGATTTGGGCTTGCATGGGACCTTGAAGAGCGCTTCGAACGTCCTTCTCCGCAACGTTAGCTAGCCTTACAATCTAAATTCGCAATTTGAGTTTTTGTCTCTATGGTGTACACGATTTCACTTAGCATAAAGATACCTCTTTTGCTGCTATTTTTGGAAAATATCGCCTTATACCCATAATAGATTACGCAATATTGCAGGTTTAACAAGGTAATTGGCTTAACTTCTATCAGTTCAAAATAACATATTGGAAAACGACACCTATGTAGAGGAATAGGGTAGGCGGTCGGGCGTTACTGAAACGAGATTTCGCTCCTATACAGAAACATGCCTTCAAAAGCCTTCTCATTAGAAAAAGCATTTGTCATTACTGGGTGGCAATTTATAACCTTAGTTTTAAGATGTGAACATTATTACTTCTTCGCTGTTCCGTACTGCAATGAAGGTACAAATGTTGCATTTTAGGTACACTCGTTATGCCATTAAACAAATTTGCTAGCTGAACATGAAACGCTAAATGCAACGCTGATATTAAACAAACAAAACACAGGCTTATCGCAGTAGCAGCCCACTAACGTTTCTAAAATTGCTCTTGTTTGGGTAACCTTAAACTCCACGTCAACGTTTCCTCCCTGAAAACAACTCTGTATTGTGATAAACTGTATAACTTATCAGCGACGACTCTTTTACTGGACTTAAATATTTATTGTATTGTAAACTCAACATTCAAAGCCAAACAGGTTTGGGTATCTGGAAACACTATATTGTAAACTTCTACGATACAAAAATACTATGCGTGTAGCCGTTTAAGAAGCGCAGTGTTGCTCTGTGTTGATTACGCAAAAAATAATTTTTACAGCTGTAATATCGAAGCTTTAGGATTCTGCAGAAAAACAAGGTTTTCCTAAAAGCTCTGGCCTTGCAATCTGGCACAAAAGCGTTAATATAAACGCGAAAGTCTATTAAAGCACGTAATGAAACGTCGTTTGCCGAAAATTGTGGTTTAGGTAGGAAGTCGTTTTAACGTCAATTGCTGTAAAACGAAACACAAACTTACCAAGGAGAGTCAAGAGAACGATCAAGAGCTTGTTCATATTCCGCGCTAGATTTTTGAGTGAGATGAAAGTATATTCTATACCGTGGTTCAGCAATCTCATTTATAGTTGATTTCAAGGGGCTCGCACGCCTCATTGCGGTGGACAATGCAGGTGCAGAGTTTCATGCCACTCTATCAAAAGTTCGAAATGTGAAAATTTACAAACTACCATCGCTCAACTGTGTTCAGCGTTTGTTTTCCTAAATGTCAGTTTTTTGTCCTCATCCTAAATAACATATAACGAGCTGGTCACGCGGCTAATTGGCTTGAAACAAAGCGAACTTAAAGAATTTTTAATTTTGGTTATCCTGTCTAATTATATTTCCACACAAACATTTGTGCATGGTTTACGAGAGTCGTTTCTGGCTCGAGGTTTCTGACATTTTACAAAGATCAAAAATGGTCACACCAATGCGCGCGTGGTTCGACCGTATAATACAAGGACATAAACATATCTGAAATGTTCCTCGATTTCTTATCTACAGAAATTAGTGAGCGCTATAGGGTCTCATCAACGCAAGTACGACATAACTAAGATACCTCCATGGTATCTTTTTGTTGCATGAATAACAGTAGCAACCAGCGATGAAGCTGTTTGTTGGTGTACCAACCAATCCAATAGATATTGAATAATCAATAAAAGATGTTTACTTAAAATAAAACTCAAAATGTACCTGAATACGTTTGCTAGAGAGGCACTGAAATGGTCAGTAGTTATTAGGAAGCGTTACATTTAATGCAAACATCACGGAGAGGCCTGCAAGATATCAGGCGTTCCCGAAATAAAATATTCTGCTGAAATTCCGAGATATTTATACTAATGTGTAGCATTCCTATGCCGCTTGTCTACACTGTGAGTGCTTTACAGCCAAATGTTTTGGTTTTTCATAATTGGGTTTCACCAACTACCCACATTTACAATATTACGAGCGTAACTTCCGCCAAATTTACAATTTTTTGGTAATGCAGGGCGCAACTTGGTTCACCAGTTTTCGCAGTATTTTTGTTTTTCTAATTTTTGTTGTTTTTCAACACCCTGTTTTACCAATTATCCCCCTTTATGCTATGACAACTAAAACAGGTGAAATTTCCGCCAAATCTTCATTTTTTGTGCAAATACGGCTCCCCACTTTTCGCTATTTATTTCAAGTTTCCCGATTTGTTGGTTTTACAAAATTCTGTTCGACCAATTATCCCTATTTACGGTATAAAAACGATTAAAGGTAGAACTTCCACGAAATGTACATCTTTTGTAAATGGTGGGCGTTACACGGTTCATCCTTTTCCTTGTGCCTTTCTATTTTTCTTGGTTTCCTGTTTTAAAAATTCTGTTCGACCAATTACGTCCGTGTGAATGATCGTAACAATTATAGTTGGAACTTTCCCGAGATATACATTTTTGTGAAAATGGCGGAGGCCCAAGGTACTTTATTTTCGTAACTTTTTTTATTTTTGTTTTCCGGGTTTTTACAATTTTTTTAGCCAATTGTCTCTATTTACGCTATTGTAACGATCAATTATGCAACTCCGGCTAAATCCGCATTTGTATGTAAATGCAAGGCGTTACATTTCCGGCTGTAAAGGTAGTCGGCAAACAATGCTAGCATTGAAATTGAATGATTCCACTTCCCTTGATGAATGATTACAAAATATAGTTGCATTAGGCCATAGGAAAGAAGAAATATTACGCTGAAATTTATTGTCTCTAATCAAAGAATTTTGAGCTGGGCGTTAACATCTCATCATAGTTGTCTTCGCTTTTTTAGGTGTGCGTTTCATACTACAATTTTAAAACTTTGTGTAATTGGAATTCTTTATCATAATATTATAGTGACTAGAATACACGGTTGTTCAGTTTGGGGCGCAGTAGACTGCGTGTTTAAGGGAGCCATGAAGAGAAAATGCAAGTTGGTTTTATTCGAAAGATTTCGTGTTTTATAGTGCCCCCAGCGCTTGTCCGGATGCAAACGGTGCTTTATTCACTGAGAAATTAAACAATTGAGGTTAAAATTTTGATTTTCCCGCTCAATAATGCGTTTTCGTGGTCCCAAATGACATCACAGGAACCGACCGCTCTGCAGCCTAGAGTACCTTCATTCACGCATCCGCCGTACAGGGCAGAGACACGTATACGCTGGCGCCGCCATTTTCGGTTGCTCGCTCGCCGCCGAAGCAAGTCATTGTGTCAAAACCGCGCTAAAATTATCGCCGCAACGCGGTTTACTGAAGAAGTTTGAATCATATTGTCTGTTTCGCGTTGCTAGGTCTCGTGGGAAACGAAAAGAATAACGCGTTGAGCCCGTTGGCCCAAATTGCGGCGGCACGGGACCGTTCAAAGGTTGTCTCCACCCTGTACAGCGGTTGTTGGTTTCTTCCCGCGTTTCTTTACGTTCCGTAACCTAGATGGCGCCACCATACCATGGCAAGCGTTTGGTTTGTTTTTGCCCGCATTTAAACCTGGCTTGTTTTTGTTCTGGGAGAAAATATTCGTTCCCTGAAACAGTGCCCGCTCGACAAATGGGGTCACGTAAGACACCGTTGCTTCCGTCAATCTGCCAGTGTCGTCTGAGGCAACCCCAAGCCCCGTAGTGCTGTGCAGCTAAACCAAGCATGCTGTGCGCAGTACGAACAGCAGATCGCATCAGTACTTCTATGTTTACATGTGCTTTCGTAACTTCCACTGTTTGTTCCATCATTCTGATTCCTTTGTAAAGAATGTGCCCTAAATTTAAGCGCAAATCGATCGTTCGTCTAGTTTGTAAGCTCTACCTAATTTGCGTCTGCTTCTGCCAGCCTCCGCCAATCTCAGAGCTTAGCTCATGTGACATCATAGGTTCTGTGGCGGGAAATGAGCTGGTGGGTCGCATGACCATTCCCGTTTTTCCTAATTATGTAGCTTATTTGAGCGACGTTTACATTAAAAGTGGTGTCAGTATGATTCTAACGAGACAATCTTTTGAATGAAATAAACGTGTTTTCTCTTCATGGCTCCTTTAATAACATACCTACTGGCGTACCTTCAATTCATCGATGGCCATGCCTCGTGGAATGTAGGGGGCGTTCCTACTGTGCTTCGATATAAATGGCCTTATTATCTTTATACTGCTCTGGCGCAAAGCAGCTTTTCTCACCAAAGTCGGGTAGAAATAGCGTAATTCTCTTCAACGATTTATAGCTTCGTGCAGCGCCAAGAACGCAGACTACAGAAAGACGTAACCGGCACAAGGTTAATCTTTGAAATATTTTTTATTGACACCCGGCCATATTTAAATACGCAGGCTTGGCATTATCGCCCACAAGAAAAGAGGTGGAAACGGAAAGCAGAGCACCACTGATTCTGCAGACAGAATAGTTGACACAAGATTCGAGACGTCAAACAAGTCAACATGAAGTAGAAGCAACCTACGTTTTAGATAGTCATTTTTTATCAGATATAAGATAAGGTTACAGGCTACGCACTCGGATTTGTCCACCTGCCATGCCATCTCCGTCGCCTGCAAGGTTTCTTTATTTATTTATTTATTTATTTATTTATTTATTTATTTATTTATTTATTTATTTATTTATTTATTTATTTATTTATTTATTACAGGTTCCTACAGCGCATGATTGTTGGTGGGTTAATTTTTAACCGTATACAGTGCGTAAATGTGTTAGTGTGAGACAAATAACAATAAAACACTTATTTTAACAACAATACATGTGTACAATATCGGGGAAAAAATTATACAGCATGCTCGATAGCCTCAGCAAAATTAGTGGCAAGAAACACTTCATTTGGGAGTTTATTCCAGTTACGAATAGTGTTAGGAAAAAGTGAATGTTTGTACCCAATAATTCCTATGACCGACTCGAATAAAAATGCTACAGCACGCGAAGCATAGCCACATAGCTGTGAGTGCTATACCGTAATTCAGATAAATATAGCTGACTGTCTTGGAGCAGTCTTATGCACGCTCGCAGTAGTGAAGGCGTAGGCGGTGGTCGAAACAAGGACCGTTTCGCCCGATATTATTTTTGTCGCAAATAGGGGAAATATCTACCGGACATTCTCAACGCATGCACGATACCTTTTTGCCTTTATCCCAATGCGGCTGCCGAGACGCTGCGCAATTTTATTCCACCCAAGCTTATCAATTTCCTGAAGCATATAAAATACTTTCAAATTAGATGATATTGTCACGTGGATAGTTATCAAGCAGCGATCCCCTGCTTGCGGTATGCGTGATCGCCGTGCAGTGCTAGTGTACAATCCCCAGCGAGTGTGACGTTCCCTCTCCTTGCCAGCCAGGTGTTCGAAGACGACGACGCAAGTGTGTGGGTTCACCGCTCGCGGGCAGAACGATTCCGCCTTCTTCGCTGAGACTCGCCGTGCTGCCTCTACTCTTCGGTGTAGCGCTACGCCTAATAAATAGGTACATCTCCATCCTGCTGTCTACACCTCCGTCTACTAATACGCAACAATATCACACAGTTGGTTTTCGGTCCGTAAGACGTCATGCACTTCGCAATCACTTCAAGTCGTTTTTGTTTACTTCTATCTTTGCTTAATACATGCTTCTCCCTCAGCGCGTGGACCAAGGTGCTCGACAATCCTGAGAACGCTCGCTGTATCGCTTGTGGCTTTTGCCTTGATGTGGTGGCCTTTTGTTTGATCTACTCAAACGTATAGGTCCCCAAAACCAACTAACACACATCCACACTCCACTCTAAACTTTGCGTCTCTTCGTTCTTGTTCCTGCGTCTTAGTGCCCGAAATACCTTTTCAAGAAGACTGCCACACAGCACTACATCATCTGAGTTACGGTTCAGTGCGTCTGGGGTGCCTCCATTTCACTTACGTGGCATGACTATCAGGTGTAGACCATCATGCACCACACAGGCATGTTTTTCGCAGAAAGGCGCACTTGAAGCTTTCGCCCTAAATGGAAAGGGTTTGTATAGCTCTAGTTCTTTAAAAAACACGTCACGCCTTTGGGGAGCCCAACGGGAACCTTGCATACGTGGGGTCTGTGATAGTTTCGGGAATTTACCCCTGGGAAGTTCTTAGGGGCAGATAACTTTGCTTGCGTTCTTTGAAGGCGAAAGTCTGGCGTTAGTTACTAACAACGTCTTTACTGGAACATAATATTTGCGCATCCTTCTTTGCTTTGGTTTGTCTGCCTTTTTGCTGGTAATTTTCAGCCGGTTTTTGTTTCAGCAGCACATTGTACGAGCTCTTTTTTAGGTACGTTTCTTCGCTTACGCAGCTAATTACGTCCAGAAAAGGCTCGCTCGCCACAGGTACTATAGAATCTGTGTTCCTCCCGCTTTTGCATATCTGTTGTAGCCCCTTGCAGCCCCGTTACGTTCCTGGTATCACGAAGCACAAAATAACCCATCATTTTTGAGTTATCACTTTACAGTTTTGTGACTTTTGTAAATGGACCACATTTTCTCTCAAAGATTCCTATTGACGGCATATATCCTAAAGAAAGATCTACCATGAAAAAACAACAACAACCCTTTTGGTCGTACGCTTTCAACACGCGGAGACAGCACATTTCAGCTAGTTTGAACCCCATCAAATCCAGAATTCCATTCCTAGAATTCGCCTCTAATTTAATGGCACATGCGGTTTATTAATTTTTCTTGGCTGATCGTGGGATTTATTAATTTATCTATTGATTGACTGATTGATTGATTGATTCATTCATTGAATAATAGTGGGGTTGAATGCGCCCAAGCTACAGCTGGGCTGTAGAGCTCGCCCCTGTGGAGAGCTCCAAATGAATTTTGATGACCTGGACACCGTTCATGCGCGCCGAATTCTCGACACAAGGGCGTTTCAACTTTTCGTCTTCAGAAAAGCAGCCACAACGGCTCGGATAGAACCCGCATTCTTGGGCGCAGCATCAGAACGCCCTAGCCACAGATCCCGCGGGGTTTTTTTAATTACAAAACCACCACGGTGGGAGTAAAGATTAGGGAAAATATAAGCGAATATTGTTAATGTAAAAAGAATAATAAACTTGTACCTGGCTGAGACAGGACACAGGCATTCTAAAAGACGCTTTGAAAGAATCCGCCGAAAGGCGCCAAAATAGGGACAAGTTTTATGACATAGGCGAACAATGCTTTTATTGTTATTTGAAGTTGCCCGAAAGAAAATTTTCAGATGTAAAAACTATGGGCAGGGCACACAGCTCCCATATAGTTCGGTCTGCAATAACAGAAGAACAACGGGAGCCGCTAAAGTAATTTTAACGCCTTCCAACCGTGCACAAAGGATTTTTCAACGTGAAAAAGATATACGAGCGATGGCACTCTAGCGTGAGTAAACTGGTTCTTTAAAAATAGATAAAACACCCCAAGCACCCCGTGGCCAATCCCAACGTGCTTTGGCGACAGTGAAATAATTGTGTGATATAATCATTAGCATAAAGACAAGGTCCGGGCAGAATTAGAAAACCTCCAGTTTCTCTGTAATTCATAGACGTGACGGCAATTTGTTGGTTCTGGGTTCATATTTCGTAAACCCATCTGTTGCCCCAACGTCCACGGGTGTCAGCCGTCAGAAAGACTTGTCACTACAGTCAAGTTCTTGCTTTGTTTTTTCCAGCCAAGATAGCTTACACAAGTTTATTCTCGGTCGTGGGTTGCTTGTTCTCTATTCTTGAGAATAACTTCTATCGTCTTTCTTTCTGATACTTTTCGAACACTTCTTAATGCCTTGACGGTGTAAGATTTACATACATATATTTATTTCAGGATTTGTTGCAATATCATAGCCGTATTTAACTAAACGTAGAGCGAACCTAAAATATTACAATTTTCAAGCCATTTTCCGTGTAACTATTCCAGATGGGCTAGCCTAATTAGCTTTAATTTACAAATTGTGCGTAGCGGTGTGGTTAAAAAGATAATACAGTGCATTGCGAAAACTAAAGACAATAAGCACTATGACAAACACAGATTTGTAGTGTTCATAGGAAATGTATAAAACAATTTAAAGAAAGGTTGCGGCGTTACAAGGGTACTAAAATCTTTTGTGACAGCATCAAATCTGCAACAAATAAAATCTTCAGCCAGAATGCAAGCTTAGAAAAACTGATGAGCAAAAATATTTTTTTTATTGTCTTCTCAAGGCTCGCCCTAATTTTTTACTATGTACATTACAGTTCGCTCTGTGATTTCCTTTCGAAAAATGACAAAACAGGGCTTTATTATGTTTTTATAAAGGGTATTTCATCGTGATTTTTCCAAATTTTTTTCACTGTAATATGTTGGAAAATGCCCGTTTCAATTAAAGTACTTCTGTTTTTGTGGAACACTTACGTTTACCCATATTAAATTGCCCATGTTGTCGCAGTGTCGTGGTACACAAAAGAACTAACGAAACGTTTTTGAATGATGAAATGGAAAGCACAGTCACTGGCAGCAAAAATCTTAGTGCATTCCCTCATTGAAGCTGGTGCTTGGCTGTTGAACGTCAGCAATACCTTGCTCACTCGGCCAACACAGAAAAGAAGGCTGTACGTGCTTCAAGAGCGAGAGCAGAGCTTCAGAGGTTTAAGGTTGTGCCCTTAAACCTCTGAGGGAAAAGTAACGACATTTAAGGGAAATTAAGGGAAAAGTAACGACAGCATGAAAACGAAATCACCACAGAAATTGCCCTTTGTTGTGAATGTTCAGGAGCCCCCAAAGATATTGCAGGAGTGGGTCCGATAACATGCGAATTGACGGAACATACGGAAGTCGCCAACAAGGTTATAGAAAGAATGTTGACCCCTTGTAATTAGCGGAGACAAAAAAAAAACTCAAACGGGAAAGAGCGCTTCGAAGCTGCGAGGGCATGCCATTTATTTTTTGCATTTTGAAACAGTTTACTAAATACGAACCAATATGGGGGGGGGGCGTGGTATAGCAACGCCTACAGCGAACGGTTCAGGAAAGGTCACGCAATGTTAATCAGTATTGTGACAGAATGTGTTGTTAACGAGATAACAATCATTCATCTCATGGAGATTAGTGAAGATTCTCGGATTCCACAATTTTTCAGTGGAACGCGTGTGGCCTGCATTCAGGTCTACCTGATTTCCACAGATTTGTAGACAAGCATCGCTTCCCTCTTATAGCACTCTCGGAAATCACGTCTATCTCAAGGCGTACGACTTTCAGTATACACAGTGTTGCGCTCCAAAACTGATTTGCCCTCAACCAGAGTGCTCCTAGCTCTGAAAACTGACCTTACCATGATACACCATATTGGAACGCAAGTTCGGCAAACTAATACGTAGCAGCCACTGTGCAAATCGAAGGCCAGTCTTTTACCGTCATTGCCGCCTATATACCACCCCGAAAGGCGTTAGATAGCGACCGTTTCGAGGGTGTCCTTTGTGCTTCGCCACCTCCGCATATACTCACTGGTGATTTCAATGCGCATCACCCGTAATGGGGTAGCCGTATAACAACAGTTATAGCACAGAGCTTATTAGATATTGCTTACCAGGATGGTATGGCTGTACTTAATACCGGGGAATCAACTTTTTTCCGCGAAAGGAGTTTCAAGTGCTCTCGACATCACTGTAGTTTCCTCCGTACTGCTTTCCAGAATAAGCTGGTCTGTGGACATTGAATCCCATGACATCGACCACCTACCTACTTCCATAACACTCCATGGTGTTCCAGTAGGTCATCTAAAGCATCAGGTCCGATTCTCCACCTGGGATGTTTTCGCCACAGCAATCCAAGAGGGCTTGGGTTTAATGTTGTGCTACGATGACTTCGTAAGCACGATGGCTAGGGCGCGCCACACGCGCACAAATACTTTCATATTACCCAAGTCGTACAATGTCGCCGACACTGCCATACGCCGATGAGCAGAAAGAAGAGCGCGCAAAACTTTGGCACGTGAGGACATTCGAGCATCCAGACGCCTGGAGAAGCGCATTCAGCGCCACATGTCCAAATTGGCTAAGCGTGAGTGGACATCCTTCTGCTCACAGTTGGGACCCCAGGTAGCCGCCACTAGAATATGGAGCCTCGTCAAAAGTCTTCGCTCACCACCGACGTGTCTCCACCCATTTAATACGATTTTATTGCGTAATAAGCTCACAATCTTAGACGTCGCAGAGATGTTCTGTAGAAACATTGCGGCTGCATCAACGTCGCCTACGATACTTACGCTCCCGGATATTGGACGCGAATCCAATAAAAAGCCCCTTATTGATGACCCATTCACACTGTCGGAACTCATCATGGCTTTATCATCGGTTAACAAGACTTCTTCCCATGGCTCAGATGGCATAACCTACACTGCACTCGCTCATCTAGGAGATGCCGAGAAGAGATTTCTCCTGGACGTTTTGAACCATTCTTGGATGACTGGTCGTCTTCAGCCCACCTGGAAGACTGCTCGCATCGTGCCAATATTAAAACCAGGCAAAGATCCAACAGACCTTCTGTCGTACCGACATATTGCACTTTTGAGCTGTGTAGGGAATCTCATGTAACAAATGGTGCTGCTTTGATTAGATTGGGACCTCACAAACAGAAATGTTTACCCGCCATAGATGTCCGGTTTCCCAAAGGGTAGGAGCAGTATTGGTAATGTTACCGCCCTTGCAAATTGTGTCAAGCGCGAACAAGCACAGCGTAACACCGTCATAGCGGTGTTTTTGGATGTTAAGGCTGCGTATGTATCGGTCACGCATGACTCTATCCGCTTTCAAATGAGTTTGGAGGCCGTATGTATGACTGGCTGTCAAATTATCTCAGCGACGGAACCATCTTTATGACCACCTCTGACGGCGACACACAGAAGCACACCGTAACTCGTGGCGTTCCGCAAGGTGGAGTATTGAGTCAAGCACTTTTTAATATCTCGCTCATCGGATTCGAAAAGTGTTTGCCACGACCTGTCGCGATATACCTATACGCAGATGATATTTGCATGTGGGGCTCCGGGCGCAATCGGCGTGTGCTCCGTGCGAGGCTTAGCGGGAAATAGATTCCATCTCAGCGTTCCTTGCGGCGCGCGGACACAAAATCTCCGCTACAAAATCACCGGCAATCGCTCTCACGAAGAGAGACGTTATACGGTATGAGCTCACTGTAATGACAACCCCAATATCGTACGTCGCAAATCACAAATTTCTGGGCGTTACTTTTGACAGATTATTGACATGGACGCCACACATTCGAAGTTTGAAGGAAAACTTCACATCATTCTTTGACATCTTCCGAATGCTTTCTAGCAACTGTTTCGGCTGCATAGTATACTCGCTTCTTCGTCTATACGATGCTCTTTGCGAAGGTCTACTACGCTACAGCCTTCCTGCCTTGTTTCCCCTTTCAGCAGAAAATCTAAAGGCTTTAGAAAGCATGCAGGCGCGCATACTGCGTGTGTGTATTGGCGTCCCCAAAAAGACATCCACTGTGGGGACTACCATTGAATGTCAACGATTGATGCCGATGGCGCTGTGTAAACAGGAACTGCTTCGTGCGGGTTTACGTTTTGTGGCAAGACAACCAAACCGCCCATTGGTTGAGACCTATGCTCCAGATCTGGAAGATCTTTTGCCACAACAATACCAGGCCCCATCTCTGCCTTCATACCCGCTATGGTTGCTCCCACCCATGAGTATTCACACAACCATGCCAGGAATCAGGCGAAGAGCGGATTTTCCGGCTCCAGCTCGTACGTTATTACTCCGCAACTGCTACACAGCAAATACGCCTGCCATACCCACATATATACTGATGGCTCAGTCAGCGAAGGTTGGTCAACGGTTGCTGTTTATATTCCGCCGTCCCAAACCACGGTCACTAAAAAACTCAGCCACAGGACATCACCTACAGCGACTGAACTCGCCGCAATGCATGCGGCTCTTCAATACATCACCACCCAGCCAGCCAGTCAATGGGCAATTTTTACAGATTCCCGCGCGGCCCTTAAATGCATTAAGTCTTTTCCTAACCAACAGCTACACTGGGAAATTCGCGTTTTACACTACCAAGCCGTTAGTGCTCACCACCTCATGGAACGCCTGTAGATTCCGGCTCATTGCAGTGTATTAGGCAATTCAACAGCTGACGCTACAGCTTCCCAGGCTCAGAATCACGAGGGTCCTATTGCGGCCGTACCGTTCTCCAGGAAGATGCGGCCGTACTGCGTACTATGTTGGGCTGCAGGTACAGCTTTCCATATGGGCTGCTCCATTACGCCGCTACGCACCACTCTACCCCCTTGATCCAGAATGTACTTTCAAGTTACCGCCTGGTCTCAACAAGCACGGCGCAGCTGTAATACACCGCATACGTCAGAACGTCGCCTACACACGCCTTTTCCGTTTTAAGCTTCAGCAGACCAGCTCACCCTTGTGCGAAGACTGCCACTGTCCAGAAGACGTCCACCATGTCATTTGTGTTTGTAGACGATACGATACACCCCGACTCACTTTGACAGTGACTTTGGGCAAACTACCCACATCACGTCTTACTCTGCATGATGTGCTTGGCGGCGGGTCATGGGCTAAAATGGCCTCACGGATGACGGAAGCCTTTCTCAGCTTCCTCCATAGTTCAGGTCTAATAAACACTCTTTCACAGTGGTGAACATCGATGACACGTGTGATATAGGACCGCGTTTCTCATGTTTAAACTCTTAACCTCTGTGTAATGTCAAAGTGAACATTTCGCGTGTGTATGTCTTCAGCATGGCTGCTATGGTAACGCTGAATGTGCCGCGTTCCCGTGAGGGCACTCCATGGTCTCAGAACTCTGTTCAACTTGAAGCGAATAATTCCTCGAGTATACTTCAACATTTCTTTTTATACCGAACTACTGAACTTGCTTGCGACTTCAATTCTAACCATACTTTTTCCTTTTGCTGATTTTTCCTTCTGTCTATCTTCCCTTGCTTTTATTTTACTTTTCTTGTTTTTTTTGTTTTTTTTCTCACTCGTTTCATTTTTCACCTGACGTAGCATGTCAGACTTTTTGCTGGACAAACCCCGTCAGTATCATCAAACGATACTCTCTCTGTCACAATCTTTCAGTGATTCGGTATTGCGGTGGATTGGTAGCGGTATTAGAACGCAAAAAGATTCGTAAAGGGCGCAAATTTAGCATAACAGCAACCGCAAATAACAAGAACAGCCTTTTGTGAAGGCCATTTCGCATAGCCTACAGTGGTTTTGAACAGGCGATGCACAGTCAAGGTTAGGGCAGATTTCCGTGATTTCTTTTCAGCTTCGTTTGCAGAATCGCATTACTATGTGACTGCGAAGTCTTCTTCTTCAGTTCGGGACTCGATCTCATTTCAGTTCAGATGATTTTACAAAAACAAAAAAATACGTAAAAACAACTCCGCAGTATGAAGCTGGCAAAAAAGTACTGTTTGTAAACATCATGGTTATGGTTGTAGGAAAGGGACCTTATGTGCCCTGTTTCTTACCAAGAGAAGAACTTCGGAAATACCAGGGTAGATTCGAAAGATATTTAAACAAGAAAAACTTTGAATGATATAGAGAACCATCTACCTAAAGCCTAATTTTCAACCTATTGTGAACGGAGCAGTAAACGTGTAGAGAAGGAAAAGCAGTGGCCCTTGGGGAACCCCTTAACAGACGGTTGACGCGGATGAAAACACTTTCTACTAAAACAAAATCTGTGCGTTCTGTAAAAAAAGATAAGTATGTACCTAACCAGTTGCTGATTTTAAAGAATATGGCTGTCTTTGCAACACTTTGGTGTAGGGCGGAAGGTGAGTGCCTTACGGAAGTCGGATAGTGTGGGATTACACTTCTAATTGTGTCTAAGCCGTAATATATCATCAGTAAGCACGTATTATAACACCAGTCTACTGAAAACGCACAAGCAACCACGTGGCACGTTCAGAAGTGTCTTTCCATTCACTAAAATTCGTAATGCATTTGTAAATTATTTATTATAGCGTTGCATAACTTGGAGGCGTGCGAATGAAGTAGCTAATTAGCAATGCTCTGTTTAACACGAGTTATAACACGTTAGAACGTTCGTAAAGTGCCACGAGAAGGTAACGTTAAGGAATAAGTGACTTATAAAATATTACTGTGAGATATCTAGATTAAGAAAGGTTCGTAATATAACTAGCGACAGTGCCATTTTCTGACAAACGTTCTAAATAAGGTGTGTAACACCATCACTGCGACGTCAATGTCGGCTATTTAGATGCCTTAGGTATAATAAAGAAAAGATGGTAGGCATTGTTGTGTAGTGATAATAGACTGTAAATAGGCGTTTAAACCATTACGTGAAGAAAACGGACTCGCAGGTACACTCGAGTTTAATTAGGGCACAATTGGAAGATGAATCTAGACAGGATATTGGCAACAAGAATCTGCGGTGTGTTGTTATTCGAAACACAAGGAAGCTGATGGCGCTGAGAGACGTTCTTTGCTGTATTGCTTTCAGGGTAACTCCTCTTTAGCCTGCGTGAACCACAAAACGCTGTAAAGTTTCCTGGGTGCCTGACTATACTGAGCCTGCGGAAACGACGTGAAAGCCACACGATTTCCGGATTCATCTAGGGAGTCTTGGTGTTCCTTGTCATCATTTCAAACGCGCAATACATTCGATGTAGCTTTTGTGTGCGTTTAGAAAGCATCTACGCAAGTACGAACATCTGAAGCGGTACTAGGCTTCTCAAAGTGTTCTGAACCCAACGTCAGAAAACGTATTACACATACGTCATCCGCTTACTCAAAATGGAGACAAGAGGAGACCAAATTCTGCTTAAAATTGTGAAATTTATTGTAGCCCGGAGTCATAATGTACTCGTCAGTACCATCGATACCTTGGCACTACGATCTTGCATGGGAAATGCGTCAGCTAACAAACTCCAAACCTAACAGTGCGCACACGAATGAAGTGTGCAGCTGAAGAGGCGAAATAAAGAATGCAATATTAGTTCCCAATTTTTGAAGTCACACATGCCGTAGGTGGCTCCCTGAATTACACAATACAAGGGCACTAATCAACCTGAGCCTTTAAATAAACTCACAATGGACATTCGTTCTTGAGATAGCGCTCTTGTCATTGCCAGGATCTATAACGCAATACCACGATAGGTTACAGACTAATCACGTTGGAGATCACGCCAATGATACGACACATAAGGATCCCAGCCCTTTGGTTAAGTGACTACATATTTCGCTCTTCCCTATACGGAGCAAACGATGCACATGTATGCACTAGTTGCATATTTCCGTACCTTTGTTTTTTGTCAGAATTATTGTTTATCTTAAATAAATGAACCACCAAATATTAGTCTAAAGGTTTAGAGCTCTGCGCAGTGCCCATCGACCAGCAATGGCAGACGCGCTAGTAGGTGTTGCCAGGCCATAGTTTCTCAAAACTCTCTCAATACTTGCAGAACGTATAACGTAGCCGGTGACACTGCCACATTACTCGGCTGTGTATTCGGCCACGACTTCCTTTGAAAGTCTACAACAGGATTGCTTGCTGTTGTTTCTTGTATTTTGGTGTATTGAGCTGCTAAATTACGATGTAGCAATTGCTTGGCGCCTGTCACCCGTAAGGACGCTGTAGCTTTACGTATGCACGGTGTGTTATTATTCTGGTTTTTACGTTTTTGGTTGTCCGCTTCGACGGTAAAGTCATCGCAAGCAGCACTCCCGTTCACGTTTTGCTGAATTCGGATTTCACAATATTCAACGTCTGCGAGAGGCAACCCTGCTTTTGGTTGGTTCAATCGAACTTTGGAATATGTCGTTTTGGCAGCTGGAAAGTATGTGGTACACTAGGCAGGAGATAAAATAAATGCACTTCCATTAAAATAAATAACACAAAGATATCTGCTGGCAGTTTCTTAACCCGCAGCTTTATTTTTAGCACGTCCTAATATCAGTGCATTTTGTTTCAGAGTGAAGACATTTAGCTGCCGGGGTCAGCTGTTGGTGGTTGGAACTTGTCTGACAGCTGCAGCAGTGATAGAATGTTCAGCACCGCTTTTCTACGCTTTCATGTTTCTTGACCAGCTGTTTGAGAGCTGTTAAAACTTCAATGAAGGCAGTGCATTTTTCTGATGTCAAGACAATCCGCTAAAGTAACGGTAATTTTACTCATTATGCCGCAGTTTAAGCTCTATCTGTTTAGGTACATTGCGGTTTACAAACTATAAAAGAAGCACATATCTTTTTGCCACACGGTTGTAAATAATTGAGAAATAAAAACAAGAAACCATCCTGAGAGCACCTGCATCTGAAAAAGTAAAAACATCTTCCGGTTCAAACTTATGCAGTTGGAAAAGGAAGACGAAATCAACCGAGACAACTGCACCCCTAAAGCACAAGTTGTTGGCTTTGTGCATTTTATACTTTGTAATATTAAGGTATTCCCAGTTTACCGTGCTCGTTTTATAATTTACCAGTGTATATTTAGTATAAATTAGCGCCAACTTGATAAACCACCACGTTTATTCTACTACACCATTTCTGAAAACTGTAATAATCCAATCATTCCTACTGAGTACAGATTTCTAGAAATTTAGGCTTCTGCCAATGTACACCCTTCGAGGCTGCACCGTTTTCACCACCGTACATACCAAACACCTTTTTGCACGATAGCCGCGAAGTAAAGCACCCGGCTTGTATGCTGCAAAGCTTGGAATCATTGAAAGTTGGGGCACTGATTCCTACGCATTCAGAGCTCTGCTAGAACACTCGCAAACATAGACGAACGCTTTTGTCAACCAATCCAAAGGTCACCGTACTTTGATTTCTTTGTATTTGAACTTTTTCACATGTTGGCTCTTCCACCATCCAAAGAGAAGCTGAATATGGGTCCCACCCCAGACCACGTTTGTGTCATCGCGCATCAGCAAAATAGGATATCTGGAAAGGCAACTTTATCAAAAAAAAAACCTTCTTAATATCAGTTTACTGCGCGTACCTCTGAAGAAAGGAGTAATATATAGCCGTTTGATGAATCTATCTAGACCAGTTTACTTTTACTAAATATGTAGTTAGCCGAGGAGTTGTAAAATTATAGGAATTTCAGTCTACTGTACATAAAATGTATTATGAGCGAGAAATATGGTTAGGAAAACGCGGCTGTAACTCGTCTTTTTCCGAAAATTTCCCTGCAAAAATTATGTAAAGTTGACCTGATGAAATGACCTAATGTGTGTGGGACGGTTTACAAAATAGTGCCGCGAGCAATGTATTTTGTTTGTATACTTCTGTTTTGTTTTCCCGAACCGGCAGCACCCGGCAGCGTTATCAGTGTTTCAAGAATAGGGCATATATTTTTTCCCTTTCTTCAGAATGCCGGAAGGGCTATCTTTTTTTATAAAGAGAGTGCTTGGCCCAGATGTCACTATGCTAGAATGATATTTGATCTCCAGTGTTCTCGTTGTAATTCAATGTTGCGAGAAAGAATCACTCGGAAAGACAAATACTCCCAAAGGAGCCGCTGCTGTATGACTCGCTGAGACTCGCCAGCGCACGTCACTTTGTTGACAGCTGTTTCGCCACCTTTGTTTTCTTTGAGTGGATGTAGGATGTGAAGTTCGCTCCAATAAACTTTGCTTTTCCATCAAGATAGCTGCATCGTTTTTGGCTGCGTGACACCTGGTACAGGTGTTGGTTACAGTTACCCAAAACCTTCGTTATGTCGACAGCAAGGCTTTTCGCCCGAGTTCGGTGTACTAACAGAGAAAGTGAACAAGGAAGACACCGCGACCAGCACTATGGGAAACCAAGCTGATTCTCTCCCGTCAGTTCTACAGCAATATCGGGAGCCCCCATCATTCATAGAAGCCTGTGGTAAAGACCCAGAAGAGTAGCTGGAGAGCTCGGGCGCGTCCGAATTTTCCACCGGTGGGATGCCGAAGCATCCCTGAGGCACGCGAGTTTGTATCTCGGGTAATGGGGCTCGAGTCTGGTTTTGAAATCATTAAACTACGCTGAAATCAGGGAGCATCTTGAGAACAAAATTTCTGAAAACTTTCACAACTGTCGTGCGTAAAGAACGTGCAGTTGTAGGTACACACGCGAGTCCCAAACACCTAGTAATGTGTTGTAGTCTTCGTTGCAGACATCACGATACTATTCCGATGCGCTGACCTTAGGGGGCAGAAGACAAGATACTGCGGGTTCTAATGCTGGGCGTTATACAAGAACTATTCGCTGTACTCATCCGGAACCCCCTAGAAAACAATCTCGTAGTTCGTGATTGGTGCTTCCATGATGGAGAAGATCGTGGAAATACGATCGAGGCAGTTTGACAAACCACTCAACGCGTTTTACCGAACCCCACCAACGCACCTGGAGTAGTGACGGAAGACTTACGGTAATCAATACCCACCGCCATTCGCTAAAAACTGCGGAAAACTTTCTCAACAACGCTGCAACCCCAAGTCACTTTCCTGGCCGACGGCATCTGAGAAGTTCAATACGCGCTGGGAATTTCTCCACCGGAAGCACCCCGTGAGCCACAAGCTTCGGGCTACACCGAAGCTGTTCCATGACTCTGCCTAGGTCCAACTCATCGTCAGAAGACCCCGCTGTACCGCCGTCCAACGTCGCCCGCAGACCCCCATAGCCCAAAAACCACACGTCAACGAAGACAGGCGTATGGCGAACCCCCGATGATCGTCTGCTGTGCTACCACTGTGGAGAGTCCGACCAGATCTACCGTTCTACCAGATCTACCAGATCTACGTATCGAAAAATACGTATCAGAATAGCTAAATTAACGCAGGAAGCAGCTGAATATGCTAAAACACTAAGCCAACAAAACTGGCTCAATTCTGGTACGCAATTGCAGGGTACACTGGGTACCCGTAGAAACATGGCATCTGCTTCGATCCCTCATGGAAACAGGAATCTAAATAATCCATAGGCCATCAATTAAGAGACTTATTCATACTATCCCGAACAGAGGCGGAACTCCTCGAGGAGCTACAAAAGTCATGGAAAGACAGCGCCAACTTACGCTTCCTCTCCCACCGTACAAATGGCGCCCTAACCCCGAACTGGATGCCCCCCTTTACCCTTGCCGAAATAGAAGCCGCCGCACAAACTCACCTGGAACACTACACCTGGAAAGGACAAAATTCCGAATAAGCTCCTCCGAAATCTCGACTGTGAAGCATTAGAAGCCCTTCTAGACTATATAAATAATAATTGGGTATAAGGACAAATCCCTCCACAGTGAAAACATGCCGATGTAACATTAATACCTAAACCTGGAAAGCCGTTAACAACAGGGAACTTGAGACCCATATCGCTTACATCCTGCGTAGGAAAATTATTTCAACATATGGTCCAAAATCGTCTCTCCCCATTCATTGAAGACCATGACCATTTTCCCAACACTATGTATGGGTCTCGCCCACACTTATCCACTCAGGACGTACTCATTCAAATTAAAGACGACATTCTTGACCGGCTTCCCAAGAACCATAAGCGCTGCATCCTGGCTCTAGACATAAAAGGTGCTTTCGACAACATCAGTCACCACGCTATCCTTCAGGGCCTTTCATCCATTGATTGTGGGCAGAAAGGGCACAATTACGTCGCAGCCTTCCTCACGAACGCACCGCGACCATTGGAATTGGACATTTACGGTCTATACTTTCAAGACGATCGCTCGTGGCACCCCACAGGGGCCAGTCATCTCGCCACTTTTGTTTAACCTTGCAATGAAGGACCTCCCATCATTATTGCAAGATATTCCTCACCTTTGTCACGCCATCTACGCAGATGATCTCACCTTTTGGACGCCTACAGGATCCATGGGTGAGCAACAAGAAGCTGCTATAGACAAGGCGCAAAGATATGTTCGAAAACGAGGTCTTGAATGTGCCCCAGATAAATCGGCACTTTTGACACTTAGTGCTGGTACACCGAAACAAAACAAGTCCACCGTCCCAGACCCGGACCTATTCATAAATGAGCAACCCGTCCCAACTGTGCCTCACTTGAGAATTCTTGGACTTGTTATCCCTAAAAATGGCTCTGGGCTCCACACAATCGCTCCCCTCCAGAAGACTGTCAACCAGCTGACACACATAATTCAGCGCGTCGCACATAGACGATATGGCCTCAAAGAACCTGACACGCTCAAAATAATACAAGCAGTACTCATAAGTAGAATCACCTATGGAACACCGTACTTGGCCCTTAAAACGAACGAAAAAGCCAGATTAAATATAATTATTCGCCAAGCCTACAAGACTGCGCTCGGGCTACCCTCAAAGACATCGACATCTAAATTATTACAATTAGGCGTACATAACAGTTGGGAGGAATTACAAGAAGCGCACCACACTTCTCAGATAGAGCGCCTGAAGAAAACGACGACGGGGCGTGCAACTCTTCACCGATTAGGTTTATACCACTCCACCGGTTAAAGATCAGAAACAAGCATACCTTTGAAGATTCGACAGCACATACGTGTGGCCCCAATACCAAGAAATGTGCATCCAGAGTACAACAAGGCCAGAAGAATTGCCCGAGCACGAGCCATGTCCGCCAGATATGCAAATGACCTAAATACCTGTTATGTGGGTGCATCCCCTTATCCGCACCATCCGGCCCACGTAACTTGTGTAGTGAATGGACAGGGCCAAGAGATCACATCCTGCACCGTCAATACCACAGCGATTGATACTGCCGAAGAAGCCGCGATAGGCCCACGCCATCATCACTGCCCAATACCCAATCACCATACTTACCGACTCTCAGGCAGCGTGCAGAAAATTACTTACAAGGTCGAATTTCTAAAACGGCACTTCGTCTTCTTTTAACAAGACAGAAGCATTCCCGAAGTTTATATAGTTTGGGTGCCAGGACACGAATCCCTTGAGGGGAATGACGCGGCTCACGCCGCTGCCCGCGATTACATACACCGGGCCGTTTCTCTCACGGGGCAGTCACCACCTCATTCACCTAATCCGCAACCTCTCTTGCGCTACACAGATATATTGGCGGACTACCGACACAAACGGCAAATTTTCCCCATTCCACACCACCAACTCACAAGGGATGAAGCAACAACGTTCAGACGACTTCAAACTAACACGTATCCACACCGTACCCTTCTTCATGCCATTTATCCGACAGACTATCCAGCCACCTGCCACTACTGCCCAGCGCCCGGTACCCTATACCATCAGGTGTGGGAGTGCCAAAAGACACCGGACCTGCACTCAACCCCAACCCCTCTATACAACAGTGGACGGCGCGGTTGACCAGCAAGGATCCTACGTTCCAGCTTGACCTGGTGCAAAGGGCCCGCGCAGCCAGCCGCAGCCAGGGGATCCCGGACTAGGGATCCCCTCCACCGGGCGGGTGCCCTAACAACTGCACCTGTTGTTTTAATAAAGATTTGTTTCATTCATTCATTCTCGGAATGTAATTCTCGGAATACATGTCACCATCCTTATAACACGATATGATGGTTCAAAAATTCATACTCACTTCCATACAAAGATATGGATGGTTACCTCACAGGCTCACACACTATTCACCATGCTTGCGAATGAAAAAATTGACCACATCTTTCCGCGGGAAGACACAATGGGTGATGCGACGCATCTAGAGGCTCTGCTTGAATTATCGGTTTCGGGCGACCAATACGGCGAGCATAACGTCTTATACCCATTCAAGATCATCGTGGGTACATCGAATGGTCATCGGAGGCGGCGGCGTATGAGCGATTGAGCGGAGGAAATCGCAGTTATGGCGTTTATATTTATCGCGCTGCGTTCAAGGTGAGGGGAAATAGAGATGAAGAAGTAGCGCATGCGCATATGGTTGTTAACCGAGGGCTAACTCGCCTGCACAGCAGCTGGCTCGCGAGGGGAATCGAGCGCCTAAAAAGCAAGATGGCGCTTGCGGTGAGAGCGGCCTTTACCGCGCAGCTAAGCTTGATCGACGAGTAAGAAACAAATGGGGGAGAGTCGTGCGGGTAACTGCGGATGGATTGGAGGGACAAGGCTGAGTCAATGAGATGCGTCGCATCTAAAACGCCTCGATTAATTCCCCTGCCACCTGTTCTCGGCCTTCGCCTGAGTCAAAACCGGCTGGCATGGCTTGCTTTCACAAGCCATGCAGTAGTGCGGAAGGTGGGAGCTTGTTTTGTTACGCATATTCAGCTGGTGTTCCCTTAATCGGTCGTTTAGACTGCGGCCCGTTCGACAGATGTACACCCACCCGCACTTGAGTGGGATAATGTACTATCGTGATAACTTGAAATACGAACAACGGAGCATGTGGCTTTAGTACACGCAGCGCATCCTGGCGATCGGCCGCGTGTGCGCAGTGCGAACAAATTACGAGAGTTCGTGACCAACTGTCATATGGGAAGACCATGTTATTTTCATCGTCCGGTGGGCGCTCAGGATTACATAAAAAATGAATGAATATAGCTGCCTGCACCGTTTAGTTGATAGATAACGAAGTTAGACAACGCTTGCGTGAGCGTGCGCCTAACGCTGTCGGAAGACAAACCAAAGCGCTCACACACCGAACTTCGGTGTTTCCATATCAACGTTGGACACAAACTCTCGCAGCTTGTTCGGGCTGCGCATACGCTGTCCGTCGCCACGCGATCCGTTGTTCTTATTTCAATTTGCACACTTCACGTATCACGTAGCATGTCGTTTTAGGCAAACTGGTGTCAGTTCTATTCCTGTCAGGATCTTGGGGCACAGTATAGGCACCGGACACTGCTGTTTGCGCGCAACTCCAGCGCCGCCTCTTGCCGCCCCTTAACAATTCTGGGTCGGTGGATGTCGCGACGGGCCGTTCAGCGCACGTAAAAACACATGCGCTGCGTGCGTTTCGACGTTGTGTGGCGGAAGTTTTAAATGCAGAGCATTTCTTTAACTCACGATGTCACCCTTTCTAGTTGTCCATCGTAGTCCGCACCTCTCCCCCTACACTATATAAAAAAAAATAATACTTCCGGCGACTGGTTTCGATCCCACGACCCTGCGGGCGGAACGCAAGGTACATGGTGCTCTACCCACTGCGCCACAAAGCCGACACAGAATGGAGGGCTACGAATGCGCCTTATATCATTGACTCATTCAAACTACGTCAAGAAGCTGCTGATACAACGCATTCACTACCTGTGGACGGAACCGAGGTACATGGTGCTCTTCCCACTGCGCCACAATAATCATACGCACCTGCTAATAAATGATGTCATACCCTCCTGCTAATGAATGATGTCACGTGACCACGTAATTACGTCTCCTCATTTAATTAAAATACAACAACCAACAGCAACAAGTGCAACAACTTTAACGTAACGCAAACTACTTAACGTCATGCGCCATAGGATCAAAGGATCAAAAGGCTGCAGGAAAGATTTAGTGGCAGCGCCGCTACTGTTGAGCGAAGGACAGCCACAACCGCGAAAGGCAGCCTGCCATCGTTCTGTACAGGTTTATCGCTCGGGCAGCCGTGGGAGAATAGGCGTCGCAAGAAATGATTTTAGCAGTAAGAAACGTCAAGGAAGTAAGAAAGTCGTGACATTTTTGTCAGTGAAAGGAGTAAACTTGTGAGTACGATTACCGTTTATGCGCAGCGCAGACACGAAGGGCCGTAAAACTAAAAGGTTTGCTTTCAGTGTTCATACAAATCACGCGCTGCGATGAATCGCATGCCGTCGAAGTTGTTGCATAACACAAGGTACTACCGCTTCCGCCACTATTGTTTTTTCAGCAGTAACCTTGTTTAGCGAGATTCACGGCACCGAATGGATACCAAAAGGCGGCACAAGAATATGCATTCACAGCACTTCGCGGGTGATGCCAAAAGCAATGTAAAGACGGTCAATACGCATCCCGCTTACTGCCCTACTTGTTCCCTGAAGTGTACATTGTTAGGCCACGCATTCCAAGCGAGAGCATGAAAAGCTATCAAAGGCAAGGTTGCATTCACTCGCGCTGACTTCTTTAATGCGTTTTACGTACTCTGAAAGTTGATGTTATTATTGTTTAAGCAGAGGATGCAGAGGAGAATTCTTTAATGCGATTTTCGTACTCTGAAAGTTGAGGTTATTGTTGTTTAAGCAGAGTATGGGGAAGAGGAGGAAATACTTTTTTGGAGAATTCCCAACGGCCTCAACAAACTGTATCACAATTAGCCGCTAAGACGACTCCAACATTACTCACAAGATAGAAGCCGAAACTAAACGGAATCTTCATAAAGACAACCACTGCTCCGCAGCAGAATTCGAACTGTGTGGAACTGCGTTTACTTTGTCAACAGCTAATAACGTTTGGAATGCGTTGCTAATTAGTGTCAACACCAACCGAGCTGAAGAAGGGCAAGGGAAAAAGTAACTGTAGTGTGGTTGCGCGAACAGAGGAAACAATAACACAAACACGCTTCTGTCGTGGAGCGCCTTTGTATACGCTGGCCACTGACCTGAATTGGCGCTGTAAATAAGGTTCCCTTGCTGAGAATGGGACTTCGCAACGATGTCTGTCCCGTCAATTTCTTTCACGGCGCACACGCGCGCGGGAACGTACAATCTCTGTAACTTCTCGCGCGCTCGAGGCCGCCAGTAGTAGTTCAACCCCGTAATTTTCCGGAAATCGCACAGAAGCACTTGAGACACAGGGAAACTATTTGCCAGAACAGTTTTCAAGGTCTTGACACCTTTAAAAAAATTGCAGAATCGCAAAAACAAACCGAGAGGTGCCGAATATATGAACGCGCGGCCGCCGTCTGCCTCTCACCGACCCAAAGTTAGCTCAAGCTTCCGCGGGGCGGCGCTGGGTGTACTTATTCGTCGCGCCCTCTGAGCTGTCAGAGGGCGCGGCAAATAAGTACACCCAGCGCCGCCCCGCGGAAGCACGTGCAAACTTTGGGTCGGTGAGACGCAGACAGCGGCCGCGCTTTCGTATATTCGACACTTGTTGGTAGTTATTTTTTGCGATTCTGCGATTATTTTGTAAGGTGTCTCATGCTCGAAAACTGTTCTGGCAAATACTTTCCTCGTGTCTCAAGTGCTTCCGTGCGATTACCGGACATGTACGGGGTTTACTGTCGGCCTCGCGTGCACGAGAAGCGGCAGAGATTGTACGTTGCCGGGCGCGTGTACGCCGCTAAAGAAACTGGTGGGACAGACATCGTTGCGAAGTCCCATTCTCAGCAATGGAAAAGCTTATCTACAGCACTTCTCTTCAGGTCAATACCATCTTTTTCGTGTATCGCAACCCCATAAAGTGACTCTAGCGTATACAACGACGCTCCACGGCAGGAGGGGCGTGTTTGTGTTCTGTTCTCTGTTCGCGCAACCACACAACAGTTACTATTTCGGTGGCCCTTCTTCGGCTCGGTTGGTGTTGCCACTAATTTTCAACGCATTCCAAATGTTATTAGCTGATGACAAAGTAAACCCAGTTCCACCCAGTGGGAAATCTGTTGATATAGCGGAGCTGCGGGTTGTAAGAAGATTGTTTAGTTTCCGATTCTTGTGAGTAATGGTGAGTCGTCTTAGCGGCTAATTGCTGTACGAAAAGTCTGTTTAGTTTCGGCTTCTTTCTTGTGAGTAATGGTAGAGTCGTCTTAGCGGCTAATTGTGATACAATTTCTTCAGGCAGTTCCGTATTCTCCACAAAACTATTTCCTCCTCCACTTGCTCGCCTCTGCCTAAAAATATAAACGTCAACTTTCTGAGTGCGCAAAACGCAATAAAGGAGTCAACGCGTGTGAATGCCACCTTGCCTTCGATATCCTGCCACGCTCTCGCTTGGAATGCGTGGCAAAACTCTGTACACTACGGGGAACAATGTAGGGCAGGAGGCGGGATGCGTCTTCACCGTCTTGACATTGCTTTTGGCACTACCCGCGAAGTTCTGTGAACATATTCTTGTGCCGCCTTTTGGCATCCATTCCCTGCCGTGAATGTCGCTTAAAAAAAGTTACTGCTGATAAAACGATAGTAGGGGAAGCCGTAATACCCTGTGTTATGCAAATACGGTGGCATGCGATGCACAAATATCGCAGGGTGCGATGTGTATGAAACACTGAAAGTAAAGGTTTCTTTTGCGGCCCTTCCTGTCTGCGCAGCGGATAAACGGTACTCGTACTCACAATTTTACTCCTTCCACTGACAAAAAATGTCATGGCTTTCTTACTTACTTCACTCTTCGCACAGTTGACATCCATTTCTTGCGACTCTCCTCCCACTTCTGCCCGTTAAACCAGTACAGAACGATGCCAGGCTGCCCTTCGCGATTGGGGCAGTCCTTCACGCAGCAGTAGCAGCGCTGCCACGAATTCTTTCCTGTAGCATTTTGATCCTTTCGGGCGCTGCACTTGCCGTTATAACTGTTTCTTAAAAAACGCCCGCCACAAAGCGTCGAGGCACACGCAGCGCGCGTTTTGATGTGCGCTGAACGACCGGTTGCGACATCCACCAACCAAAAGTGGCTACGAGGCTCCCAGAGGCGGCGCAGCATTCGCGGGCAAACTTCAGTGTCCTGTGCCTACAGAAACTTTTATGGCGCAGAAAGTGCCTCTTTATATGCCTCTTTATGTGCCTCTTAGCCACATTTTTCAGGTTGTGTGCCACTCGACGGATGTAAGGAACAACCACCGGTTTCTTGCGCCTTTGGGCTTTTGTTTTTTGAGGTGTGTTTACTTTCAACTTTTTCTATGCTATCACTATGCTATATATCACTATGCTATGCCATTGATTGTCAGGTTTAAACCGCCAACCCTACACAGGCGATGGGGCACGCGGTAGTGGAGGACTCCGGAATATTTTAAACTACATGGGTTCGTTAATGTGCGGGGAAATGTCGAACCCACGGGCCTTGTCGCGTTACAGCTCCATCAGAAAAGCGCCCGCCGGAGGAGGTAATCAAATGCTGTGACCCTCTTCCTAGACGTGAGTGTTAGAGGCATGCGTTGAGATTTTGCGAGACTATTTCCAGAATAGTCATTACAGAAGTACCAAATCACGCTCAGATAGTGAAGTCCTGTGCTGCTAGCAAGCACGAAAATAAAGCAATCGTAGAGAACCTGAAAACTATTCGTATTTGTGGCAACGTCTCACTGCCGTAATAGGAATATGACAAGACTACCCTAATGGAAACGGTTTATGACGAAGTACAAGAGGAAACAATTTAATCAGTAGAGTGTGCGACGAATGCAGGAGTTATTGCCGGAGAACAATAGGAAAAGTAGGGAAGCAAGTATATGCTAATCGCGTATATGTCTGTCCAACAGCGGCCATTGGCTAAGACACTCTCGTTTATTATTTAATAAAAGGCGTCCCTTGCACTAGTAGCACAAGGCGGGGGAAATAGCGAAGCGTGTGGGTGCCCCCCGCCCCCCGCCTCTAGCTTATTCTTGGTTCAGCTATGTTCTGTCGGGGTAATGCTTGGAGACTCTGTCTAGTTTTTGCCGTGGTTATCCCTAAAGGCTCGGTCAAGTTTTCGGCGTGGTGTCATGGTTAGCCCCTTACGGAGCAATAACACTCGGTCAATAAAGTTCATAGAATGCACACAAACTCGTAACTCTGATTTTTCTGGAAATCGTTGACGTCTCCCCGCCACTCATCCGAGCGATATTTGGGATGGAACCGAAGTCGTCGCATTCGTTCTCGAGTAGCCGCACTCCTCGTGCCGCGGCACCGTTCTCTTCGTCACATCCGTTATCGTCGCATCCGTTCTCGTGCCGCGGCTCTTCTTCTTTGGGAGTTCCGCTCTTCTGTTCCCCATCTCTACCTTCGTCATGTGGTTTTGTGCCCTTCTGGTAGGTTGCGGCATTGGTGTAGGGCGGTCTAGGGGAAATTGTTGTTTGGACCTGTGTCCAGAATGGAAGGGAGGATGGTTGGTTTTGTTGATTGTGTGGAGAGTGAAGGGGTGACGGTATTGTGGGTCTTGATCTGGAACGAGGTTTTTCAGTTTTTTGGTGTTTCAATTGTGGAAAAGCACGGCTAGTATTAATAAGTGTGCGTGGGGTTGGTGAACGTGGGAAGAATTTCCAGATGGGTATAATAGAGTTTTTAGAACTGGTTCTTCTCGGTGAGGCTCAGTTGAGTGTACGAAGTGGGGTTTGTGGTAAAGCCCGTCTGGTCGGGGTTGACATCCCCGTACGTCGTCTCAGGGTCTGTATTAGTGCTATGAATCACGCTCCTGGCCTCGAACGGAGGACCTCGACTGTGCTCTGGGCGTTGGTTGAATGGTCAGCTTATAGGTCTCGGGTTTCTCGCGTTTCGAGTAATATCTTGGTTCATGTTTGTTGGTTGTCGTGGTAGGAGAACGACGTTCAGGCGACAAGAGGCTGCAGAAAAGGTTGTGAGGAGAATATTTTTGGGGTGTTTTTTCCGATGGGTTTTTTTCTTTTTTCTTCGCATTTGGTTTGGTCTTGTTGTGGCAATATGTGTAAACCTCATGCTTGCCAAAGCGCTCACTTAATGGTTTGGGTGGCGAGAACTAGTTTTGGGGTTTACTGCCTGTCAATGGTGGCCAGGCCACTGTTCTCATGTGTGGGACGTGGTGGGATGGGGGTCCTACGTAATGGCTGTGGTGCCAGGAAGTAACGTTCGTATTGGCATAGAGCGAGCTAGATGAGGTCCTACCGCAGTAGGCCTGGCCAAGAAAATTCTAAAGCGTAGTGCGGGCTGAAATCGACAAAGTCCAAAAGTTGAAATTACTGCAAAAAATCACTAAGTTTATTATTTGCAGTGCGCTTTCAGCGATTAGTGTGTCTGTGTATTAGGTATGGTTTCGCAGTTGGTGCTATGCTTCGCTTTTTCAGCTGATTTATTGTGGGGGTGCGTTACCCTTCCGAGATGGGCCCGCAATGCTCTGAATGCCAGGTGAGTTTCCCAAATATCAAATTCCAGTGAAAAAGGAATTACTACGCTATTAAAGTAATTTCAGGAGTACCAGTAGCCAGAAAGTGATGCTCGTGTCGTTCGTGTCGGCTTAGAGCGAAGTGGATGAGGTCCTACCACATAATGTCTGGCCAAGAAAATTCCATGGCGTAGTCCGGGCTGAAACTTCCTAAGTTGGAGTGTTGAGATTACTGGAAAACATCTGCAATTTGCCCATTTACAGTGCGATTTTAGCGGTTAGTGTGTCTATGTGTCGGGGTGGTCTTGTAGTTCATACTGCGCTGCGCTTTTTAAGGGGAGTGGTTGCGCCACGGGTTGGCACCCCGAGATGGATCCGGAACGCTCTGGATGCTATTTTCAACTTTCAAAGTCAGGTGCTATTTAGACCCCATTTTCATGCTGGAGGTGTGCACGTTTAGATTATAGGGCGAGGAATGCGTTTTTCAAAGTTTTGCAGAGGTAGTTTTTGAGGTTTAGGTTTTCCCCGGCCACCAGTCATGGTCCCGGGTTTTCTGGGGTTCGAACTCGAGTATTTAGGTGAAAAGATATTTTAAGAAGCTGCACTGGCTAACGTTGGGTGGGCGTTTGTGTGAGGATTGCCGTGAGGTGATTCGTCTCTTTCTGCATTATATTTTTAGGTAGTTCATCTCAGGATTAGTAGCTTAGGCGAGCTTTCGACGGAAAGTTGTTCGAAGTTGTCATTTATGGACGGATTCTGTAGGTTAGGGTATCGTGGTGCCCTAAATTACATAGTTGTGTTGGCCGTTGTGTTCAAAATGTGCAAACTTGCAAATAAAGGTTTGGAAAAAGTTGTTTTGTAGATGTGTTGCTCTTATTTAAAGAAATAATTTTTCGATACATACAAACATAATTTTCCTGTAGGTGGGTGGTGGTAATAAAAAGGCTGTCGTAGGTTCGTTAGAGTACGTTAAGGCTACGCTGAGGTATGGGGTTGTAAAAATGGTGAGAAAAGGAACCAGCTCACAGGGGTGCGTCCTTCTTTGGCTGTGGTCAGTTGACGATTCCCGACTTTTCGGCGCACGCTAAAGTTCCCCGGCTGGTCAAACTAAATCCCGAACCCTCCACTGCACTACACCGCCTGGCCCAGGCGTATCTTCAGCGTGTAAACCCCAAAATCAAATATTCCATAGGCTGCATCGGAGTGTACCGTTGTATCTCAACCACGTGTGACCATGTTACCAGAACACAAAGTGTAATTTAAAACCTTAGTAGCGAGTTTGACGAACTGCTTTATCTCGATCGCCATCATCATATTCAAAATTATTGAAGACTTCGTGCACTTCTTTTTTTTTTCGATTTAGTGAATCTTATTTTTAAACTGCCCTCATACAAGAATTAAAACGCCTTCACTTTTGAGGTCGAGCGGTGTTTTCAAACAATGTATCTAGCACTTAAACAAATAAACATTTGTTTCTTATTCACTAAAAGGGGACTTACCGATTTTATTATTTCTGTATTGGTTGTTAACAGCTTGATTAATGCCCATTTCGTCTGTTATCTTCATCCGGCAATTTGACGACTCCGAAGTTTTCGGCACGTAATGTTAGACAATATAAAAAAATTCAGCAAATTTGCTAGTAAATTGGGAAACTCTTAACAAAACAAAACTTATAAAACTACCTCTTAGGAAATTTTTTGAACATTGATCCCACGGGATAATGAGAAGTGATTATAGCAAAATTCAGCAGCAATTGTGCTCTTACCTAATGATTGGTAAAAAAACTGCTCCAAGTTTGTATCTGGCACGTGCGCTAACACATGAGGGGAGGCACCTTTCGAAACAAAGCGGCAAAGCTCTTAAGGCTTCCGTGCTTCAAAGCTTTCTAATCTTTCGAAATGAAGATTCTGAAGTTTCTGAAAGAAATAATTGAAGTGCAGGACCATCGAGTAATTTATATTACTTCCAAGGTAATACTGGTATTAGTAAATCTAATATCATTTACATCCTCTTTAGACCCTTTTAGACCCTTTTAAATTCTTTTACACCCATCCCGTCCCGCGTAACGCCCACCCCGTCCGCGCAGCCCGCATCAACGCCCTCCAGAACAGTAAATGCCCCCAAGAAATTGACTAGTTGGCACCGCATGGACATCATCTGATCTCCCCTCCATCCAAGGCAAACGAACCCTTGATATTCCATGTGCTACCATTCTAGAAGCGGAACTCCATGCCATCATTCAAGGCATCGATTTCCCCACGTTCGACTTTCACTCCTCCGTCCCTTCACATATACGCATCCTGATGGACTCATTCGAAGCCCTAAAGACACTACAAAGTCCCACATCGACCAATCCCATTGCCAACAAAATCTTGCATCAGATCTCCATCCTAAAATATAGCGGCATTCATCTTCGCATCGACTGGTCGCCAGGACACGACGAGACCTCACCGGGGAACCAGGCAGCCCACTCGGCTGCACGGGAGTGTATAACCCCAGTCCTCCGCTGCTACCCGACTTGGCTCCTCCGCCTCCTGAGTCATTACCGCCAGCCATACAGATTCTACGGCACAAAAAAGACAAAAATGCTTACGCGTTATAAGGTTTTTATGAACAAATATTTTGGCAATGCTAGCTTAACCCCGGAGATATTCCGTAAATGGTACACCCCATCCCTGCCGCCTCGATGTTCCTTCTGCGCCTCCCTCACACCCGCCATCCTCCAGCACCTAATTTGGCACTGTCCGAAATTTACGCGTTACAGAAAGTTCAACCCTCCTCCAAATGCCTCCTCCTCATACAACGACCCTCGAAAACTGGAAGCCTCCACGCTGACTTTAATTGCGCACTACTCTCTAGAAAGCGGTCTAGCGCGAGTAGTTTAGAGCCATGAACCTGCTCTCCTCACCCCACGTGGCCTCTTCCGCCTTCGTAAGGCGCCAATCAGCTTCAACTTCAAGGGTTTATTTTCAAGATGTCCCAAGCTACGAATATCCCACCCTCTACTCCCTCTTCCCCCACTTGACCTAGCGTCTTCCTGATGTAATAAAGGCTATCTCCTCTTCCTCCTCCTTTCTAGAATATTCCCTTCACAGGCATCATTCCGAGTACCGGTGGTCGCGCGTACAATTTACTAGTACATTGGAATGCCTATTCCTTGACAGAGCTATTCGTCTATCCAGGAAAATGTTCACTGCGTGGAGAATTTTAATCGTTTTGTTTTTTATTCTTTTTATATATATTTCATGGCACGTGGTACCATGCTTGCCTACTCTTCTTATTCTCGAACTTATTGCTCATGTAAAAATATATCCCCTCTGCCATCCTTCAAAAAGTTCTTCTACTTAAACACGGCAGGATGGAAATTGTGCCGCCCGTTTTACACGCTATACGCTTTAAAATCGGCGTGCTTACTAATTCATCAAAGCATTACAAAGACTCCTGCCAGTACAATTTGGAGGATGCCACAGCTTTGCTCCAGTTGATTTCTCCCTGCCCAATATTTATACTTTTAATACATTTATACGTTTATAGGTTTACCGCTGCACACCAGAATCACTGTATCAAACAAAACATCTAGACGCTCACGAAAGAATGGCAGGACCTTACAGATCTACGCCTGCATAATTCGAAACAACACTGGTTTTTACATTTTAACTGGCGAATACAATTAAGTAAGCTATCTTCGCGTAAAACCCAAATATGGGCAATGGCTGGCACAACATGACTGCTTAAAATCAACTCTAATGTAGTGCCACCTCATTAACAGAGGAGCTGTTCGATGTCGATCATTGTCTTCGGCCCTGCGGTGTGATGCAGGGGCATGTTCCCGAACCCAAGGCCAGAGGGCGTCTCCCCCTCACCTGGATGGGAGTTCCTGTATGTGCTTTACCGAATTGTGAGTGTGAATACTATGTTGCGTGTGAATACCCGCAAATTTTCCCGCCATTTTTTCGCGGGGCTACCATGGTTGCCAGACCAGGACTGCCCTCTGTTGATCAGCTCACATCATCCGTAAAGTCCGCGGATCTGTCAGCCCGCTCTGGTTACAAACCCCTGCGAGCTCGCCGCGCGGGCTCGGGCTCGAGCCCGGGTTTTTTTTCGCTTTGTCCCCACGGGAGGTACTACAAACGTATGGGGCCCTTAAAGCGCTGCGGATCTGTCAGCCCGCTCTGGTTACAAACCCCTGATCGCTCGCGCCATGGGTTCGGGCTCGAGCGTGGTTTCTTTTCGTCTGTTTTTTTTTCTCGAGCCTGTTTTTTTTTTCCGCAAGTACTACGAATGTATGGGGCCCGTAAAGGCAGCCCGTAAAAGGGAGGGCAGTCCTGGTCTGGCAACCATGGGGTCAAAGCGAAAAAAACCCGGGCTCGAGCCCGAGCCCGCAGCGTGAGCGCGCAGGGGTTTGTATACCCAGAGCGGGCTGACAGATCCGTGGCCTTTGCGGATGATGCGAGCTAATGAACAGAGGGCAGTCCTGGTCTGGCAACCATGGTAGCCCCGCGAAAAAATGGCGGGAAAATTTGCGGGTACGCCAGCCGAAATGCTACCAAGCTTGCCTCCCAGTACTGCGCACAGATCTCCTTTTCTAGTTTTGCGCAGGTCCGCGGCAGCAGCCGCCCCGTGCAGTGGCCGGCGCAACCGGCAGCGCACACACGCGCCCTCTTCGCCCTGCCGCTTCAACCTGAGCGGCGGCTAATACGCGCGTGCGGGGTGTATTTCCTGCAACGACTTTGGAACTCAATCCACTATAATTTAAGAGTAGTCGTAAAAGTAGAGTAATTTTCTGCGAATGAAAAATTGCCATGCACCTCAAGATGGCGGATAGACGTGCAACTCTGCTCTACTAAAGGAGGTTGAAGGCAGCTAACCGGGATGGATGCGGGCAAATCAGACCGCGCGCCGGGGAGTAGCCCGTATGGAACCGGGCAGCTGTACGGGTGGCGGCCGCACTCCGCGCTCCCCTCGCTACTGGAATAGGCTGGCGCATTGAACTAGGCCCCTTCCGCTGTTTTTGTCGTGTTTGCTTCGACGCTTCTGATGTTTAGGTGGGGTTATTAGCGGATATATTCGGTGAAGCGAAGTCTCGGCAGATTTGTTGAGTTCTTAGATCAGTAACGGCTACGTAAATTTGTCTGGCGACATGAAGAGATTGAAGGCAATGGAGAGGCACACAGAATTGCCCTGGAGCAACTTCGTATTCACACCGAGCAAGACTGTTTAGAACCCGCTGATTCCGATGCGGCGGCCGACCTCGACGCCGAGGACAGTTAGCGAAGGCCAAGCGGAAGGCTGTGCTTCAAAACAAAATTCCGGAACATCCAAACCCGTTGCCCCCCGGATTCAACCGATGGGCAATAGGCCGGCTAAGGCGTATAAAAAGGGCGCGGCCATTACGCCTAGTACGGCTCACTATTTCTTTGGGCGTGGAAACCCGTACAGCTCTTCGAACTGCAGAAATGTGGTACCGGTGACCTCTTCAGTGCGGGACACCTCCTAGGGAATGTTCAGCACTCAGTGTTTCTATTGAACGCTGCCTATACACTTGCCCGCTACGACCGGCAGACTGTGCACTTTGGGTTAATCCACTTGGTGCACCACCTCACAAGAACCACCAGCTGGACATTGCTGATTTTCATCAGAGAAGCCGGCATTAAGGACTGCTTCTAGGTGGCTTTCTTTCCCTGTTCTCCCCGCTTCTTACTTGCTATCCCTTTTCAGACTCTTGACCGAGGCCTCCGGTCATGCCAAGGGGACTTGTCTCCCTCTCTTTTTTTCTTTCAATAAAGGTGTGTTCATTCATTCTACAAATGGGTGTGCACCTCATTAACATCGGCGCCTTTTGCAACGCGACACGTCTACCTTCACCCGATTTGAGCAACAATAAAACTGTATTAGCGTTCATTTCTACCACTTTAAAGAATTTTTCCTGGTTTTAATAGCTACGGTTTCCACTCCAGCCTTAGCGGTGGGTTATATCGATACGTGTGCCTTGACGAGAAAACCACTTACGTTGGAGTTTAATTACCGTGATGCCGTGGAAACGTCGCGGAAGTTTACACTTTTATTCTGTAGCCGTGAGCTTTCTGCATGATGTTTCCATAAGTTACGGCATGGGGACCTGAGAGCGGCAGCGGAAATCCGTTGTTTTTGTGGCCATTTTATGGAGAGGCAAAGAAATTCAGCCACCCAACAGCCCAAGCTAAAATCCCGGCCTCCTCTGCTCACCATTTTACAACCTCTGTGAAATGAAGGCTAGCACCAATAAACGGCCAAGGCGCTGAAACATGCGGCAGGGTGTTAACCTCAGCCTGTGTTTTTCAAAGCGTACGCATTCTTTGCAGAGCGCCTGGGCGCAAATTCTGTAATGATTGTAAAGAAACAATAAAAACGCGCGATTAGGTGCCTTAAACAGAGGTGCGTCAGCCCGAGTTCTCCAGCACAGACGCATTTCCGCCCCGCTAGAAGCAGTTGGGATTTGGAGAGGGGTTCATAGACGTGCAAAATGAAAAAACAAAATCATCCAGCCCTCCATCTGACGAAGATGAGGGTTGAACGCGAAGCTTTCTTCGTGGGAAACTAAATGGCAAAGAATTAAAGTAAAAGTCACTGATATAAAAAGACCGAACTGCACGAAAGTCAGACTCAAAACGCAATTAGTCAAAGGCAAAACAGTCTGTGAGCGAAAGCCGAAACCCAGACGACAACCCAGGAAATCCTCACGAGAAAGCTTTGCGTTAAACCAGCGGTGAGCAACCTGCGGCCGGCGGGCTGCATGCGGTCCACTGGCCAGTATTATACAGCCCTCAGCACGTCGTCAGAATCCCACTCATCCCCCTGTCACCGCTTATCTTGGGGTCGACATGCCGGTTTTGAACTCAAATTGGGTAAACGGAAGACAGAATAGATCATGTACAGTTGGCATTGGGTTCAATCCTTATATTTAGCCGGATTACTTCCAATTATTGTCAAATATTACCTCCACCAATTTGGTGTCCGGCTCTACGCCTCTTTGGCTTTATGCAACTCGCCCCTGCACCTCGAAATGTCGCCGACCGCTGCGTCGAACCAGTGTCGTCGTTAGACGGACGACTGCTAATTATTCAAGTGTAGGAGGTAGCTTGTAATAAAACGCGACCGCAGCATTCACTCGTAAAAGTGAAGTCAGGTTTTTGGCATCATTATGGCTCTCGCCCTTCAGCCACGCCGTACTTGGTTTTGTAGCGAAAACTACACTACGCTACCTCGGGCAGTTTTTGCGGGGTGACCAGTTTTGAGCTTGAGAGCTAAAGGTCAAACCACGACCCCATCCGCAAGCGCCCTGTACGCAGCAGCCGTGCGATGGCGGGGAGAGATAGCCGGTGGGTTAGAGATAAACGTCTTGGATGAAACCAGAGCTAACTTAAGCAAAGACAAAGGAAGTAGAACACAGGGACAGCCGCTGGTCTACAAACTAAAGTTTGTACAAGGGTGAATATAAACGCTTAACACTGGACTCAGCATTACGCACCGGGCTCCTTTTCTAGTTCTGCGCAGGTGAGCGGCTGGGGCAGCCTCACTCAGCCGCAGGCGCAGCGAGCGCACAGACTCGCCCGCCCCGCTTCGACTCGCCGCTTCAAACAAAGCGGCGGCTAATGCGCGCGTGTCGGGTGGATTTCCTGCATGATAATGGAACTCAATCCACTAGAATTGAGGGGTAGTCCCAAAGATAGAGTAATTTTCTGCGAATGAAAATTGGACATGCACCTCAACATGGCGGTTGGACGTGCAACTCTGCTCCACTAGGGCAGGTTGAGGGAGTCTTCGCGGGGCGACCAGTTTTCATCTTCAGAGGTAGAGGTCAAACTAAAACCTCTTCCGCAAGCGCCCGGCACGTACCAGCTGCCCGATAACGGGGAGAGGTAGGTGGAAGGGGAGAGGTAGGCTTATTGTTGGATGAAACCAGCGGGAACTTAAAGACATAGGAAGTGGAACGCAAGGACAACCGCTGGTCTAAAAAGTAAAGTTTGGTATCAAGAAGGGTGAATATAAACACTTTACGGGTAACAGTTCAATCAGTACTGCGCACCGAGCTCTTTGTCGCTTTTTGCACTGGTCAGCGGCTGTGGCAGCACCCCACCGTGGCACGCCAGCTTCCCCTCGCTGTTTGAACCAGAGCGGGGGCTAATACAAACGGTATATATTGTCACGAAGCTAAAGATGACGCAGTTGACCTAAACGGAAAACAAGTTTATTGGGGCGAACTTGTGCTCCCCTAACTACTCAAATGATACAGAGGCGCCGAAGCACAAGTCAACCAAGTGACGTGCGCGCGCGAGTGTCGGCGAATCCAATGCCGCGGCGTCTGCTCAGCGGGTATACACCTTTCAGCACGGCGTTTCTCGAACCATCGAATAACATCGTTAATACTACAGATCTAACAAGATTATTCTATGCTAGTTACGTTACTTGGAAACACTCTCCCCATGAAAAAAGATAAGTGAGGCATACAAAATCATGAATGAACACCCGCTTCACTTACACACTGATAACACAGACCGGCGCAGCCGGTTGGCGAAAGCAAAAACCATAAACAAATTCAATGCATTCCCCGCGGCACTACCCCCCTCTGAGATTGCACTGACCCAATACCAAATAAAACAATAATCCTAACAAAGAAAAAATAAAGTCCATCATCATTGCATAGTACGGTTTTAGACGAACCACGTGGACGACTTCGTCCGCATGCGTCGTCCTGATGCTCCTTAATCACCATAGGGGATCACTTCGTGGGTAAGTTTGCCAAACCATTGTAGAATTCGATACGGTCGGAAATACCGTCGCAGAAGCTTCTCACTGAGTCGACGTCGGCGGATGGGAGTCCAAACCACCACACAATCTCCTGAACGGTACTGGACATCTCGGCATCGGAGGGTGTAGCGTCCTGCATCCACTAGCTGCCGGTTTGTTGTACTTAGTCGCGAGCTGGCGGGCCTCCTCCGCACGCTGAATGTATCCTTGGACGTCGCCGTTGAGGTCGTCGTATTTTACGTGCGGAAGCATGACGTCAAGCAACGTAGTCAGCGGTCTTCTGTAGACACGCTCGAATGGTATCATCTGCGTAGTTTCTTGGATAGCCGTGTTGTACGCAAACGTGACAAATGGTAGCACTTCGTCCTATGTCTCATGTTCAACGTCGACGTACTTATCCGCAATCGTCTTGTTTAAACGTTCCGTTGGTCTGATCTTTTGGGGGTGGTACGCCATCGTTCTTCGGTGATCCGTGTAACTGTAGACTAAGATTCCTTGCATCAACTCCTTGGTGAAAGCAGTTCCGCGGTCCGTGATTAGGACTTCAGGGGCTCCATGTCACAGCACAACTTGGTTTATGAAGAACTTCGCGACTTCATGTGCAATCCCCCTCGGTAGAGCGGTGGTCTCTGCGTGGCACGTCATGTATTCTCTCGCTACGACAATTCATTTGTTTTCGGATCGTAGCGTAGCGAACGGGCCCATAAGGTCCACTCTAATGTGTTCGAAGGACCTCGATGGTACAACGACTTGCTGCAGACGTCCAGCAGGTTTCGTCGGAGCCGTGTTTTGTCGCTGGTGGTCACGGTAGCTCTGGACGCAGTGGGTGACGTCAGATGTAAGGCGGGGCCAGTAGTTCTTCGCCTTGATTTTTCCAAAAGTGCGAGCTGTGCCGAGATGTCCGGAAGACAGTTCGTCGTAGCACGCTTCCAAAATTCCGTCACGGAGGTCAGCGGGGATGACAAGAAGATAATTCGTTCTCTTTCCGGGGCTCAAATTCTTCTTCACGAGGACGGAGTTTTCAGGCTGAGTGCTGGTAAGTTTCGTTTGCACGCTTTAGGCACGGCGACACTGCGTCCTTCGATGTAGTGGATCATGATGCGGAAGTCGGGATTGGTACGGTGCTGGGCGGCTAGGTCGCTCTCCGTCACGACTCCGAAGAACGCACTATCTTCATCGGAGTCTTGTGGGGGTGGGTCCACGGGGGCGCGGGACAGGCAGTCCGCGTCGGAGTGTTTTTCGCCGGATTTATAGACGATTGAACGTCGAACACTTGCAGGTGCACTCTCCACCGCTTAAGACGGCCACAAGGGTCCTTCAAAATGTCCAGCAAAGATAGCGTATGGTTAGCGGTCAAAACCTTGAATGGTCTACCACACACGTATGGGCAAAACTTTGAAATGGCCCATACAATAGCGAAACGCTCTTTCTCGGAGGCTCAGTGATTTTTTCTCCTCCTTCGACACGGCTGGCAAAGGCGATTGCTTTTTCGCAACCGCTCTGTTTTTGTGCGAGGACGGCACCCAACCTACTATCACTAGCGTCCGTGTGCATTTCTGTTTCGTCGTTTTCGCCGGAATGTGGGAGCACGGGCGGATTTCCGAGCGTTGTTGAAGCTCGCAGAACGCTTTTTTGTGGGCAATTTCTAAGCGGAATGGGGTTCTATCTTTTGTCAAGCGAGTTAGTGGCTCGGCACTGCGTGCCAAATTTATGAAGCACCGCTAGTATGCGCACAGTTCGAGAAATGTTCGCACGCTCGTTCGGTCTTGGGAAGTTTGCCATGGCTTAGAGAGAGAGAGAGAGAGAGAGAGAGAGAGAGAGCAATATTTAATGAAGTCTGGCGGTGTTATCTGGGCTAAAATGCCTAACTTGCTACGCCAGTTGATGACGTGATGAAGATGGCGATGATGTTCAAGAACTTGATGCGCACAGAGACGGCGAGCTATTCACAGCGACTGGTGTAGACCTGTGTGTTGCACGTACTCTATCAGAGCTTTCGTAGCCCGTAAAGCGCGTTTCGAACAAGCCCATGATCCTAAAACGTCATTTAGCTGCATGTCCACCGAAAGCGGCGGCTCAAATTTTTGCGCGCACGGCAGGATTCCCGCGGAGGTGACGACATGGCCCCAAAACTTGAGTTTCTCGTAAGCGAGGCGGCAAATTTCAGGCTTGAGCATTCACCCCGCCGAGCGAATAGCGTCGAGTACAGACTCCAACCTTGCAACGTTTTCGTCGAATGTTTGGTCGAACACCACAATGTCGTCGACCTATACAAGACAGGTGCGCCAGTTCAGGCCAGCTAGCACGGTGTCCATTACTCCTTGAAACGTTGGCTTGTCCCGTCCACAGCCCGGACGGCACCACCTTGAAATTTTAAAGCTCGTCAGGAGTTATGAATACACGCTTCTCTCGGTCTCTCTTGTCCATGTCTATTTGCCAGTGGACTGTCTTAAGATACATAGATGAGAATTACTTGGCGTTGCAAAGCTGGTCGAGGGCGTCGTCGATGCCTGGCAGGGAGTACACGTTCTTTTTGGTGATTTTGTAATCGCCGGTATTCAAGGCAATGCTAAAAGTACTGTCTTTTTTTCTTCACGAGTACGACCAGCGAAGCTATAAAATAAGAGTACCAATCCCCGAGATGTGCCGGTGACATGACGGTGGTTATATTTACAAGATGGCAATGAGATGATGACGAAGCAGCTCGAGCGGGAGCCGCCTTCGCGTGATGACAGGCACCGATGATGGTGATCTCATCGGTTCCGCGATGATAAAGTTTCTACATCTTCACCTGCCAGAAAGCAGCCCTTGTCATTCCGCCTTCAGCTAGTGCAGTTAGTTCGTTCCTGTCGATCCGGTGAGGCAGTCAGAAGGCCATAAGGCGAAACTGCCAATGGGGCCACCGTTTGAGCACACGCAATGTCTGTCTTTGCAGTCCACGTCACCACGCTGAACTTCGTAGCCTGTATTCGACAGTCTTGTACACGGATAGGAGTTCTTCCAGATTTTGCACTGCGGCGTCAGAACAGTGTCTTGAAAACTCTGCATTTTCATTGCTCGAGCATCGTTGTCAGATGCTTTCTTGTACTTGGAACGGTGACTACCGCGAATTTTTCCCTTTAAATTGCGTTGTCCGGTCAATGCAACGTCAATCTTTAGATGTGCTGGGAAACCGTCCGAATCCATTTGTTTGGTGCTCTGGATCCCTTGGTTTTTCAGTTCAAATACTCGTGTTTCATTTTGCACTTTTCGTATTTCTGGAGGAACAAGTGTGATCTGCTGTTCGAGACGTTCTCTCCACGGAGATTGTGCTGCTGCTAGTGCGATTCAGTGTGCAGCTTTTGTTTCTTGCAGTCATCACGGCAGACTCTTCGAATACATACGAGAGCAACGCATCTTCTGTTCGAATGTCACGCGCGACGAACGAGGCTCTTCAATCTCATACTGTGGCTGTGGCTGGATATCTGACGAATGCGAAATCATCCTGTCATCTTCAGAGTTCTTCGAATCACGTGGGTCATGCAATTTTCCTGTCAATGTATAAATTCATTGAAGTTGGTAGATGAGTTACTTATCTCATCGATCTGGCACTGTTATTTGGTGTCACATTTCTTATCTTTCAATTTATAGTACATACGGATCGTAACATGAGTAATTTCATCTTCGTATTCTACGTTGGTTGCGAATTCCTCATGCAAGCGGTCGATGTCAATAAGCGGTTCAATTTATTTTTTCAAAAGTCTCAGTTCAACTTCAATCTTCCGCAGCTAGCGCAGAAAGCTTGTCAACAGCTCGCAAACATCGCTCGTCATTACCGTCAACGGTAATGCGGCTTCTGCGTTTCTACGTTGTTCAGGAGCAATTAACCGCGTTCTTTCTCTTGTCATCTTCAGTTCGTGCAGGTGCTTCTCAGATTGAAAAACGCCCAGTTCGTGCATGAACGGTAGTTCGTTTTTCATTGCGCCATAAACTGCGGCATTCCGTCACCTTTTGCAGAATGGCCTTCTAGACCCAGCCAAGAAAATGGTCGGAGGTGATGTTGTCCGGTCATCTTGTAGCCCATCGCGTCGGTCGGCCTTGGGTAGCACCATCGTCTGTCGTCGGCATCGAGGGGTCCTCGTTCTAATAGGCCAAACTTTGATGACTCCGGATTGCATAAGGCCTTCCCCAATTTATCGGCACCTTATCAAATAAGAGGACCAACGGCGGATACGTCCCGTTGACACGACGGTGTCTTATGTCCACTATGGCGATGAGACGATGACGAAGCAGCTCGAGCGGGAGCTGCCCTCGCGTGATAAAAGGCACTGATGATGGCTAATCTCATCAGTACTGCGGACGATAATTTGAAGAAAGCCGTGCAAAAGCCTTCGCGCTCACTCCAGTGTTTTAACGTGTTCTAAGCATGTCTTTTGAGTCGGTAACAATCACAAGAAGGTATGAAACACTAAACCGAAGGGAATATGAGCCGCGGTAGCCGTTGAGCGCTCACACAAATCAGATTTTATGCTGCGCTTTTTATGCTTGCGGCAAAGACAAAAACGGGGGGCAATTGTTTTATTGAGTACGTACTGCAACGGATGGCAAGAAAACGTGACAGTAATTAACGTTACCTGCGATCCTAAACGAATGAATGCGTGCTCTGCAGCCATCCCCAGCAGAAAATGATGCTACTTGAGGTCAGCATTTTTCTGAGAGTGCGGTTGCTCGAAAGGGTTCTTTTAGGTGCTTTGAGGGGATGTACTACTGAATGTCGAAAAGGTGGGCGCTCGCAAACGATACAGTGACGTCGACATTACCGTTGGGTATAGCCCCCCAAGCTACTCCGTACAAGCAGCGCGGCAAAAGAAAGCGTTCGCTGCCGGAAGAACGCCCCGACATACCAGGAAAGTAGGCAGTTGAAATGGATTAAACTGCGGGTTCGATTCCCGGCCGCAGCGGCCGCTTTTCTGATGGAGGCGAAAAGCAAAAACGCCCGTGTGTACGAGATTTCGGCGCACGATAAAGATCCCCAGGTGGTCAAAATTAATCCGGAGCCCTCCATTACAGCGCGCCTCATCGCCTGCGTTGCGTCGGCGCGCTAAACACTACAATCAATCAAGGTGGTCGTAAATGACGTTGCAAATGGGGTAGTCCATGCACGAGGCAGCGGAGACCGGTCAAACTCAGCAATGTTCTGAGGAGCTGCGCACGCCTTAATGAATTACAGCGCGCCTCGTTGTGTGATCGCCTGCGTTGCGTCGGCTTCGCGCATTGTTAAACAGCGTCGGTCGCTGGAGGAAAGAAAACTTAGGAGAATCACACCCAGCGCAGCCGGAAACGCCATCAAGTCGATGGCGGAATTGGCCCTGGCCATTGGCGGACTCTTTTTGCCTCTCTCTCTCGGTGCACCTTCTCCGCCTCCTCCGTCCTGTATCGCCTCTCTTGTCGTCTGCATCTGCGGCGAGCCGGCGGTACTGATAGGCAGGTAGAAGGCCGTTTTGCAGCGCGTCTGAACCTAAACGCGCGTACACTGTAACGTCTTCAGTGTGGCCGACGTTTGCGAAGCGGCTGCTCTAACACATGCTCGGTGCCAGGCTGCTGGGGTAAGTGGGCCACTTGCACGAAGTGCATTCCGCGACAAGATTGCTGACATTGGTGTGATTCATCTTTGTTTGATCGCCGCCGTTTATAGGTTCCCAAGCGTGGAGAACGCCGCAAACAGTGGGCGAACGCCGTGCGGCTACCGGACTGGAAAGTGCCCAAGTTTGCGTTGCGTTCTCCAATGTTCTGAGTAAGAGTACTTCTGCATTCACGCTAAAAAATTGTGGAATGTTTTTACCGTTGTTCGCGTGCCTTCGATAGAATTTTTGCGAAGGAGGAGGAGGAGGCAAAACGTTTTATTGAGTAAAAAAAATGAAGGGTGGGTGGCTCAATAAACTTTTTTTCGCCAAGTTTCAACTTGCTCAGTGTCAATAAATTCAAGGTGAATCAGTTGAAAACGTTCATACACTAACCTCGCAGTATGAAGCGTTGAAAAGCGAAATCCAGAGCGAGACCACAAAAAATCCAGATTCCAATCCAGCACTCTTCCATCAACAGACGGACACCTACTAAGGTAATAGGAATAAATTACTGGGAATCTACCGTAACAGTTGCAAAAGATCGCGTTGCCGGTGCAAACTATATATTGAGCGGCGATAACCAAAAAATTGAGTTCATCGTTCGGTTGCAGTCGCCTACGTACTGCACACCGTGTATCACTTCCCGAAAATCACCTGACGGGTGTCCGCGCGTAGACGGGACGGCGCGTTCACGTTGCACTTCAATAGGCGCGTTTCGCGACCGGACATGACGCGGCATGCCGCAAGTAGAAATTAAATGACATATTCACATCGGCGCAGCTGTGAACTCGCAGCATCCTTTTCGAGTTCCGCAAGACCACAGCGCAGCAAAGCGAAGCAGCAATCTCGCAATCGGACGACAAGGCAGGCGCGCCTTTCCTCCATGACTGGCACGGCGGGCGGGCTGTCTAGGACGCCGTTGCTAACGCGACTTCCAATGGCCGCCAACGTGACTTCCTCACTTGAAGCTTTTTTTCCTCCGTCGGTCGCTTCCAAGCTTAGTTAAAGTTCTGCCACCAGATGTCCTTTCGATCAAAGGCCCACGCGTGGCGCCACGGCGCCATCAACTCTATTTGACAGATTTTTGAGCTGCTGTGTCCACACCTAAAAGTATATCTTACACCGTGGGTAGGGTGATGGAGACCGGTTCAAACGGGCTGGGCCATGACTGGTTTGAGATAGATACTCGTCGATCTTACGTGGTCGTTGGCGGGGGAAAGGTCGAGGTGCGTGGACGGAGAAACCACGGAGTCCGAGCCTCTTGCATGGGCAGCGATGATAGATGTGATCGGCCTGTCCGCAGTGGTAGCACAGCAGACGATTGTCGGCGCTCTGGTGTTGGACTACAGATAATCGGGCGGGCGACAGTGGACGGTGGTACGGCATGACCTCATGACGACGTGTTGAATCTGGGCGGGGTCGCAAAAAGCTGTGGTTTAGGTCATAGCTTCTGGCTCGCGGGGTGCTTAGGATGACCTAGAAGTCCCCAAAGCGTGTTGAACTTGCTCCTGGAACACGTACAGTGAAAGAAGCGAGTTGGGGTTGAGGCATCGTCTGGACAAGCTTCCGCAGCTCTTCGCGAACGACGGCTTGTATTGTTTCCCGTAAGCCTTCCGTCGCGAATTGAGGGGCGTTGACTGGGTTCGCGGAACACGCGTTGGGTGATCGATCGTACTGGCTCGAGCGTATATGGAAGGTACTCTCCATTATGAAAGCTTCGGTCACGAATAAAGCACTGTTTTGGAGTGGTTGCGAACGAGTCCAGCGAAGAGCTCTTGTATAATGCTCCGAATCAGAAAGCGCAGCTTTTTCTCGTCGGCCATTTCGGGGTCAGCTCGTCCGAACAGCATCTTCATCTCTTCAACGAACACTACACCACCTTTGTTGGGGGGTTGGATTCGCGTGTGCAACAATAGCTCAGGGCGGTCATTACGCACGACAGTTGTTAACGTTTATGAAACTTCTGTAATAAACATGCTCTATGATGTTAGCGAGGTCTCTTGATTTTCCAACCAGACTCTTGTGGAGTCTTCGAGGTTGAAAAACACTTACTTCCCTCAGAATTTCTTTATCATTCCACCGGATTCGAACGCGCTCCGGCTTCACCAGGAGATCCTCGGATTGATTCGACCTCCCGAGGTTGAAGGAGAAGGACGGGAGGATTGGCCTAGTTGACCACGGTTCTGGTCGTGACGTCTTTCTTCTTGTAATTCTCCGGTTGTAGACCGAGCTTGGGTGGGATGTCTTGTTGTCGGCAGCTGGTACGAGTGGAGCTTGCGTGACGACTTCCACGGGGTTTAGGATGCATGTACCCGCACCTCAACCGCATGCCATGAGCCAAAGATGACGCACTTGGTTTAAAAGAAAAGCAAGTTTATTAGATTGAACTTATGCTCTTCCAAGAAATCAAACACTACACAGGCGGCGAAGCAGCAGTCAACAAAGTGACGTACGCACGCGAGTGTCGGCGAACCGAATGCCGCGGTGTCTGCTGTGTGGGTATTTTTCTTACATCGTCGAATTACATCGAGAACACTGCAGATCAAACAAAAATATTCTGGGCTGGTGAAGTTAATTCGAAACACTCTCCCTATCAAAAGAGATAAAAAGTGCGGTACACAAAATAATTAATGAACACGCGCTTCACTTGCACAGAAAACACAGCCTGGCGCAGCCTCGGAGTAAAATCAAAAACATAAACAAATCGTATGCATGGTTCGGAGAAATGTATTATAAACACTTACCACAAAACAATAAAAACACTGCGCTGAGCAAGTTTACAAAATTCACGGTGATAACCCAAGTAGACACCGGCTACATTCAAGGCCATCCAGATCTGCAATTTCCTTGGGATGAAGGCATACACTTGCATGGCTGGCAGAATTGCCTCCTCTTTCTGCTATGTGGAACGCTTCCATAATTTCTCCGGTCATTGTTTTATAAGGCCTAAGTAAAATGTCAATGGCAGGGAAATTGGGCTTATATCCGCTAAACTTAGTACAATGTGAAGAAAGAGTGGATGAGGGAGGCCGTTTGATGACAATTCGTGATCTTTCAAAAGCACCCACAGGCAGCACAGGACTGTTCGGCCTTACTCAGGCCGGTGTACTTTGGCCGGTGATTTTCTGACCGGCCTTTCTCCGGCAACTCTGTTCGGCCTGTGTCCAAATGTGGGCCTTTTGGCCGTATACGGCCGTACTCCCATCACTGTCCAACGGCCAGTGTCCGTCGGCCAGTCGACCGGCTTACGTTCATACGGTCAGATTCCAGCCGTAGGGTTCCGGCCATCCCAAAGCCACCCGTGTGCGGCAGAAGTACGGTACCGGAGGACAGCCGAGATGCGGTCGTCGGACTCCAGCGGGACTAAAGCTGCAGGAAATTCGGCCGCGCCTACGGGCATTGTAGTTCAGCCACAGTACGTTAACTGTACTGAGGCCGGTGGACGACGACTGCATGCAGCGCAAGCAGTTGACTCAATCGCGCTGTCCAGCAGCACAAACCCACCATTTCTGGGTCCACTGCACCCACAGCAATGTGAGCCCGCGCGCAACCAGAAGCCGTCCAGCCTTCAGAGCAGCCTGGCTTAATTATCAGCGACAGTTTACACCACAATAATTTATTCAATAGTGTTCACAAATGGTCGTTCATTTAATTGCTGTGCCTCTTTTACTGTCGAACGCAGCAAATATTCATTTCTTTGCAGAGCTGGAATAGATGTATTGTCCAGGTCCTGATATCTTCTGTGGGGCGGCTTACCTGTAATAAACAAGGAAGGATGGGGGGGAGGGGGGGGGGGGCGGGAAGGTGCATACTTTACTGGGTTGAATTTCACAAAGATGAAAGTGCCGCTTTTAGGCAATTTCTTTTAAGACAATACTTTCATGCTCTGACTAAATGAACTATTTTTACAACAGCTGCTTGACCAAATTTTTTGTATATAAAACCGGTGTGAATGCCTTTACGAAATAGTTCGGTACTCCACAAACACTCAGAAGCATTCAATATAACTTACTTCACACCAAAAGTATGTCCAGTATTTGCCCATTTTTCTTCCTAAGAAATTTTCTACTGCATCAACTTTTCTGATAATCTTTCACAGGGCTGATCCTAGGCAGGAGATCAAGAAGTACTTTCAGTTTCAATATATTTTTATGTTGTTTTCATGAGTTACGTGCACACTTCTTAATATTCCAAAAGAACTTAATTTTCCTCTAAAGTCGTACTACGTTAAGAAAATTCTAGACGTGTTGCGAATGACGCCCTTCTTCGCAAGGAAAGGCGTAAGACAAGAGTTCATATTTTCTTTCAAACAAATAACTTAGCAATTGTAGTATTCATACAGCAAAGCCTTGCATACTGCAACGAATAAAGCAATAAATATTTCATTGATCCATGTTTGAATGCGTAGGGTTCCCAACCCGTCGAAGGCGAACTTGCGTCTCCGCAAGTTTATTTTTATTTATTTATTTATCCATTTTTATTTATTTATTTATTTATTTATTTATTTATTTATTTATTTATTTATTTATTTATTTATTTATTTATTTATTTATTTATTTATTTGATGCCTGCTTGCCCTTGCACGCATTACAGCAAGGAGATACATAACACTAAGCCTCAAATATGAGACCAAACAACAAAGTAATTCTACAAAGCGCGGTGAAAATCGATATTATAAACAGTAGATAAAATTATACGTAGAAGATAATTACAATCTCATATTGATCTAAAATAAAATGAATCGCGCAAGAAGGAAGGTTAATCATTTGCTTCAAGCTAGCGATCCCACTTTGGGATATGTACAATGTCGCTAGGATATACTTCTCCCCTTCTATTCCAGTTTTCGAATGATAGATATTACGAAAAAATTTGAAACTCAGATGTCGTCTATGATCTTTCCCGTCTTACCATTTAAGTTTACTTTTACTTTTCCTCATCCTAATCTGAAGGGGCCAATACCTAATACGAATCGCACTGCCTATTATGTATGTTTTCGAGCGTATCAACCAGCTCTTTGCTGTGGGGATCACAGAAAACACATGCGTACTCCTACATTGAGCGCACACTAGTGAAATACGGTTTTTCTTCTAAGTTAGGTGGAGGTTCGCTGAAATTTTATCTCGGAAAGCCAAAAACACGTGCAGCCGTAACTTTTATGTTGTGAACGTGCCTATTTCTCTAACAACTCGTTAAATAAACTCCTCGTTATTTATATTCCCAGGCCGTTCTTAAAGCAGTGTAATTTACTGTTACGCATTCAATTGGAATGAATGTTTTCTTGTAAAGTTGACGTTAACACAATTTTTAAGATCCAACGACTTTTCTGAATGAGCACACCAGGATGTTATTAATTTGAATCATGCTGCAAGTATTCGGAATCCACGCTCATTCGCTATAGTCCTGAATATTACACAGTCATTCGCGAACATTTTAACAAAGATTTGAGGTCACACAAATAAAAGAGGGCCCGCAACTGAGCCTTGGGGAATTCCTGAGGTCGCGGGAACATATCCGGACGAACAACAATTTAGAGCGACCAACTGCTGTCTTAGAGAGATATACTCGACTATCCATGCAATAACCGATTCATTCAGTTTATTTCCCGCAATGTACTAACAAGAAGGTGATATGAAACACCGTCAAATGCTTTTTTGCCGCACAAGAAAAGAGTCAGCTACTTTAAGCTTATCTATTGCTAGAGCCAAATAGTGCATGAACTCAACAAGCTGCGTTGAGCAAGAAAAACCCGAGGAAATCCGCGTTTGCTAGGATGCTGGCGATTATGTTTAACAAAATGGGTCATATCCCACGTGTATCTAATCTCAATTTCAAACACCGCAACTAACTTAACATCCAGGCTTCGTCATTCACAAGGCTCTGTTGTTATGGCAAATAGACGCTGTATCAAAAGACCAAACTGCGTGCGTCAAATTCGAAGTCAACCAGTCAAAGTTTAATCCAGAAGGCAACCAAGGAAACCCTCAATTTCATTGTCGTTAACGGAGGAGTGCATGATTTTTCGCAGTGGCACTTGTAACCGCAGCATTCAGTTGTGAAGCTAACATCGGGCACCCTCCTGTCTTCCGCTTCAGCCACGCAGGAATTGGTTTTTGAAAAACCATTCACAGCCAGCAACCATTGCAATTCTCATAAATTAATGCTTCTCTACGAAGAGCAATAACGTTCTACTTATGGCAAATTAAGAGCATTTCTGTGAAATAACACGTAGTAATGAAGTTACGGAAGCGTGTCCATCACAATTTCTGTTTTGAGGTAAATCTTAGAAGGCCCCCCCAACTTTGTCTTTTGCTTGTGCACGACATCACGCCGTTTTGTCATCAACTGCCAAAGGCCAGCGCCGCAGCATTCCTATCGGTTGCAAACGGCTTTGTGGGGGCATTTGAAAAAAATTACATGAAGTAACTTGATAGTGCATTGAGCGTCGGCTATTTGTAAATACTAAGTATGGGCGTAAATAACACAAGTGCCTGTAAAGCCTACGCCAATGCTGAAAAAAAGTCCTAGTGGTTATGAGCTTGCAAGCCGCACCGCAGAAAAACGAGCCTCTTCTACGCATTCCACTGACGAGCGGTTCGCCATGGGCGGCGCTGTTCACACGGTGGTGCCAACAACGGCCGCCCGGTCCCTATAGTGCACATTGTTTTTCGCAGTATTATTGTAAGAAGAATAGCCGGAAACTTGCGCTTTTACGCGCGCTTGCCTTTCTTTGGTGGGAAGTCCTTGACAAGGCGCCGGTTGAGCTCCTTCGTGGTGGCCGCTTGCTCGACACCCTTCAAGGAAACTTATTTTGGTGAACCACCGCCATCTCGGGTCGGACATCGCTGCCGGGTCGATGTCTCCAATGGTCTCCATTTCTTGAGGGGGCGAATAGCCTCGAGCTGATGCGTCGACGAAGCCGACGGGCGAGGCGTTGTAGCGGCTATGACTGGCGAGGCTTAGCTCAGCCGTCGGTGTGGCAAAGTCTTCTTGTGGCAATAAACGACATTTCGACGGCCTAAACGTTTCCCTGGTAATGTCCAGTGAGTCCTTGCACCTTGGCCGTTCACCTAGAACACTCAATACTGTTTGACAAACATCTGCGCATTTCGACTCCCTAACGGCTCTTTCTTCACCCAGGGAAAAACCGGTCCTACATCGGCGGGTCTTCTTCCAAGCATGTCTGTGCATGAATTCTCGGCGCCCAGACGCGCGCCGTTGTTCGCATATAATGACGTATAACCTGATACCTTACGAAGGCCGGTCTCCTCTTGAACACAGGTTGCCGAAAATTCTGCGGCCGTTCGCTTGCCGTAATTCGGCCGAGGACCGCTAACCAAATGAAAAACGTACATTCTGAGGCCGTAAGTCGGCCGGTCTCTTTTACAACACCGGCTGCCCGAGGAAAACGAATATTGTGCCGCCGGACGCACGCGGTTGACCGTTGAAAGAGCGGATGCGCGGCAGCCGTGCTACGGCCGGTCTCCTTTCGAACACCAACTGCCGCAAGAATACGGATATCCTGTGGCCGGTCGCTTGCCGCGCTTCGGCTGAACACCGCTTCCCGAAGGAAAAACGGATGCCCTAAAGCCGTACTCCGGCCGATTTCTTTCTTAACATCGGCAGCCGAAAGGCAACTGAATATCTGGCAGCCGGGCAGCTGCCGTTGTGCGTCTGAACACGGGCGGCCGGAGAAATACCGAAGCGCTGGTTGCCGAATGTTGGCCGTTCATTGTATGATCAGTAGCTGCCAGATCCTGGATGGTGGCCGGACATGCCAGAAAGCGGCCACAGACGGGCCGGTCTTGGGACACACTTCTGTGCCGCCTGGGACGTTGATACTACTTGAGTTTCGATTTATTTGCCTTTGTTTCGCGCTGGTTTCACCCAAGAATATGTCTTTTCAACTAGCCCAGCTTGCAACCCTTCTGCCCAGAGATAGTCGAGGGGGGAGCGGAGTCATGCGGGGAACCCGTGGCGCCACCTTGTGGAGGAAGGCGAGGAGGCCGCCGCCGCAGCGATAAGCGTGCTCCACAAAGGAAGGCCTCGAGGCCACGTACGGCGCAGAGCCGTGTGCGATGGGAGAAGACAAACACCCAGCTGTGGTCGCTCGTACAACGGCGAGGCTTAAATAACGCCTTGAAGCAAAGTAAGTTGATTAATAAGCAGTGTTATCATCGCAATCATATCTGCATATCACTGCGAAACCACACCTTGAGAATGAGCTCAGCCAGGGCAGTGAAGCTTTCACCTTCAACTAGGGTTGACCAAAGCTATACAACAGAATTTTTGAAAAGCCATTAACCAAATAGCCAGCAACCATACCAAGTCTTACTACGGGCATAAAGCAATGAGTTTTCGCGAGAAGCAATCATGTTCTACTCTCTGGTATTTGCTCAAGAAACGATTCCATACGGCTGTTGTAAACGTATTTCTACGGTAAGCAATGAAGTTACGTAGCGTCGTCCCTCAGCCCTCTTGTGTTAGGGTAATTCTTAGCAGGTAACCCATAACTTCGTCTTTTCCCTCGTGCCCGAAGCCGTTTGACCATCAACTACCAAAGGCCAAAGTGAACCACAACATACTTAGATTAGCTGCTCACGCGGGCTTTGCAGGAGCATTCAGCCGCAATATACAGTGTTACATCCCAAAATGCCCTCAGCAAACAATACTGCATGAAAATGTGCATGAAGGAACGGACTAGCCCTTCCAGCTCGACTGTCAGCTTGGCGCATTGAGCGTCGTCTGCTATTTGGAATTACTGAATGTGGGCCTCAATATTACACATTGGATGATTCGTAAAGGTCGCCTCTACTTTCACGATTTACCGATTTGAAAAAGTCGTTGTGGTTACCTGCGGTTTGCAAGCCGCACCGTAGCAGAACGACAGCTAGCCATGCGCAACTACGCTGAGCGGACCGCCAACACCATTCTACTGACGAGCGGTTCGCCAAAGGCGGCGCTGTTCGCTGACGCGACGGTGTTGCCATACAAGGGCCGTCCGGTCCCTATAAGCCATTTTCCATCAGCAGCCAAGAAAGGATCAAAGGAGACGCAAAACAGTGAGCTTAGTGGCCCACGCGCCTTCCGCTTATGGAAGGCCATTTTGTTGCGTTTGCGTTTCAGGCAGTCAATTTAGCTCGCCATGGCGTTTTCCGCCGCCTATTTCTGTAGGGTTTCTCACAGACTGCTTATTTTCGCTGGTAATTCAAATGATGTAGCTGGTGCTGCGATGGCCTTTAAAAGATGATACTTCGCATGGGCAGCCCTGTTTCGGTCCTGAATTCTAAAGCGAACCTAAAAAAAAACTTGTTGTCAGTATATGTGTACGCCAAGGAGGAGAGTTAATGCAGGGCGATTGCAACATGATTTGCCACATCCCTCGCCCGCAGACACCGATATAGGAAAGCGATGGAAGTCGCTGAAAAACCGTAAAAACCTAGTACTCACAACGCAGTCCTGTCAGCTTCATGAACTGAGGCGACAGCCAGCGGAACAACATCCAGTTTTAACAAACATAACTCTGGCAAGGCCAACAATACAGGACCCTCATAAAAGTTCAAAGTACGTTTTATCACAGGAATACAAATATGTGCTCACTTTTCTTGTCTTGTAATATATATCGTGTAACGTACATTTCTCAGTAATAACACATAGTAAGCGTTCAACAAACACCTTTTATTCAAACCTCATCTTAGTCAGCATCATCAATATAAGGCGTAAAAATATGGCGTTTTGTTTACTTTCTTTATGCGAACGCATTGCACTGGCACACAATAAGGATGGATGACTTTCTCCATCCTACAATGCTGCTCAGTAGAGGGTAAGCAAGCAGAACAATGCAAAATCACGGCTGGAGACAAGCAAACCTCTATTTAGAGTTTAGCTTAAAATGTACACAACGTGCCCAAAGAAAACTTTTCTCATCTTTATACGTTGTCACATAATTGTAATATAATTAAAAAACAGCTACTGTTGATGGCTTACATAATTCTCAGTACAAGCACAAGGTTCACGGAGCTCGGCCTAAAGGGAAGCTGGAGCGTTTTACAAAAACAAATTGAGTTAGAGGCTCGTTTAATAGTTTTTTGCGCGCTGACTCCGAATATCACATTGAATTTTATCGTGCATGAGTCCAACCGGCATTTATCTTGCCAAACACGCGGTCCCGTTTGAAAGACGCGCGCTTTTCGTACTTGACGCCTCTGATTGGTTGCGCCCGTCATGACGACCAAGAAGGACACCCTTCGGCCACGCGGGTTGTCGGAAGCATTGGGAACGATCGGACGGGGGCTGCGCTTGTCTTTTCGGCAATTTAGCTTGCAGTTTAATGTTCGCACATGTCTGCAATTACATTTTCCAACTGTATGTGCTGTTGGTTCAAATATCTTACAGCTTAAACTTGCTTTACACGACCGAAAACCCCAAAACAGTGACTGGGGAGTCGGCTTGAGGGTTCCGTCAAAATATTTCTGAATTAGGCAACCAGCATACGGCTTTCTATTCCTTATGTTAATATTAGGTGCTGCGTGAACTGTTTATTAGTATATACGAAAGCATTTATACCCAAGATTAAGCGGCGTTTTATAAACAATGTACCAGCGAAAAGCCAGTACGTGCACTGCGCGATAAAATAGCGTTCATGCGCTCTAAACGCATATGCGAGACATACGTTGCGGTACACGCATAAACCAACAGGCGGACTCTGCTTCCGAATTTCCTTTGTTCGTTGTCGCCCAGCCCACCCCCTTACTCATCCCCATACACACACCCTCATTCGCGCGCGCGCGCGCGCCATTTGGGCAGTGGCGCTAAGGCGCCTCCACGATCGCTAGCTGCACTTCGATGAGTGACGCCTCACTGCTTGACTTGCATTTATTCTGAAAACACTGTAGCATACTGGTGCCTCGGCAGCATTATCGGCTCTAGTTGGGCTTAGGTTTCGCACACGGAATCTTGCGGAAAGAATCAGGCCCCCACAGTCAACACAAATTATGGTACGGTGGTGGTTCGGAGCGGTGTTTTTTCTAGGGGTGTGCGAATATCCAAAACTTAGAATATTCGATTCAATTTTCTTGGTATTCGATTTGATTGGAGCGACACTTTTATTGTTCGAAATATTCGAACCAGCCAAAATTAAAAAAAAAGATTCAGAACGTGTCTCAAACGCAAAGTCGCAAAGCATACACACGGCGAACGGTACGTACTTTCGCCGACTGTATCGCTCTTTATTCGTAGTTATCAGCACGCGGCAATGTGTACGGGCTCGGGCATGCTGTTGAAATGAAGTGCAGAGATTATTAAAAAAGGAACAATCGAAATGACTGAGGGGCCAACGCTGAATGACGGCAATATCGCAAAAGAGAAATCACCTATAAACAAGCACTGTACGGGTGAATTATAAACCGTGACGAACATCGCGCCGATCGGACCACTCACTCGTCCGAAATGATTAATTTTACCCATGCAGCATTTTCTGCTCGCGAAAACGCGCCGCCCACGCAACAAGGCGCGCTGACGCTGCAGCGGAACCACCCGCACGCTGCGCGCGGCCGGTGGCAGCAACGTGGCGGCGGCTTCGGCCGCGAAGTGGTGTCGAAAGCTTGAGCAAGCGGATCTCTAAAATGCCGCTCAAGGCACGCGCGAAGTTGCTTGTGCGGTAAAGAAGCTTTTAATGTGGGCGAAAACGGTGCTATAAAACATCATCCGCACCGCTAGCGAAAGGCGCCCATGGAATATCTGCCGGGGTGGTAAGCCTAAACATCCCCGGTGGAGCCAGCCGGCTGTCTCGAGCGCTTAGAAACCGCCTCCATGAGGTGCGGCCCTCCCCATTCAAGGCAAATGCTGCCGCGGGCGGGTAATCGTCACGGGAGTGTCGAAAAAACGCACGCGTAACGCCGACGCGCGCAAATCGTGTGAAAAAACGCTCCATGTAGTACGGCCTTAAGTTCTGACCAACATAAGTCAAAACCCGTAGGTTCGTGTATGTCAGTCACGAAGCGCCAAATGGAAGGATCCCCGATGTCGTAAATTTTGACGGTATACAAATGAGAGCGGGAGATAGCAATTTGCCGTTTGTAGAGATGTGTAGGCTGATAAAGGGCAACGGCGTACGTGCTGTTCGCCTGAGCCGTCACATGAGCGGTGTTGGCAAGGGTCGCACTAACAACCGTCAGGTTAATAAGCTCGTCAATCACGCAATTTGTAAGACACAGGGCACTTACAGCCACTTGCCTAGGCACGGCCACTATATAGAATAATCCATCCAGCGCACGTGGACCGGGAATACAACCTAAAGCAAGTGCCCTGCTCATGTGTAGAATGAGAGCTCGGGCACATATTACACAGTGCTTGGCGTAGCTTTGATTTTTTGGTGGCAAAGTGGAACATAGTAGGCTCGTGGAAGTGTCGGCTTCCGCGTGTCAATAAGTAGTCCGTTCTCGTTAGTATTAACTGCGGTCGCGTTGGCTCATACAGACAATGCAGTCCTTATAAATTAAGAACTAATTTTTTGAGGCAAGATCATCTTGAATATTTGAAGCAAAATTCGTAGAAGCCATGCGCAGATCGTTCGGGGCACACGCGGAGTGATTGCGGCGGCTGCGTATGCATGTAGGTGTGTTGCTCCGCTCCGTGTAGTGCTCACAAGGCGCGTAACTTAGGGCTCCCACGGCGTGCGCTACCACTCTCGTCCTCGTTAGAGCGTATCCTCGTTTTGTTCCATGGCTGACTATATTTTGTTCACGGTTGTTCCTGCGTAGTGAATGCGACTCTGAAGGCCACCTTACCACGTCAAGGGTCACGAGCCGCGTCAAGGGTCACGACTGTCAACTAGTACGAGAAGTACTATATGGAACATCTTCCACGAAATCTCTGCAACAAAGGCTGTGTGCAACTATTGCGAAACATCACTGCGAACGCCAACATCGACTACGACACTCGTAAACCACCTGAAGCGGCACAGATACTTGTATGCCGAATTTGAAGGAGCCGCTAAAACGAAAACTGCGAACCAGCCAAGCATCGCGGATATTTTGAAGAAGAAAGTGGCAGTGACGCAGATGAAACGGCCTGCCCCTGGACCAGTAGCGAGAATGAACAAGCTCGATTTGCAGCCGTACACGATCGTGGAAGATCGCGGTTTCAAAGATTTGCTTCAAGAGGCCTAACCTGGATATCAGCTTCCTTCAAGAACGACCCTCTCTCGGACATTGGTGACCAAACTGTATGACGACACCAGGAAGAAATTACAGTTGGAGTTGGCGAGGGCCTTTGAGCATGGATTGGAGTCACTTTCCTTCACAACCGACATTTGGACATCCAGGGCTAATGAGAGCTACATTAGCCTCACGTGCCACTACATGGATCAGACTTTCAAGTTGAGGAGGTATAACTTCAACACTTGTCTTTTCCCAGGCAACCACACATCATCTAGGATTGCCTCAGTTCTTAAACAGCTGGTGTCCGATTGGGAGGTACCAGTGACTGTTTGCCCCTATTATGTTGTTACAGATAATGCACGCGACATGAGGGCAGCCACTCGCGGATTATCGTGGCACGAAAGAACTTGTTTTGCTCACACTTAGCAATTGGCCATCGGTGATGCTAAGGTTATGACCCCAGGTCTCGTTCCACTCTGCAAGAAATCTAGAGAGATTGTTGGTCATTATAAGCATGGCCCAAAGGCACAAGAGAGGCTTAGCTGCTGCCGCAAGAAGATGTATAAACAGCCATTACATGTTCAAGACTACGAAACACGATGGAACAGTGAACTTTCAATGTTGTCAAGACTCTTAGAACTGAGAGATGCTATTACTATGAACCTAGCATCAGAAGATGGGCACCTTGATGGTTTTAGTGCCTCAGAATGGCGCCAAATGGGTGGGTATGTTGCAGCTCTGAAGCAATTAGAAGAAGCAACAACCGCTGTTGGTGCTCATCACTACCCAACACTCTCAGCTCAAGTGCCACTTTTGTATATTCTGTACATGCACCTGGACAAGACCAACTGGCAAAGGGAAGCCTCTGTGTTTGCTGCCAATTTGGCTAAGTGTCTAAAAACACGCTTTCCGGACTACAAGTTTGACCACGTAGAACCCGCTGCAATGTTTTAGATCCTCGCTTCAAAGTGGTTGTGTACCATCAGGATGAATCAATGGCCAACTGGGTTAAAGGCTTTGGAAGAAGAAAAACAAAATTTTGACAAGGAACTAAGAAATACCCTCAAAAACTGCGTTTTAAGAAGGGGCACCTTTCACATCAGCCTTGTAGAAGAAGTTTGACCATCTTAACAACCAGCAGCCGTCTTCACTGCCACGTACGCAGATTGAGAGTTATGCCCATGATGAAGTTTTAGGACGAAAAGAAGACCCATGCGAGTGGTGGTTTAAGCATGGTACTCCGAGCTAGACGCTGTTGGATCTGCTTGCCAAGAGGTACCTGCCGATACCAGCCACAGGTGTCTCAAGTCAGCGGCTGTTTTCGGTGTCTGGTGGAGTCGTCACGAGCAGGAGGTTGTCACTGCTCCCGAACATGTCTAGCAGCTAACCTTTCTCTATGACAACATTTAGTGCGTGCAAACCTTTACCTGTTGAGTGAAATGTTACATTATGTGATTCTGCTGTGCAATAAAGTTGCAGTTTTTGTGTCTCTAGATGGTGAAAACTTTATTTTACGAAAAACAATAAGTATTGGTATTCAAAAAATATTCGAAAAATATTCGATTCGATTCGAACTTTGTTTTTAATATTCGAATTTGCTTCGAAATTGAAAAATTGATATTCGCACAGAGCTAGTTTTTCCATTCCAGACAAATATTACCTTATCGTGGCATTTACACTAGCAAAATAAATAATGCGGTGGACTTGGTCCTTTTACATTGTAGGAATACTGTTTACCTATTAGCCGGGAGAGAACTTCTATCAGGATTGGCCCCTGGTTTCAGTTTCGCCAAAAAGTGGGTTTTTGAACACTATTCTAAGCCCATAGGGAAAGAAAACCGACGCGTTTAACGAAACAGGTATTTCTTGAAAAAATGTGACTTTGTTTCTGGAACGGAACGAAACATCCATGGTCAAAGTACAGCAAGGTTCACCATCCTTCCTAAATCGAGCATCTAATGTGAAATTCATGTCCATCGCATCAAACAAAAGAAAGAAAGAAAAAAAGGAAAAACGCATTGGAGCGTTTGACAAATTACATAACGTAAGTTAGTATATTCTGTGTCATCAAGCACCGCCACCGCGGTTGTCGCTTCCGTAGGTTATAAACATCGCGGCGTGGTAATAGGAATACGGCATGATAACCTATGCCTCGTTTGGCGTTCGTGCATACGTTTTAAACACGCAAACTGTACAAATAAGTGCTATCAACTGCAACAAGTATATTGTTCCTGCGGCGAGCCTCTACAGGAAACATGGCGAAAAGAGCATGGCAGAGGCGGCCGATCCGGCCGGAAGTCCAGATATGACGTTTTCGGGCCACCCGCTGCGGTGGCTCAGTGACTAAGGCGTTGCGCTGCTGAGCACGAGGTCGCGGGCTCGATTCCCGGCCGCGGCGGCCGCTTTTCTGATGGAGGAGAAAAGCAAAAACGCCCATGTGTACGAGATTTCGGCGCATGTTAGAGATCCCCAGGTGGTCAAAATTAATCCGGAGCCCTCAACTACGGCGCGCCTCATCACCTGCGTTGCGTCGGCAGAGTTAAACCCTACAATAAATCAATTGACGTTTTCCGGCAGGTTTTTGCCTGTCCTCTTCTGTCTTCCGGCATCACGCGTGGACATAGAAGCGGGGCATCGGGCAACTTTTGTTTGAGCATTGCGCCACTTTTATTGCATGTATTGGGAAAATATTTGGTATAGGGAAACTATTCAATGTGTACTTGCTGCTAGTCAACTTTTCTTTTAATTCTAAAACCTTTTCAACTTGCCTTTAAAGAGGCCGTGCGCATACGATGCGCAGGGTTTAGTCAACCATAATTCCTGCCTTGTAATAATAATTTCGCTGCTTTGTGGTAATATTGTTTTTCTTCCAGCTTATTCATACTCGCCAGCTCCCGGCATAAGTGCAGCTAGTTCAGAGGGATCATATTGTATTGTCATGTCAGCAGCGTGCTAATGGCGTGTTCAAAAGGTCATCGGCAGCACGTGCCAGCAAGAACAACATTCTGTGCTCGCTCCGCATACGACGCCCGCGCTCCGGTAGACATCACTAATCGGCGAACATCACAAACGAGGTGGCATCAAAACATACGCATTTACTCACAGATACAGATTGTTATGTCTTTCGGCCCAAATATTCTTACGTATGCACCGTGAAATGACGGCGTGCCGCCTAGCCCCCTACCGCAACCACCGCTACCAGTGATATTTCGTGCGGGAATTTTTTTTTTTAATTCGGCTGTAATGTTCAGCCAAAAGTGAAAAAGGAAATATTTTTAAGTCCAGAATATTTGAGCAGTCGTGAAGTAAAAAGGAAAAATAATGTCAGCGAACGCGACCCCGCATCATTCTTTACTTTTTTCTTTGAAAATGTTCTGTTAACACTTCGCGGATTTATTATCAAACATCCCCAGGCGTGTTCCTGGAAGACAAAAGCATCGAAGACCGCTTCCAAACAAGTTTAAAAAACATTAGGGAGCATATAAAAAGAATTCATGAAAACCAGCTAGTGCAGCGCGAAGCGGGGCCGATTTAAGGGTAGAAGTCTGTTCGCGTGTATACCACCGAGATATTCGCACTAAGCGTGTATTGGGTGCGTTTTTTTATGTATGGTTTGTACCGCCCGGCTGCACCGAGCTTTATCTGTGTGCCCATGAAGCGCTTGTTCCATTTTTTTTTTTCAGTTTTTATGCCGCAACACTTATCTCATTTATTGGGGTGAGTGTTGCACCATAAAGTCACTAGCCTACTTTATTCTTGTTTGATCTGCTATCCTCTCAATCAAATTCGGTGTTTCGAGAAACACTCGCGGGAAAAGATAAAGTCCCGCAGAACTCACGCCACGGCATTCGATACCGGCACTCGCCTGCGCACGTCGCTTTCTTGACAGCTGCTTCGCCGCCTGTGTATTTTCTTCAGCTAGGGGAGCAAACGTTCGCTCCAATAAAAGTTGTTTTTTATCATCGACAGCTTCGTCATCTTTGTTCGTAACAACTCGTTGTGATGCGGGGAGCAGGCACCCTAAACCCTCTGCAAGCCGTCAATCATGCCCAACTGGTGCCAGCCGCCAATAGCAAGGCTTAGAGCCGGAGTGTGGACAACTACCGGGGAAACTTAAAAAGAAAGACGTCATGACCGGGGCCATGAACAACGAATCCAGGATGACCAACACAGCGAGCGCTCGGTAGCCATAGTCTTTTCATGGTCACCTAAGGAAACTCCTGAGGAATGGATGGATCATATCGAGAGAGCCCGAATGTATAACCGATGGGATGACGACGAAACACTGAGGCAAGTGTTTTTCTATCTTGTGGACTCTGCCCCGCATTTGGTTCGAGAACCACTAACCTATGCAGACGACCTGGGAGTTATTCAAGACAGAGCTATCAAAAACGTTCCCGACTCTCGTACCCAAGGAACGGGCCGAGCAGCTTATGCAGACACGCACGCTGCATCCCAATGAAAGCGGGCTCGTGTTCGTTGAGGAGTTGAAGCGCCGTTTTTGCCGTGCGGACGAATAAGTGAGTGAAGAAAGGGAACCCGGGTATCTGACGCAAGGAGTTACCGAGAGCTCTTAGCATACCTTATCCACAACCCCTTGATGACGGTTTCCGGATTAGTGTCTGAGGGGGCCGCGTCGGAGAAGACGCGTGAAATACGAACGGTACGGTACGACCGCCCATTGAGTGCGCTGGCTTCAGAGACGAGCGTAGCGGGGTATATAAGCTCCGACACACTACGCGAGAAGATAAGTGCAGTGGTGAGGGAGGAGCCCCGGAAAATTTTTCCAGTGAGCCCACAAGTTCAGGTTGCTTCCCTCCTAGACGTGATCCGGGAAGAAGTTCAACACGCGTCGGCAACTCCTACGCCGTCCATAGCACCCCGCGAGCAACAATGTATGCCCTACTCAGCAGCTGTTTTTGACACCGTCCACCTTTATCTTGTCGCCAAGAGGCCACGCCATACCGACGTCCACTGTCGCCCGCGCTACACCATGTAGTCCAAAACGAGATGCCCAGAAAGACGGGCGTGTGGCGAACCCCCGATAATCATCCGCTTTGGAACTCCTGACGAGAGACCGACCACATTTACCGCCGATGTCCCGAGGAGAGGCTTGGTTTGCGCCGGGTCTCAACCGACGCACCGCGACCCATACCCGGTGAGCGCCCTACTGAGATTGAGGAATACCTGCCCAACACCAACCTTGGTCCAGCGCGCTTCAACAGTCAGCTGTCGCCCTATCCATACCGATCACCAAGCCGTGGTCACAACGCATATTTCACGCGAGGGAGATCCCCTATCCTACTCAGGGAAACTAAAAGCAGCAACTTCTAGAGGCGAAGTTCACAACGGCCGCAAAATGAAAACCCTCCAACGACGCAACAATTCGCCGATGTCCGGGATTCACGAAATGCCCTTAGCCCGACAACCTGATCCTCCCGCACACGATGACAGCCACACGCTGCGATGTGTAAACGACATGGTCAAGCCGGCCGCTGAGAAGACGGTGACAACGACGACGCGTGGGGCTTGAGCTTTGATAATTTTAAATGAATATGTATCCAAGTATCCTCCTTCTTGTGTGATTTATACTGATGCATGTCAAAATGGCAAGAAAGCTGGTATTGGTATTTTTCCCCAATCTCTTGATTTGAGTTATTCGTTAAGAATCCCGGATTACACACCCATTTTAATGGCCGAATTTTCATCAATAGCTCTCGCTCTATGCAAAGTCATCATATTATCCGATTCGATGGCCGTTATATCGGCATTAATTTCCTCTTCCGACTCTCCATTGTACCGCACACTATTATTTTTTTTTGTTCCTAGGCTTGTGAAGGAGGTACGATTGTCTTTGTTTCCTGGCCATACGGACATCAGGGGCAACGAGCTAGCGGACAATTTAGCTTATCTCGCTGTTACAGTTCCCATTCAATTCAAAATTATTAATCTGGCTCAATTTCAATCTTCACGATTAAGACGATAATGGCATTTAGACGCTACTCGTTCAGACTCATTTTTATCCTTTGAAGAGCACCAACATTTAAAGTTCGGGTGGAATGTTCATTTTTGTGGTTCTCGGCAATGCGAGGTGGCCTTCACCGAGCTGCGCTGCAAGATTCCAAGACTTAATCTCTATCTCGTCAGATCAACACTTTCCCACACGAAACAATGTGTGCGGTGCCAGATTCTCGAAACAATCGAACATTTTTTTTCTCGACTGCCGCCGTTTCGCAACAGCTAGGCAACTGCTTTTGAAGGGACTAATTGAGCGTTTGGGGTTGACTTTTTATTTCACTTATTTTATATATTGGCGCATCAAATTTCGGGTTTGCAAAAAGGGATATATATAATTGCATTCAAAATTTCCTTTCTGTTTCAGTTCGTTTGAATTGCTGACGTGTGTAATTAATGGGTAATTCGGGTTTTATTCATAACTAAGTTTCCTTTTACAGTCTCTTTCCGGAAATAATATAGTATTTTAAAGTCCCCACGTATTTAACAACCGATTTAGCCCTGGCCAATGCCCCCTTGTGGGTACGTGCCAGAATCTTTGAGTAAATCATCATCATCATCAACATCAACAACACGAGCAAGCCGAGGTATGACGCCCCGACCCACCCTAAATTCGAGGAGTCCGACGTTCAGTTGTCCATCGACATCTTTGATGTAGTCGCTCTCATAGACAAGGGATCCTACTATAAATAATTAGGGGAGCATTCGCGTCGAAGCAGAAGAAAGTTATGACCAGATGGGGTGGTACAGAGATACGCACAGCAGGAGGCCATCTCGTAACGCCAAGTTGAACGTGCACATTACACGTCACCATAGAAGGCACAACGTACCCTGCTGCGTTCGTCAGTCTCCCTAACGTCTGATGCGACGTAATTCTCAGAATGGACTTTTTGACGGACAACGGTGCTTTAATTATTATGCAGACCGATATCGGTAACGTTTTCTTCCGATCACTCCGTGACGCCGGTACCAAACCAACGTGCTGCTGCTGTAAGGGTCGCCGATGATTGTACCCCTGCCATCCCGCGCAAGCTTGATGATCACCATCGACCATGAAGATGCTGCTCCTGACTTTGGCACTATTGTATAGGGCGACCAAAGCTTGCTCCTCGACCGCGGTGTCTCCGTCGTGAAAGGCATTACGCGCTTTATGCAATGCGAATCCCACGTTTTATCACTAATTTCACCAATCAGTAGCAGCATTAAAACAAAGATGCTGCAAATGCATTCCACGAAATAACGCAAGAACCGATTGCCGAGATCGCGCTCAGAGGTATAGAACGCGCACCCGAAGATGTTTTCAAGTTTCCGCATCTCTTCGATATCAACCCGGCGCTACCGCAAGAAAAACGGAACAAATTATTGCCTTTGCTGTGTCACTACAGCGACTGTTTTCGTCGAACTCAAAATAACACAAGAAAAATCTAGCAAAGCACCGAATTATACGGGAATATGGAGCTCGAAATTTCATACAGTAACAGTACCGCGGCTCTCCACGCGAGCAGTGAGCCATCCGGACACAAGTCGATGACATGGTCAGCGACGATATTATACAACCATCGACCATCGAGAAGCCCCCGGGCTGCCGCGGTCGTACACGTGAAGAAAAAAATAGCCGCGGTTCTGCTCCTTTTGTTGCAAATGTCGCCGGAAGACGATAGTCGAGTGGCGCACCTGGCAAGTAAATCCCTCCCTTCTCTTTCCTGCTAACCTATCATGCTTTTTCTCTCCCGTGTCGTTCCTCCCGAGATAACACCCTAGATGTTTGCTCGTCAGTTTAAAGTTACCGCGTTCCCCTGCTCCAAATCCGGTGTCTCGATAACAACCGCTGCCGTACAGCGGAGACGCGTGTGAATTGAGACACCCTACTACACCTGTCGTAAAACCGTGTTGGCCTACTCCACGGGCATGGAGTACGGCAATGTGGGTCCCACCTAGTAGATCGGAACGTGGATTCCACACAGTGGAACCTTTCGTTGTTATTGCCGTTTGATTTCTTATTGCCGCTAGGTGGTAGCTCTGGTAACAGCAGGCGATGGTTTTCTGCCGTTGATGTAGTAGTTCATTTGCTATCGCAAAAACCAAGCAGCCATGCCATTTTTAATTATAAATACTGCAAATTTCACCTATGTATTGCTTGGCTGCCTTATATTTGCGTAATGTCTTGTTCTTCTTCAACAATGTTGACAAGTAGCCGAGCAGCCGGCTCTAGCGGCTACGTAGAGCTGTCGCTGGCGGTCCAAGGATAATACGCGGTACGCCCAGAGGGTCCAGCCCTCCCTGGATCTGGTGTCAATCGACGTTTCAAGAAATATCGAGGCAGGAATGGTGAATGACATGCACCAATGTGCTAGAGTGGTCAGTGGCCAGGCCCCACGGGTTCTCCCCGGACGCATCAACATAGACGGCCGGGCACGATTGCTTCGCCTGCGGCAACGTGGAAGCCCCCCAGGCACCACCAGGGCCGTCCGGCGTATCCCACCAGCGCCGACTGCCCAAGCCTTAGACGCACGAGAACTTATTGTGATCATGCCGCCAGCATGAGACCGGAAGGAACCAACTCCGGGCCGCACTCCGGCGACTCGGTGCACGAAGCCACAAGCTGAATGATTTCTTATTGCCAACGTGCCCGGAAGCCATTCGTAGGGACGTCTTCGAGCACCTACTCAAGGTCCTGGTTGTGACAAGACTAGCGCCTGCGTTTTTAGCCGTCAAGCCTTGGACGGGACGAACGCGACATATAGTGTCCCCCACTCTCCCCCTTCCCACATTTTTCTTCGCACTCTCTCTCTTCCTATCCTTTAAAACCCTCCTCTCTTTCTCTGCACTGGGTTGTATGAGGCTGAACTCTCCGTTGAGTTGAAAAATATCCCCAGTTTTCTTATCTTCTCTCTTTTTATAAATCACCACCATCATTAAAACTAAGGAAGACATCCGGGTTTCCGGGCAATTGGCGCTGCACCTTGCCTTCTGTCTTCAGAACCAACGCTGTTCTGTAAACGAACAATTCCCGGACGTAACAGTATTCTATACGCTTTTCACAATGACTCCATTGCAGTAAGGTTATACCTAACTTTATGTGTAGCAAACTACCATGCAGCGCGCTCCTTTTCAAAACTGTCCCTATTTAAATCTGCTTGCGCTCCCCTTCTCCTCCTTAGATGCATATTTTGATGAACCAAATTAAGTTATGTGACTTCCAAGCAAGAATACACTGTTTTACACGTATTCTCGTTCATGCATTAGCTCGTGGGTAATTTCTCTCATTTGCTTGTTTTTGCTCAATGTACAGCAGAAAGAATATTTGTTTTGTTCTTTTGTTCTCGCCAGTGATGAAGTTCTAGCCCGATATCATTATTGTTTTCATATTGTATTGAAAGTAAGAATGATTTAAATGTAAAATCATTGTGTATGATTTTAATATTTCTCTAAATGTTTGGAGGTTGCAGTTGCAATTGGGCGCTGTTGAGTTTTATGCCTCTGTAACTTCAGACTTCAATGCTGCATAAACTGTTTTGTTGTTTTAAAGGAAATACTCATCTTGTATTTCCCCTCAGCCACGTGTCGATGCGAAACTTCAACTAATGATGTATTTGTGAAGCATCGACAACTCAAACTTACCGTCGGGGTCATCGGATGTTAAGGATTAATAATATAAAAGATCAGTGTATAGCTTAGTTTCTTGAACCACAAAAAATAAACTAAACATAATCCGCGTTCACTGAGCAATGTATGCCCCCTTCTGAAATACGGTGTCCTAAACCTGCCGTCATCATCGCCACCATCATCATCATCATGGCTGTAAGTAGGGTCTCAAGGACGGAGATATCCTTGTTCTCAGTACAGAAATTTCCTAATCCGGCAGTGTCCACCATCACCGTGGATATCAAGGAGCCGCATGCGGCAACCAGCAGCTTTATGTAGAGGCACTTACATGGTCACTGCATAAAAACAAAGATTTGCCTGCGTGTGGTTTTCAGAGGTTGTACCTTAACTATAGTTTTGGTGTGTACATAAATTTTTAGTGGTCTCTGAAACACCACCTTTTGTTCACAAAATTTTATCCCTTCATGCAATACGCGTGGGCACGGGAGCAGCGCATCAAACATGGTGCCTCTGCCTCTAGCAGCCAACGGTTCTTTCGCGGCGTGCGGCAGAACTTAACAAACAACGGTTCTTTTGTGCGTGCGTCACAATAAACTCCCTACGCGGCAAAGGCGCCGGCGGTGGCGGAGGGAGGGGAAGCGGAGAGTTTCACTCAAGGAGCACACTGTGGATGGCGCGGCAAATTAACCCAGCATTGTCCACGCGGAGGTCCGTGCTCGTCTGTGGGGCTTTGTCGTCTGTTTCGGGGACGGTTGTTTTAAGCCTCTTATGGCGCAGGTTCGCGTTCATTGCGAGCTTCCTTCGAACGGCTTGATTAACTTGTTCGACAGCACCTCCTGGGTAACCCGGACCCGACGGAATTGAGTAGTCGTACAGCAAAGATACGTTAAGGATTGGTTCAGGGAGGGCAAACAAAATGTAGAGACCACTTACAGGCACCTGGCCACTAGAGAAACGCCACCTTTTGTAGAGTGCATGCCGCAAATGAGACTCCATTTTCTAAATTGGTGAACACCAACTCGGTTGTGTTCTAAGAGGTGTTAAAAAAGCGAAAGGAGCAACTTCTTCTGATAAACAGCGGTTATAAAAGTTCTTTTTGAAAACAGCGCGGAAGACAGGACTGAGCAAGTAATAGACGACACTCGCGTTTGCGTCGTCTATTACTTGCTCAGTCCCGTCTTCCGCACTGTTTTCAAACGATGTGATGTACGAACATGCCCTTCAGATCACCCTTTTATAAAAGTTTGCTCAGCTTTATCGCTACTCTCAAGCTCATTAAACTAACTAGTGTTAATCGGCATAAATGGGAATCCCGAAGCCCACATGCCGAATTTTTTCGGTGTCTGCGCTTGTGTCGCGTGGAGGTGTAGCCCCGAGCTAGCACAGCAAGATGGCTAGGTTGCGTTGTATCACCCTTCGAAAGACCCTCCTCTCCGTTTCGTTTTGTCGACGCACGGCCGGGCTGCGGCGGTGGCGTCCACCGCTCTATACAGGCCGTGGCGGACGCTGCGCTGTTTGAGACGCCACCCCCATGAATTCCAGGTGACGGCTCGCAGAATCTGTGGTTGCACTCTTTGTAGAGCCACGTGTGTGAATTCAAGGAACGTGGCATGGACAATTGCTGTGGGTGTCGCTTAAAGCTTTGCTTTGCGAGCCCCTTCGGAGCGTGGAGTGGAGCCATTTTTTTTTCAATGCAGGCGGTGCTTGCGCTATTGCTGGCCTGGCTACCGGCGGTATGTCCTGACTTGGCATGTTCGCATGTCCTTTGGCAAGTGTATTCTTCAAGCGTGACAGAACAGCCGTGGTGTATTCCTGAACAAAATTTCATTGGCAAGGCTCCGCTATCATCCATCAACCCACTTCGACAATGCCATCGCTCCCCGATTACGACGTATGCTGCTTTCGAACCAACTCGGTCTTCAGTTGGCACGGAAGCAGCGCACCAAACATGATACGTGATCTACGTGTTCTTCCAATTCAGGTGTGTAGATTATTATTCTCTTTACGTTAAAAATCAAATAATACCTTCCTTTTGCTGTTCCCACGCCAACGGGTGTTGCTTTCTACCATTTCCGAGCCATTTTCAACTGCATTGATGTTGTTATATTGTGGAGACATTGAAGCTAATACCCGGTCCAAAACTCGTTCAGAATTGCTATTAAAACTTCAAACGCTGCCAGGGGACCCTGGAGAGCTTATTAGTGTCCTGTTTCAGCTTCGAGAGGATATTCGTGCGTGCTCTGTGGAAAGCTCTGAGAATCGCGCTGAGAATCTAGCTGCCTATGTAAAAGCCATTACCACAGTAGAAAAGACGTCTACACGACTCTAGTGGAAATACTAAAAAAAGCAAAAGAACAAGAAGAAAAATCCCAAATTGCCGAAAACCTCAAGCATCAAGCAGGCAGAATTTGGTGTTAGAAAGAACTGCTCAGAATAGCTTGTTACAAACTCTCCAGGACGAGTTTTAAGATAGGTTGCGACGTGACAAAGTTTTAATGCGCTTGTAGACGTCAAAGAATCCAGGTAGGAAACTGAAGTGAATGCGGGCAATAAAATTACTTCCCTCATAGGTTCATTTTCCTCTAATCGATTGATCGCGAAAACCGTTTAGGCTCCTTTTCACAAAAGCGATTGCGTCCTATTATTGTGAAGTCTAGTGACATCAAAACTAGAGATAAAATATTGTCTGCACGCTCCCAATCTAAAACATGCGCGCAATACACCCTCTGAGGCTGGTTGGAAAGCGAAAGCGACGCAGAAAGCCACACCCGCAGCAATTACCCATGCGACGTCTCTTCCATAAACACACCTGGCGCTACAAAGAGTAAAACCAGAGACAAGTGAAATGCGCTTAACCACACTCTTTATTATTTCCAACAGATATTGTTTGCTAAAGTTAATTCATTGCATGATCCAGGTATGATGGTTTGTTGAGTTGTACTGGTGAAGCACATCAGTGGAAACATTTTATATAAAATTAAAGGAAGCTCAAAACCGGTGATAGACGATCTCACCTCTCCGTCCCTGGCGCCGCCGGCGGAGGTGACGAGATCGGTGACAGAGACGGAAGAGAAGTGATATGCCATGCACTGGTGTTAGCTTCGTTTATTTTTGCTAACTCCTAGTGCATCCGCAAGGCACGCACACGGACCCTACAAGTGCTGTGGGCGGTGCAGCGCACATCGCGCGAGAGGTCGCGTGGCGCTATCACGTGTCATTCAGCGAAAACACATGGGGTAATCCCGCAGATGTGCTCGTTGACAGCACCGTCTCATTCTACCGCTTCCGCGTGGGCTCGTTCTTCAATCGGTAAGACAGCCGGGTCTCACTCTTTTTCTGTATTGGTTCTAGGTTATATTCCGCTCTGGGCCAGTGGCTTGTTTTATTTGTTGGCCGCAGTTTTCTGTTGATAATAACGGTCGCGACTGAACCCTGGGGGTACAGGCAAAAAGCTGCGCTTTGAAAAAGACATTGGTATTAGTGAAGACTTGACTCATCCGGCGAGCATCATCCAGAAAAATTGTATTGACTACTAGAAATCTGCCAAAATCCCGATAATTTATCCTACGTTGCAGCAACCTGTCGGCGAACAAAAAATGCTCCATGTCTGATCCCAGTGTTGGCAAGAATATTGAAGTAGAAGGGCTCGGTAAAGATTTCGAAAATGATAACCACGCACTTGACCTTTCCTAGATACGCGCGAGGGGTAGTGGACCTTTATCTAATTGAAGAATTTAAGTTCGGTTCACTGACATCCGCAGCCTTCTTAACGAATGCGACTCTTGTTCTTCCACAGTAGATACCTGCAATTCACACAATTGTATTTATCGAAACATGGCTCCCGCGTATGGGCAGGATTCCGAACTTTTTCAACAAGCGTGCCATTTGCAATCTATCCCTGTGGTCGAACTGCGCTCCCAAGAGGCGGTGCCCTGTTAGCCATATCGAAAAACACATCCTCCTCTTGCATACAAGTTAACAGCGCTCTTGAAAGGATCTTGGCATTGTTCACTATTGGCCATAAAAAAATCGCCCTAGCCGCGTGCAATTGTTCCCCTTCGTCTCCGCCAGCATTTGTTAACAAACTGCATGACGTTATGAACCGCATCGTAACACGTTTCCACAAGTATCCCCTATTTTCACTCGGCGATTCTAACTTTTCGGGTAAAGAATGGACAACGAAATCAGCTTCCACATCTTCCCAGCAATAGTTTCAGAGTTCTTGGACCATTGCTCTATCTTCTCTTTAGGACAATTAGTATACCCAGCAACTCAAATATCCTGCGGCGCGGCAAACACGCTTAATTTATTCCTGACTACATGGCCCTATTTTGCTTCACTGTTAGAGTAGAGTATTGGTTTGGGTGAGTTTGTACACAGCAAAATTCTGGCTATGGTGAAGACAAAACTAGAACCCTCGAAATTGCATTTCAGCTACTTGTCCAGAATAGAATACGACTCCTTGACACTTGTTTTTTTTTTCTCGTCCATCACATTTGCTGGAGCTACGAACCTGGGGCCAACGAGGCGTTGCTTCCGTATCACTCTGCCCATTCAAAACTTGTTAAAAGAGCTGTCATCAACCTGTGCTTTACCAGTGCCTTGAAGAAGTGTTGCGAGCACGAAATGGGCCCGAGCTTTGCAAAGCACATGGTCCGCTTGGCAGAACCACCGGACTGGTGTCCCCGGCATATATCATGGTATCGGTGGCAGAGTGCATACTGAGTAGGTCACGTATGAAACAGGGTGCTGATGCGCAAACGCCAACAGAAAAAAAAACAGGGTGACTGTGATCCCGTACCTGCATCGCTTTTTTCATAGTCTAGGGAAGATAGCTGCTCACTCTAACATAAAAGTATTTTTTATGCTCCCGAGAAACTATAAAAGCTCAGCCGATTGACAATGCCCAATGGTTCGGCGAAGCCCTCATGCAAGACAAATCACACGAGTAAACCTGTTGAGCGCACTTAGCGGGCAGCGTACCAGATTCCCCTATGTTGGGGCACATTTTACGTGCGGTAAGCAGACAGATGACTGCGCGAATAAAAGGAGCATAGTCACAATGTTCGTAATCATAATGTGGGCTTTCTGATTTACACTGAAAAACGTGTGGCTGTCCTCCGCCTCTCTTTGAGAAGAATGTTGGTTTGGTCAAGCCCCGACACCCCCTTACACGCGAATTTTCGAAGTGAAAAACATCGCTAATTTGGGGTGTGTATTGTGTTTCGCAACCCGTGATAGCTGACCGGGCCAGAGTTAATTTTTTTAGGGTCAAACATGTGATTTATTGCCGCGAGTGTCTGGCCTTCGCGCAAGCGCTACCTGCTTCCCTTGCGTGCCCCTGTAAACTTTGTTTGTACAGGTTTTCGACAGTTTACATGTATGGTGACCCTTTCATTGTTTTATGACAATGTTAAATTTCTGCGTAGTTTCATCTGTGCTGTTTTAATATTGACTACACCCTGGTTCTTCGAAATGAGGCATGTTGGGTGACAAGTGCACTATATGTTGTGGTTGGTTTTTTCGCAGAGATGGCGAAGTTAGTGCTAAACGTCTTAAAATGAATTACTCATGACTTTCCTAGAATTATCTCAAATGTACTTAAATTACATTAAAAAAGTTGGCTGCCCAATGTAAATCATTGCATTACTATTACTTTGCAAAATATTGAAATTACTCGAAAACTACCTTAACAAAAATTCATCCCACTTACACTAAAAACTCATATGCACTTTATTTACAATCATATTCATATACACTGCCATCTCAAAAATATTTGTTTATACACCAACGTATTTACAGCTTATTTAAAGCGCTATACATTTACATCTTAGATATGTTTATGACATTGTTACCTGGGCAATCTGCGACAGATTGCACACGGCGCCGACACAGCGTTCTCGGTAGGCTACGCCAATCGTGCTGAGTGGATGTGTGCAGTTCTGGCGTGGGTCTCTATCATCCTCATCGTCATAGAGGTCACTAACACAATCATGACCGCCTAACCCGGGAAGAAGGCGAGAACGGGCCCCTTCGTGAGTACGTGTTTTTGGTGCGTGACTACTACGAGGCATCGGGCACAAGTTTCTTGAAATGCATCCTCTTTTCCGCTGTACTACTGGCCCTGATCAGTTGTTGCACCGTGAAACTTGTAGAGGTGCGGGGTACAGGAGCGTCCGACGCCCAGGTCTCCCTCTGACAGCTCTGAGATACCTCCCAGTGTCTGCACTCCCGTACATCGCTGCATCGGCTGCAAGCGAGGCCTACCTCCAGAACCCGGCGCCCTCCATGACACCGCACCAAAGCGCCAGGTCTCTGAAGCAGAGGTAATGGCTGACTTGTCAGTGCCGCCTTAGCTGACGCTTCATCAGTCCCGCACTCCCAGCAGCTTTCACGTGGCCCATTACGAGGACATAGATGATTGGCGGGAACAATTCGAGCGCGTCGCCAGGTTCAACTAGTGGACACCTGAACGAAAGCTTGAGAATGTCCACTTCTCGTTAGAAGACGTGGCGAGCACTTGGTCTACGAAAGAAAGTTATAGACTTAGGATGACTACCGTCAGTGCTTCAGGGCATGGAAGCACTACAACGAAAATATCATCGGACTTAAAGCAGTGCAGGGGTAACTTAGAAAAGTAACTAATCTACAGAACTTAGAAAACTGGACGGGAGAGCGTCATCCTGTTCGCGCTTCCATGCCCTCTGAAGAACCAGCGACGATGTTCCGACTATATAGGTCCAACCAAAGTCTCTGGTGGTGTCACTGTGCAGCCGTCGGTGTTATCAGGCACGCGCATCGCGTAGATTCGCACCTGACCAGCGACGCAGGGCGATGACAGGGCGGGCAATTGCTGTGGTGCTGCGCAGACGTTGTGCGTGGTTGCTGATTAGTTCAAGCCTCGGTAGCGCTAGGTAGAAGCATACAGGAAACCCGGTGCCACCAAGAAGACACTGGATAGGTGCAGAACCAAGAAAACTGGACGTGAGAACTTGACCCTGTTCGTGCTTCCATGCCCTTTGGGGAACCAGCGATGGTGCTCTGGCTTTATAGGGTGAAACAAAGTTTTGGTGACGTTACTGTGCAGAACTTCGTGATAGCAGGCACGTGCATCGCGCAGATTTACATCGGACCAGCGACGCGGCGTAATGGCCGGGCGGGCGATTGCTGTGGTGCTGCGCAGATGTGCGCAGTTGCTGACTCGTTCAAGCCTCCGTAGCGCTGGGTAGCAGTATCTCGGAAACCCGGTGACGCCTAGAAGACGCTCGAGAGCTGCAGAACGAATAAAACTTGGTGTGGGAACTTCGTCGGGTTCGTGCTTCTATTATGACATAACACTGCATACATAACTCAACACAGTTATCCAGTGCTGCAGCTTCGCCAGGCTTCCATCTTCACAATATCGGATGGGCCCTAATACTCTCACCCTATTTGCGCTGTGGCGCTTTTTTAGGACGAGCTTTGGTGCCTGCCAATGGCGAAAGCCAGGTTTGCGCCTAACGCGCAAGATTGATTTCGGAAAGAAAGAGCGTTACGCCAGTAGTAGGCTGTTACACCGCCAACTGTGCATGTCGGATGTGCTTTGCAAGCAACGAAGATGCTAAAGTTTACATAGGATATAATATTCACAATAAAAACGAACAGAACGGCCGTCGCGTTTTTTTCTGGCAAGGTTGCAGTAAAACAAACTTGTCGCGTATTGTGCAAATAGGCATACTACGCCTTTTCTAACAAGCGTGGCTATTGTGAAATCTGCGATACATGCGTCTAACTTCCAAAACACATACTTTTTAATGCTATGAGAGCGAAAACGTATCTGTCGTTTTATTTAAATAGGATGTACTCTGACATGATCCCGAAAACCAATGCGAAAAAATGATAATTTTTAGATATCTTTTTTAAAGCATGCAAGTCCATCCTCAAGTTGGTAGTTGAAGTTAAGTGGAGGACTTGGTCTTTGTTAGGATTTGAAGTAGGGTTGAGATTTCAAGTTGAGTGGAGGGAAAAGTTTCTTACTATTGATAAAATTTTGTGTTGTCGTGTTTAAAGCTTTGTTATATTCGGCGTCTTGCTGTTGCACTGGACGAGAATGCAACAGAGCTTACTAGAAAAGACCACACACAAGTGTGTGCATGCCATGTTCTGGCAGACCTCGAACAATACGAACAATTGCGTTAAGTATCTCGCATAACGGAAATCGAGGGCACCGCATGCTTAAGTGAGAAAGGCCGCAAAACAGCGCAAAGTAAGGGCAAAGGGGCCTACATTTGTTGAGATACTCCATCATTACATTCGTGATAATACGGCGGCGCACATTGCAATTGTCAAATGTATGTACAAAAATTCTCCGATGTGTGTATTTGAACTACTGGGTATTCGGGAGACGCTAGAGGTGGTTCGTTTCAACCCATATTTGTAGTCGGTTATTAATGACTGTTTGAAAGAGGAAAGAAAAAAAAGTGGTTGATGCCTCTTTCATAGAAGCATGTAAAACACGAAAGGAAATGTGCCTTTACAGAAGCATTCAAGTGTTGATTGGGCATCCACATGAACTTGCAGATCGCTATTTATATTACGTCAGTATAGCACTGCTGGACGCATCAACGTTACACTGGATTGCAGGCGCTGGAACTTTGCGTAAATCCAACTGAAACCACAGCCCCTTGAAAACCGTCCAAATGAAACCAAACTGAAACCTAATCCCAAAACAGTATTTAGCGCAGGGAGCATCAATACACCCTCGGCCCGCGTACACGAAAACGCTGGCATCCAGGCACCAACTCTGGGCGCTCATTAGTGTCATCATGAACTACTTCGCTTCGCCACTTCTAGATGACAGCATTACCTGAATTAAAAAGGTAGTGGGAAAGATACAAGGTGCGCTCATAGACGTAGTTGCGCTTGAATTCATAGCGCAGTTGGCGGAGCGCTGTGTTCCTCCTGTTGCGGCGAGAGAGTATGTGGCTTGAATCCGTGCGCAGCCGTGTCAATGGAACTTTTTTCGCGATGTCATTTCTGTGATGGATATGGCGCCAGCATAAACCAATTTCGTGTTTAAAAAACGACTACATGAAATTACTAGTCATGAGGTTCATTTTAAAGTTCCAAGAATGAGTGTCGGAAGCTGCACAACTTAAAACCATACAATTTGTACATATGCACGATTGTAAGCAGATGTTTTCATGAGAGTTCAGGCCTCAGTGTCAGGTTTATTTCAAATAGAATTGGAAACTCATTTTGCCAAGATGAAGTTAGGTAAACGTGGCATGCGCTCAGAGAAACTGAGGATGTTACAGTGCTTCTGGAGAAAAGTAAGGATTTGTAAAGAACGATGATCGGCTTGTAAGGTTCGTTGTCTTTCTATTAGAAATGGTTCCTTGATACTGCTGCTAAAACTTGTCTCTGTACAGGCGTCAGTCTCGGTGAAAAATAAGCACGAGATCCAAGAAGAGCTAGATACCTGCAAACTGAAATATACAAGTGCAGATTAAGTCCCTCGGTATGAAGAAGAAACAATTATACCTTGCACACTTTGTCGTAATTGGAGCATAATTTCTGGTGCCACTGTGGCAATCCCAACAAAATCTTGGCTGCAACACCGAACAGACATTATTAGTTTTGTCGTTACTTATCCGTAATACAAGTCATTCTGATAATGTGATAATGTTAGTAAGGGCATGGCTAAAAAAGTAATGAAGTACTCAGCATGCCGTTGAACCATTAAAGGGAGGCAAAATAAATTGACAAGAAAAGAACATGGGCTTGATGGCATAAAATATTTGTTCGCTGTCCTTTTAAGACTCCATTAGGTGTAGCAGTACTAGTTGTGGAACAGTTTCGAAATTACCACGTTGGGAAATACATTTCGGGGCACCACCAAAGCTTGCTTCGTGGAAGAGTGCTGTAATTACTTTAAGGTTTGGGTCATTATTGTGTAAAACGAGCATTTATGGTTAATGTGCGCATTACGATTTATCTCCTCATACACAGCCTGTGTGCATGCCTCTACACACAGAAATATCGCTGATGTGTTTCCTGGGGCATTTGCTAATTCCTTCATCTGTATACTTAACAAAACTTGGAAAGTGGCCATTACATTTGCTGTTTGCTATTGTGCTTCTTTGTTGTATGCTTCTTCACTTCTGAAGTTTTTTTCTCAGGAGTTATAAGAGGTTACGTGGAAATTTTGGAGGCACACCCTCAAAGCAAAGTGTACTAACGCCTTTAAGGTCTGCAGAGCTTTCTTGTGCGGCCCTCCTGCTCCTCCCGAAGAGGTGTAGCATCAGAATGATGGTCCGGGCATGGCTACGTAAAGCACATGTCACCGGATGGATAATTTAATCCCCAGTAACTGTTTTTGCCGTAGAAATAGGACCATGTTTATCCACTGCATATTGCATTTTAAAGGCGAAACGTACAAATCATTGCCCGCAGCACCTGGAGAGAGGGGGGGGGGGACTCTGGCTCCTAACGTCTTCAGCTGCCACTGCCACGTAAACGCCTCTCTTATTTTTCCGCCCACCTCTCACGCTGTTCTCTCTCGTCGATATTCTCCCGGCTTATTCATAGTAAAGGTTTTCTCAAGTCAGTTCAATTTTGCCGCGCTCGACTGCTCGAGTGCCATTTGCGGAAAAGGTTTGTTACTGTTGGACTTTTAGGAATGCCAACCCTAAGAGGCACTCCAAACACTTTTTGCAATTTTGGTAGAAACATTTTTTCAAAACGTATTTATTATTACTAATTACAAGAAGCAAGTAATCACGCTGTGTAATTACAGGGACACTGAAGCGGTTTGTAAACATTACGGGATTACTTGTGCATACTGTAGTCCTTCATAGATTATGAGAAAGCATATGACTCGGTCGAAACCCTAGAAGTCATTCAGGCATTACGGAACCAGGGGGTAGATGAGCATTATGTAAGAATACTAGAGGATATCTACAATGGGTCCACAGCTACTATCATCCTCCATAAGGAGAGCAGTAAAATACCTATAAGGACAAGGAGACAAGGAGACACAATCTCTGCAATGTTATTCAGAGCATGTTTACAACAAGTATTCAGAACGTTGGATTGGGAACAAGTGGGAGTAAGGGTTAATGGAGAATACCTCAGCAACCTGAGATTTGCTGATGACATTGCCTTGCTAAGTAACTCGGGGGACGAATTGCAAAGCATGCTTTCCGCACTGGACGAAGAGAGTAGAACCGTAGGCCTGAAAATTAATATGCAGAAAACTAAAGTAATGATCAATCACCTCGGGACAGCACAGCGGTTTGAGATAGGTGGCGAGGCAGTGGAAGTGGTAAGCGAATATATCTACTTAGGCCACGTTGTGACCCCAGATCCCAACCATGAGGCAGAGATAATTAGAAGGATCAGAATGAGGTGGGGTGCATATGGAAGACATTCTCAGATAATGAATAGCAGCCTACCATTGTCGCTGAAGAAGAAAGTGTATGACAGCTGCATCTTACCGGTACTCACCTATGGGGCAGAAACTCGGAGGCTCACTAAGAGGGTTCAACTTAAATTGAGAACTACTCAGCGGGCAATGGAGCGTAAAATGATAGGTGTAACATTAAGGGACAAGAAGAGAGCGGAGTGGGTCAGGGAACAAACACGTGTTAAGGACATATTAGTAGAGATTAAGAAGAAGAAATGGACGTGGGCAGGGCATGTTGCGAAGACAAGATAACCGCTGGTCAGTAAGGGTAACAGAGTGGATCCCTAGAGAAGGCAAGCGTTGCAGGGGTCGGCAGAAAGTTAGATGGGCAGATGAGATTAAGAAGTTTGCGGGGATAAATTGGTCACAGTTGGCACAGGACCGAGGTAATTGGAGAATAATGGGAGAGGCCTTTGCCCTGCAGTGGGCGTAGATAGGCTGATGATGATGATGATGATGATGATGATGATGATGATTGTGATGATGATGATGACTGTAGTCTAGAGCCTCTAGGGTTCACCATTCTCGCTGGGTTTACGCGACTTCATTAAGTAGAAGAATCAATAAGAAAATGATGTCCTCCTCTCTGCATCCTCGACCATTTTCTACTTCGTTTTGTATTACCGCAAACCGAGATAGCTCGGCTTGGCTGCGCTAATCCACGGCTCGCCGACCATCCGACAAGATCAGTCGGCCTAGCTTTTAGTCTGCCGACCACAGACAGGTCGTCACATTTAGTTCGCTCATTTGAAACTGAGCCACGACGCATTTGTGCTTCGAGGATTGTGTGCTATGTTTGTTTGTATACTGTATCAATCTCGAAGTACAAGTCGGTCCACAGAAGTGGTGCACAAGCCCACATGCGACGCTTCGCTGACTACGCCAGTAGAAAATATTCAAACCCAATTGAAAGCTGGAGAAGTGTCAGCTATATTAATACACGTACTAAGAAACAAAAGTCAGCATAAACTTATATTGTATAGCGTAGAACGAATTTTCGGGCAGCACTTTTTTTTCAGTGCGGGAACTATCACAGCGGTCAGCACCACGACAACACGTCGGCGAACGCTTTGCCGCCTAAGCAATACAGTAGCTGCAGGTGAGACCTTTGTTGAAATTCGGGGCCCGCTGAATTCACGAGCGCTATACAATAAAGGGTGCTCCATTTTCCGTGGAATTATGAAACTGAAAAAGAATGTAAACAAGCGATATATTGCCGCGAACCATGCATTGGGTTTGTTTGTTTGTGTTTTGCTTTTGCCGCCCGGCTGCACCGGTCTGTCTTACCGGTGTTGTCTGTGTGCCAAGGGAGGCGCATGTTCCGTTCTTTCTGTGCCGCATGTGTTATCTCTAATGATAGGGAGAGCCTTCCGAACTAACGGGAACAGCCTAGAATAATCTTGATTCTTCTACAGTGTTCTGGATACAATTCGACGATTCGAGAAAACCTCGCGCAGATTAATAAATTCCTACAGAGCAGATGCCCCGGCAGTCGAATATCCGACGCTCGCTTACGCACATCACTTTGTTGACTGCTGCTTCGCCGCCTGTGTACTTTTTGAGTTGTTAGGGGAGCACAAGTTCGCTCTAATAAACTTGTTTTTAATTTCAAGACACCGACGTCGTCTTTGGCTCCGTGACATCTCGTGCAGGTGCGGGGTACGCACCCTTAAAGGGGCCCTGAAAGGCGTTTTGAGCACACTAAATTGACTAGCGATTATCGTTAGATTGGGTCGTCAACATCATCTGTGCCAAGTATTACTCTTTTACGCGCAGCGGAAAGCTCACACTTTTGTTGCAAAGTTTGTCGCTTTTTTCTCACCCTTCCCTTCGTGTTTTTGGACACCGCCATCCTCACACGTCTACGTCATCGATTCCCAGATGTTCGTCATGAACTAGACATCCTGCTATTGGGCGGCTTTTTCACGCACTTCCGGCAAAGAGATGAGTCGTCTGCTCAGCGTCGGCTCGCCGGCTGATCTGCCAGCGGAGTGCCGGAGTGCTTAGGCATTTTACGACAAACGAAACAAGTGTAAACAAACGCTTAACCGTTTGTATTGAATGCAACAGGGCCATAACACGACATGGATATTCTATTACTTGTGTACGTTCCATAAAGAAAGCGTCGAAGCCCCGTGGCACTTCTTTCGTGCAATCGCAGAGAATGCCCTGAGCCGAATGCCCGGGTTTGACGCATACATTTTATTCAACTTCCAAACAATCCAGAGATGCGTTTCGAACGAACACAACGTCACAACATGCGTTGCAAGTCCGAACCGCGATTGACAGACAATGGGTTGCCTCCTCCTGCCCCTCGTAAATTTGGCACTCACCTCGCGCGCGGTTTGCGGGGACGAACAGCAAGTCACTTAACTCTGGCGCACAAGCCTAGATGGCTTTTAGCCACGCACACTGCACATACCCCATGCCAGGTTGAGTCTTACGGCGCTCGAGAAAGATAATCCAGACCATGGGAAGCACTATACACCCGCAGAAGCACAACGTCGCATTTCATCGCGAAACAAAGGCGTCCACAACACACACACACCATCGCCTCCTGTAATGCCAAACGCATCTCGCACTTCCAAATGGGAATGAGTACTATGCCTGCAGTGCCCATATGCCGCGAGGTGGGGCCCCGAGCTGAACCGGGATCACGCAACCGTAACTGACTTCTAGAGCGGTTTGTGCCTTGTTGCCAGGGCAACCGATGTTTGATATTGTCATGGAGGAAGAAAAAGTTAGGAGACGGCATGACGTCACGCAGCTAGCCTTCGCAAGACCAGCTTCTCTGAAGCCGCTCCCTCCGTCGTTTCCCTTTCTCAGCCGCCGGAGTCGGCCCAGCCCGTGACCTCCATGGTCGGCTGGGCCGGCGGCGGCGGCGGTCTCCGACTCCGGCGCATCTCTCGTGTTTGGTTGGCGGTAGCTTTTCCCCGTCCTTCCTACATTTGTCTGCTCGGCGATCTCATGCCCGCGTGCGGGCAGGAGTGCCGCGTACGTGCGAAAGACAAAAGCCGTGAGAAAAAAACAACATATAGCAGGCTTCGCGACAACGGGCCGCAGAGCAGTTTCGAGCAGACGAAATCGAAGAGTGCGTGTTGGCCCATACAGCGGCGGCGCGGTGGGGTCACGTGGGGCAGTGACGTCTGGGCTGACTTAGATTTTACTTTTTATGTATAGGCTTCACGTTTCTCCGGTGGCGCCGTCTCCTAACTTTTTCTTCCTCCATGGATATTGTCAAAGAAATGGTGCTCGCTCCAGCGCTAGAAAGCTCAGAGCCGCGGCGGAGCATATTTTGCCAACGTTGCCGCTCTCCACCACGCGTCGCCCCAAGCTGAACTGGCGTTTTGTGCACAGGTTCTGTATCGGTTTAAAAATGTCTATTTCACATGCCGCTGGCAGGAATTACCACCGCCACAAAATAACACCCGGCAACAGCGGGGCCACATCTGATACGGCGTTTTTGGATAAACACTGCGCGGTGCATCCAAGGGAGCGAGCCCACAATCCTTCCCGTGCGGCTGCGAGTTCGCCGCAAAGCTCTGCAGCAACGTACACCGCGAAAGGGCAAGGCCAGGCCGCTGCACACATGCGGCCAGATTTTTCGTTCGCTTTTCCAGCCTTGAGCGGAGTGCGGGATTCATGGTGTCAACAAAGCTTGCCCGTAGCAGACGGCAGTGTGAGCAGCGCAATAGCGGAAGTACGTCACAGCCGAGGAGCGCAGCATCATGGGAGGGAAGGGTCGCTCGCCGTCAACAACGGAGAGTAAGTTTAAAGGAGGAGGAAACGCGGCGCAACGATAATGCGCGGTTTTTGATTTACAATTTCTCAGCTAATACTCATCGCTTTAACAAAATTCTTGCGGGAGGAGATTGCTAATACATTGCTTTATTTGGTTACATGTACATCCACGCATCGGCAGAAGGTACTTCAGGACCCCTTTAATGCTCCCAACTACCTCTGGAAGCCGCCAAACCAGTCCAGCTAGAGCCGGCCGCCGTTTGCAAGGTCTCCCACGAGAGTTTCTTCTCCTGCCAAAAGGACGCCAGTGATATAGGCTTGGGGGCTGTCCTCGTCCAAAAGCAAAGTGGTTGCGAAAACGTAATCGCCTTTGCCAGCCGTAGTTCGCCCAAGGAAGACAAAAACTACTCAGGCTCTTAGAAAGAGTGTCTCGCGATTATATGGGCCATTTCGAAATATCACCCACACGTGTATGGAAGACAGTTCAAGGGAGTGACAGACCACCATGCGCTGTGTTGGCTCGCCAATTTGAAGGACCCCTCGGGCCTTCTTGGACGTTGCAGCTTGCGCCTGCAAGAGTTCCACGTTACAATCGTCTACAAATCCCGCAGGACACACTCCGACGCCTACTGCCTGTCCTGCGCCCCCGTCGACCCACCACCAAAAGACTCCGATGAGTACAGCGCGTTCTTCGGAGGTGTTACGGAGAGCGACCTAGCAGCCCAGCAGCGTGCCGACCCCAACTTTCGCGTCATGATAGACTACCTCGAAGGACGGAACGTCACAGTGACTAGGGCGTTTAAGCGGAATTTAGCAACATTCAGCGTCAAACACTCCGTCCTTGTGAAGAAGACGTTCAGCCCCGGAACGAGAACAAATTATCTACTTGTCATCCTCGCAGACCTTCGTGACGAAATGTTTGAGGCGTGCCACGACGACCGGTCTTCCAAACATCTCGGAACAGCTCGCACTATTTTAAAAATCAAGGCGAAGTACTTCTGTCCAGGGCTTACATCTGACGTCACCCACTACGTTCGGAGTTGCCGTGACTGCCAGCGACGAAAAACCGCGCCGACAAAACCCGCCGGAATACTGCAACCGATCGGCCGTCCCGTAGAGGCCATTTCAACAGATTGGAATAGACGTTCTAGGCCTGTTCCCTACGTCACGATCACAGAACACGTGGATTGTCGTAGCGACAGACTATATGACGCGCTACGCAGAGACCCCCGCTCTTCCGAGGAGGACTGCACAAGAAGTCAAGTTCTTCATAAACCAAGTTGTGCTGCGCCATGGAGCCCCTGAAGTCCTAATCACGGACCGCCAAACAGCCTTTACTGCGGAGCTCATGCAAGTAATCTTACGCTACAGCAACAAGGATCACCGTAGAACAACGGCGTACCACCCCCAAACGAACGGACTAACGAAACGCCTGAACAAGACAATCGCGGATACGCTGTCTATGTACGTCGACGTTGAACATAAGACTTGGGACGAAGTCCTACCGTATGTCACGTTTGCGTACAACACGGCTATCCTGGAAACTACGCAGATGACACCGTTCGAGCTTGTCTACGGAATACGGCCGACTACGATGCTGGACGCCATGCTTCCCCACGTTGAAGGCGACGACCCCAATGCCGACGTCCAAGGATACCTGCAGCGTACAGAGGAGGCCCGCCAGCTCGCTCGCGTTCGCACAACGGATCAGCAGCTGGTGGACGCAAGACGCTACAACCTCCGACGCCAAGACGCCAAGTAGCGCCCAGGGGATCGTGTGTGGGTTTCGACGCCCATCCGATGAGGTGGACTCTGAGAAGCTTCTACGACGTAATTTCGGACCTTACCGGATTCTACAACGTGTTGTCCACCTTACCTACGAGGTGACCCCTGACGGGGATTCAGGAACATCACGACGAAGCACGCCACCCGAAGTCGTTCACGTGGTTCGCTTAAAACCTTTCTACGCACGATGACGGACTTTTATTTTTCATTTGTTCGGACTGTCGCTCATGTTAGCATCGGGTCCATGCACTCTTAGAGAGGGGGGGGGGGTGGTGATAATGCCGAGAACCATGCATTGGGTTTGTTTATTTGTGTTTTGCTTTTGCAGCCCGGCTGCGCTGGTCTGTGATATCGGTTTTTTCTGTGTGCCAAGGGAGGCGCGTGTTCCGTTCTTTGTGTGCCGCATGTGTTACCTCTTCTGATAGGGAGAGCGTTCCGTAATAACGTGAACAGCCTAGAATAATCTTCGTTGATCTACAGTGTTCTGGATACAATTCAATGATTCGAGAAAACCTCGAGCCGAGTGATAAATTCCTGCAGAGCAGATGCCGCAGCATTCGAAATGCCGACGCTCGCTTACGCACGTCACTTTGTTGACTGCTGCTACGCCACCTGTGTACTTTTTGAGTTGTTAGGGGAGCACAAGTTCGCATCAATAAACTTGTTTTTCCTTCAAGACACCTGCGTCGCCTTTCGCTACGTGACATTATTATGCACTTTACATTCCCACGCAAAAAGTGCGCGCAGGCGTCCGGCGGACTGGAACACTAGTAATGCTGTTTTGAGATTCGCAACTTCTAATCACGGATAGCGCATGTTTTTTCAGTTGATTTATTTGGTTATGGGCAATATTTTCTATACTTAATTCGCAATTGTTCCTCTTTAACGTTCATCACTCTAGAAGCGAGTTCTCAGAACGCGAGCAGATTGACACGGATGCGCTGCCGAGTTCTCGTTGGCGTGGTGTTAACATAAACACCGACTGCTTGCGGGCACAATTCCCAACCAGTCGACCCCTGGCCTGGAGTGAACACGCTTCCGAGTACAGGGCACGGGCCAAGGCAAGCTCCAAAGTTTGGGGGAAACAGCATGGAAGTTGAACGTCTCCGGGTACGCCGATGCCGTTTACCCACTGGTACGCCTCGGTTGGAAATTGTTACGATTCGAAGCCGTACTGGTAGGCTTATGTGATCATTTTACCGCCGACAACATGGCAGAAGGGCGGTAAGCCGATTACCGAGATATTGAGAATGTTCTTTTCCGATTCGCGAGTTCGAATCCTGGATAGCGCATGTTTTTTTAGGTTGATTTATTTCTTTTGTGCAATATTTTTCATACTGAATTCACAATTTTTCTGCTTCAACGTTTAGACATTGATAAAGTCAGTTGCCATGCATGTTTTTAACACAACCGAAGCTGTTTTGAATTCTAATACAGGACATTGTACAATCACATCTCAACTTGGATTGGCGTCTCTGTTTTAGTTGGTGAGGCCGCCTCGTACCACGCATGGTTCCTTTTTTTTCAGGGTTGATAAAGATTTATTGCGTGATTTATTTTCTGATCGAGCGGATAAACGATGAACACTGTTTATTTGAGCCAGTCTACGCAATTTCGTAAAAGCAGAAGCTTCAAAAATTTATTTGACTTGAAAAAAGGAACAACGGAATTATCTCCCGTCCATTCATGTTTAGCCTTAAATATGCCCAATATTTTGTTTTTGCTCTACAGTGTCGACAATAAGAATTTTGCCGCGATATTTAGTAGTTTCGAAATCGTTTGCGTATCAAAGAGCCTTGTTCAAGAATAGTCTTCCTTTCAGCCGCGCAGCCGAATTGTAGAACAGACAGGGAAAAATACAGGCAGGCCAAAATTTTAGCACCTACGATCTTTGGAAAATCGCTATGTCACGTGTCCCCAGCTAAAAATAGCACGAGAAAGCGGATCCCACGTGACCCACCCCACGTGAGCATGTTCCGCGTCGTGACCGACCGGCAATAAACGAGACCATGCCTAGCCGTCGTGTGTGCGTGCCCCCCTGCGCAGGTTTGCCAACCAAAGTATACCTACCCACTAAGGAAGATTGGCCAAGTTTGCGGTAAACGCCGGGCGCGCGTGTCTTCTTGCCTCGCGGCAGCCACCCATGAGAACGTTCGTTCATGCAGGCATACCCACATAGCGAGATTGGCCAAGATGAAATTTCAAGTTTCATGTTTCAAGTTTCAAGTTTATTTCCAACATTACAGTGTTGGCGGTCCACCAGGCGGAAAAGCGGTCAGCGACCACTTGAAGGGTGCCTGGCAGCCCGTAAACACAGCAGCTGTTTGGGAACGGTAAAAAGCATACACACGCTAATACATACGTGAAATTACCAGATATATACAGATGCAAAAATACGCCTACATACGAACCACAATGCATGAGTCTACACACTTTTAGATAATATTAATCATGACATACATTAGGTAACAATAGAAAAAAAAATAGATAGAAACAATAAACAATTCTGAAATATAACAGAACCAGCTATGTATACCTTATCCGAGGCATGTGACACTTCACTGTGTGAAACAAAAAGAAACCAAAACACTCAATAAAAGCCGGTATAAGTGCACAAAAGTAAGACAAATAGCTATCTTGCAACCAAATATTTTCGCAGATTCGTCTTCGTACATTTTCTGTAGTCGATACCATCTTTTTTAAAATCTGTTAATGACGGAGGGCAATGGATATTGCAAGGACTATAGAAAATACCCGGTGCGCCGAAGGGGAAGGAGTCACCTGTCACCGCTGCGTGTACGAGAGCCGCTTGTTTGAAGAGTAATACGAGAAATTGTTGTAATGAAGTTTCTGAACTTGTCATTAGAAAAAAGATACAAGGTAGACGGCAATCATACAAATTCCTTGCGCTGTTTTATATCGGGAAAACAGCGGTGCACTAGTATCTCTGAAAGGGACATTTGAAATAAATAGAAGTGCTCTCTTTTGCAGGCGTACTAATAAATCTAGGTTATGCATCGTAGTTGTACCCCACACTAGGTGGCAGTAGTTATTGTGGGTAGCAAATAGGGCGTGGTAAATTTTTAGCCTAATGTGTTCAGGGGAAAAATGGCGACATCGTGATATCGCACCAGCGGCGGATGACATGCATCTAGCTACCATTTCAACGTGAGACGTCCATGTGAATTCTGCAGAAAAGGTGATACCGAGTATTTTATGTTTGTCAACCATTTCAACAGGCGTGCCCCCTAATGTTAACATACTTTCCACCTTTGCTGCTTTGTTCTTGGATATAAATAAGACTGCCTTAGTTTTACCCGCATTAATTTTAAGTCCATTGGTGTTTGACCATTTAAATACTTCAGTAAGTGCTTTGTGAGCTTTTAACATAATTTTCTCTACATTACTGCCCGAAACAAAAAAGACTGCGGTCTTCTGCATACAACAGAAAGATAGCATCACAAGGACTGTTAACGATGTCATTGACATATGTATTGAAAAGTAAGGGCCCTAGAATATTTTCTTATGGTACACCAGAAGAGACTGTTTTGAAAGAAGACTAAAAATCGCCTATTGCCACGCGTTGCTGTCGATCCGAAAGATAGGACGTAAAAAGGGAACTTGACACGTGCCGTATTTCGTAGTCATACAACCTATTTTGTAATATTTCATAATTTACATAGTCGAAGGCTTTGCTATAATCGATAAATATGCCTAACGTCATTTGGTTTTTTTCTATGGTGGCGATTATAAGCTCCTTCTTGGTTAGATTTTCCTCTGTAGATTTGCCTTTTTGAAAGCCACATTGACACTCAGAAGGTATGTTATATCTACACAAAAACCTGTTTATGCGTTAGTGGTGGTGGTGAAAAACGTTCTTTACTGAGTAAATTATTTTTTCTAATCCTTTTGAGAAAACCGCAAGTATAGATACTGGTCTGTAGTTAATGGGGTCATTAGCATTGCCAGTTTTGAAAAAGAGAGACACTTTCGGCTTCTTCATGGCACGAGGGAAACAACCGGAACACAGAACGAAAATAAATATGTGTACAAGGCACGGCGCGAGAATATTCATCACAGGCTAAAGTGGTTTTATTTCAATATCGTTAACATCTTTAGCGTTGCTGTTTTCTAAGCCCATAAATGTGCGGTAAACCTCAAGTCCATTCGTTAGACTGAGAAATATTGTATCATCGTTCTGAAAATGGGTTGGGGAGAAGGTAAGGTTTTTTGCTGTCGAACCATATTTACAAAATGCTCATTAAAATATTCACACAAGGGAACGCGTTGTAAATTGCGGCCCTCTACAACTATGTTGGAAATAATGTTTTTTTTACCTTCTACGTCCTAGAGCTTCATAATAATTTTACATACTTTATCAGGTCTTTGCTCTGAAACGTTACCAAAAAGATTTTACTGGTATAATGATGTCGCTTTCTCTAGCTCAGAGGTTACTTTGTTCTGATACTTTTTGAACGTCGAAACGTCAGAAGGATTTTTCGTGCTTAGAAACGTTTTGAAAAGTTGGTTTTTGCGTTTGATCATTTTTATGTGTTGTTGTCACGCCCAAGGGTTCCTTATCTTTCTTTTAAACTTTGCGCTGATGTACCGAAAACAGGAATTGTAATGTTTACAAAACATGGACAACAATTTACTGTAACTAGGGTCTACATTGGTCTAAGCGTAAAGAAATGACCAGTCTTCGTTTACCATGCATGTCCGAAATAAATTACGGTTGTGGTTGAGAACGATCTGAACCTAACTTTAGCTTTAGGCTGGCGAGGTTCCTCTGCTAGTACGCTACTGCAATAACGAATAAAAAAAATCGCGCCAATCCACCCCGTGAATGTGGTTGAAAAGCAAAGCTGTAAACGGCACCCATAACGATTACCCATGCGACGTCACTTAAATTCACTCACATCTCTCTGCAAATAGTAAAACCAGAGAGAAGTGAAATACACTTAACCACACCATTTATTACTTCAAAGAGAAATTCTTGGTAAGGTTAAATCAATGCATGAACGGTGTTTGGTTGAGTTGTATTGGTGTAGTACAAGAGTGAAAACTTCATTTATAGAATTAAAGTAAGCTCCAACTCGGTGTTAGACGATCTGACTTCTTTGTCTCTCCGCTGCGGACGAAGGCGACGAGATTTGCGGCAGAGAAGGGGGACGAGGCAGAGGAAGAAATACTTCTGTTCAGATTTCTGAACGGCCCAGAGTGCAGCCCTGGGGAGTGATTCCTTCTTCTGTGGGGCCCATATTCAGTCCGCGCGGCCTGTGTTCTGTCCACCCGCTGAAGCTGGGTAAGTACAGAGGTCCTGGAGAGCGGCATCTCTCATTGCTCTTGTTGAGTAGTTGACGGAAAGAGAGGAGTGTGCTCAGCGCTAAAGTCGCACACCCCGATTACGAGGCGGAGTGTTCCTACTTCTGAGCAAAATTTATATTCAGCGTCGTAGCGATTCAGATACATTAAGTGAAGACGCGTATGCTGTGGGAAGGAGCCCGGATTGTATGAGCCGTAGGGTAGTTTGTTGTTCTCTGGAAAGGTCAGGGTAAGGCGAAGGTACGGTCTGTCTCAGAAGGCGATAATTCTGGGTTATCTCCCTGAACGTGACAAGCGGGTGACTGTCCTCGTGCAGCTCCATAGCACGGGAGGTAAAAGCGCAGGCTTGTTGGGTGGGAGTATTCGTTGCCCTATATTGAAGCGTGAGGGGGTGTCCAGATGAGCTGAATGTAACCGTTTGGGGAGTGGTTTTTTAGCACGCGCAGTGCAGGTCAGGACACCCAACCCGACTGGTAATTCCAGTAGGCTTGCTGGGAATCGGTGACTACCCTCCGAACCCTTGGTTGCGTGAGAGCAAAGGTGATGGCTGCCTCTTCTGCTGCCGTCATTTCTTGGGTCCTAGGCGAGGTACACGCAAGGAGGTTGGTTCTGGAGGTAGCCACGATGATGACGTATTGCTGCCCTCGATGTTTGGAGGCGTCTGTGCAGATAACTGCATGATCCCCATCGAGAGTGATGTTTAGAGCTTGAGCCCGTGCTTTTCGGCGGGTCTCGTCATGTGAGGGGTCCATATTTCTAAGCAACGGGAACATCTTTAGTTTTAGTCGCCAACAGTCTGGGAGTACGTCAAGCGGAGTGACATTCTGGGCTGCCCAGCCAATCTGGTGAATCATGCGGTTACCCACCGCAGTTCTGAGTCGGACCTTCTGGTTAGAAAGACGGCCTTCTATCAGCTCTTCCACCGTGTTGTAGAGCCCCGTGCTAAGCAGCCTCTGTGTGGACGCACTCATGAGAACACCAATGGCCTGCTCGACCGCCTTTCTAATCATTATATAAAGCATCTCTATGTCTTCCTTGTCGAGAAGAAGACAGGGGGTTGACGTAAGCGACTCTCGAGAAGACAACAGCTTCAATTAATCGAAAGGTACTGGATTATTTTAGGCCTCGCTTCTTGGTGGCAACTGGCCCGATCATGTGTATGATTTGATAATTACTGTTTTCAGGCGCTGCAAAGGGACGTCACCTTTGGGTGTTAGCCTCGACATTTAGGCCCAGGATCTTGATGCTGGGGCTTGGAGTGGTGGCCTGGCCATAAGGAGTATTATAATGTATTCCTTGGTTTGGCGTGAGGGCGGACGAAAGGAACTGTGATTTTTTAGGTGAACACTGGAGGCCACAGGCTTTAGCACATTGGCGTACTAGAAGTGAGGTGCCATGCATTGGTGTGAGCTTCCTTTACTTTTTGTAACTCCTAGCCCACGCGCAAGGCCGCTAGACGTACCGCGGGCGGAGGGCACGGCGAAATGATAGGTCGCCTGACGCTATCACGTGGCATTCAGCGAGAACGCAGAGGGTAAACCCGTAGATGGGCTTGGCGAGTACACCACCAGTCTTCCCCGTCTTCGCGTGGGCTCGTAGCTAAATCGGTAAGACAACGAGCTCTCGCTTTGTTAGTCTATTAGTTGCAGGTGCGATTCCCGGGGGTGCCAATATATTCTTTTATTTGTTCGCTGGAGCTTTCTGGTGACACCAACAGTCGCGAAAGAACCCTTGGGGGGTAGAGGTAAAAAGCTTTGCTTTAATAGGCAAGTGATCGCTAAGGCCGCAGCTTATCGTACCAGCCAAATGAACCTCGGTGTCTGCACTAACAACAAAAAGATCAAGAATTGATTGACCAGATTCTGTTACACGTGTCGGCGTTGAAATAATGTACCGGAATCCGCACGAGGAAATATGATTACAAAATGCTCGAGTAGTAGCGGTATCATCCAGCAAATTGATATTAAAATCGCCCACGAGCAGCATTTGGTACTGATGAAAAGAAGAAAATTCAAACAGTTCTGCTAAGAATTCCAGAAATACAGTTACACTACCAGAAGGGGGGCGGTATAAGACAGCGTAAATGTTGCATTTGTCAGGCACAATATCTCGTTGTCCTCAGTCACACGTGTGTACTGTTGTAGCACTTCGCACTCCATAAGCTTCTAACGTGTATCGCAACCCCACCACCCCGCATTCCAGTTCTGTTGATAAAGTAATTATTGTATTCATCTAAAATTACATGTCACTATGCATGTTGTACTAGGTTTCAGATAGCATTATGATGTCGAACAGAAATTGAAACTCAGGGAAAAACATGGTCAGGATATCTTCTTTAGGTGAGGCGGAACGTGCCTAATGTGAAGAGCAGAAACTGTGATCTGTGCTTTGGGTTCAACTGCAATTTCCCATGGCAAGGACTGTTCATAATAAAACATGCCACAAAGAAGAAAAACAAAAAGGAGAATGGGAGCCACTCACTAAATCAGCAGATTTTATTAAGGCCACGGCGCGTCCAGACAAAGCGCCACTGACACTGTCTCTTCCTTCCTACAGCCAGTGACAAAAGACGCTTCAAAGCGGGACAGAGATGCTCATTAAAAAAAATGGGCTTCACTTGACAGACCAAGTTCACTGTTCTTAACACGATGGGTGCGTGCCTTTTCAAGGATAATGTCTCGCTTCTGCCTGCTCATAAAATGAACCACTGCGTTTGTCTGTCTTGGTTCCAGAGTCCGCACTCGGTGGCACACTTCAATGTCAGCAGGCAAATAGATTCTTCAATCGCTCCACCGATCTTGCCGACGAGTTCAATGATATTTTCGTCTCGGTTTCTACAAGCCCTTGGATTTCCAAATTCGACCTGCGTGAATACTGTTCACAGTGTACAACTCCCCTATGAAGTTCCTGAATCATGGAGTCTTGACTGGCGCACTGCGCACGCAGATTGTCATTTTCCTTTTTCAAAGCCTCTCGTACAGTGTGCTAAAAAATAAGTAACGCCTTCACTTCGTCCATTGCTTCTTTCATTGCATCTAACTCATTGCGCATCTCACGCAGGTCATTTCGAATTTGCCTATCTGTTGGCGAAGCGTTCTTTGTCATTCCCACCCAAGAAATTGATTGCTGTACAATACTGAACAACCAAGATAAAAACTAAAAAATAAAAACAAAAATAAAAACCACAAATAAAAAAATTACACCATCTTCCCGAGGGGAACACTGAGGTGATGCAAAGCATCGTGGAGTTTCCTTTATGTTCACTTGCGTTGGTTACCCACATCGCGTGAACGTTGTTGGAAACTCCGCGATGCTTCGCATCACCTCAGAGTTCCCCTCTGACAAACGGCTCTGTTAACTGGTTGGCTGATGCTGGCTGAACTTGTGTCAGCCAATCCTCTAGCAGGACTGTCGGTACTCATCAGACGCTGAAGCGAGACTCATCCGACAAAGCAACTGAGGCACGGGTGCGTGCACGCGGTTATATATAGCGCTGGTGAGGAGAGGGAGACGGAGGGAGAGGCGCGCACGCGCGCGCTATCGCGCAGCTGACGTGGAGAGGAGGGTGGAGGGAGCAGCGCGATATCGCGCAGCTGGCGTGGAGAGGGGCATCAGGAGGAGAGGTGTGGACGCCAACGGAGAACGGACAACGGACATAGCCCCGAGCAAAAGATGTCGCAGAGCATCAATAGAGCACTTCCGGCGCTACGTCAGTTCCTGGGCAGAAGGGGGATTTCCATGCTGCAACTCGGCCACGTGCGCGGTCTTGTCAGCTCGGCTGATGACCATCTCTGGCTGCAATACGACCAAAACTTGATTAGACAGGGCGTCCACTGGCTGTTGCCGCTGCAAAATGCGTCGTCCTGTGTGGGTCCTCTATTTATAGGCACCTGCGGCGGTCGAAGAACATCAACTGAGCACTTCCGGCGCTACGTCAGTTCCTGGGCAGAAGGGGGATTTCCATGCTGGAACTCGGCCGCGTGCGCAGTCTGGTCAGTTTGGCTGATTACGATCTTCTCCAGCTGCAATGCGACTAAAACGTGTTTAGACAGTGCGTCCATTGGCTGTTGCAGCTGTCAAAAAAGTTAGCCAAAAAAATCTCCATCGTTTGCCGTAATAATCGCAACACTCGCTCGGAACGAGAAAGGCATCGCTTACGCCCCTCCAAGGTGATTTGGTAATATTTTAAATTCCAAAAAAAGGTAAGGAAACTCCAACTTATAAAAACAATTATGGAGTTAAAGGTGGTTGCGGCAGTGAACAGGCAGCAAATGGCCTGCTATTGTTGACTTAAACCATCGTGAGGTCGGGAGGGCTGCATGCACCTTCGCTACCTTCAAGCCTTACGCAGGTGTGTGAGATTGACCCTGAGTCAAGCCAACTATACCAACCTTAGGGCGATATTGGCCAAGATTGTGGCTCAGTGGTGAAGGTGCGCAGCTAAGCCGAAGGATGCTGGTTCGATCACAGCCCCGTTGGCTGCTTTCTTATGTAGGTGAAAAGCGAGAATGACCGCGTTCAAATTTTGAAGAAAGTGGAACATGCTCAAGTGGCAAAAATTATTCCGGAGCTCCCTACCACCACGCGCATCATAACGCAGGTATATATTCGGCGCGCTAACTCAATATCAAGGCATCCGTTAGCTGCATTGGAGTGACCAGTCGTACCTCAACCATATCAGTCTATGCCGTCAGGACACAAATTGCATCTTTTCACCTGACTAACGACTTAAATGAACTTGTTTTCCGCAATCTTCTCTCCCATATTAGGAAGGCTTTGTCTACAGTACCGTTCGGTGGTAGTACAAGCACTCCACTATATCAATGTCCAACGGCGTTTTGTAAAAACACTGTTGCATCTGGCTCTACATCGCCATAGCGAACGTAAAGTAACGCGAACTAAGCCAAAACCAACATAAGGTGACGTAACAAATGCAAAGCAATCATTTTGAACACAAATAACTAACTTCAGTCCTCAAAATTTTATTTCAATTTTAATGGGTAAAAAAATAAGCAATGCTAGAGCCAGTCTCGAAACCTGGTCTCGGAATTAAGAAGCTGTGAGGAAACCGCTACACCAGAACGACAGAAGCTTGTGGCGGTGTTAGCCTAGTAATATATGTTCCAATGTCTTCGGACAGCACTCTAGACACGCCTGAAGCACTGAGCTGAAGCGCCATCGGACGCCACTCTAGACACAGTGTATTGAAAATTATTAGGGAATTCGTACACTTGTGTTTCTTTTCCTTGCAGTGGAAGTTCTTTTCAAACTGCTGGCATTCAAGCTTCAAACGGCCATTACGTTTGAGTTGGAAGGCTCATTGGGTGTTTTTAAAGGATGCATCTAGCAGTCATTCCAAAAAAAGTTGCTTACTCTTTCAATAGATTTTCTGCAAAAATTCAGAGAATTGTCCAATAATTCGTAGAATTCCTATTGCGCTTGTCTTGGGTCTGAGATTTTGACAGCCAACGTTTTTCGTTTTTCTAAATCCTGTCCGATCTACGCTATTATAACGACTATAGGTAAAACTTTCGCGAAATCTGCATTATTTTGGAAATGCCATTGGTTACACGTTTTGACATTTTCCGTATTTGTTTATATTTGTCTTTTTTATTTTCCAAGTTTTGTGCGAGCAATTATCTCCGTTTATGTAACTTCCGTAAAATATGCATTATTGTGGTAATTCAGGGCGTTACAGGGTTCACCACTGTCCGTAATTAATTTATATTTTTCTTATTTATGTATTTTTTTTCTAAAATTTCGTTTGAACAATCACCCCCACTTACGGTATTATAAAGACTACAGGTGAAACTTTCGCAAGTGTTATTGTAGAAATGCCATGCGTTTTACGTTTTGCCATTCTCAGTATTTTAATATTTTTTATACTCTTTCAATTTTTTTCCGAGCAGTTAGCTTTATTTACGTTAGTATAAAGATTCCATCTGTAACTTCCAAAATCTGCATTGTTGTGGAAATGTAGGGCGCTGCACGATTCGCAATTATCCTTAATTATTTTATATTTTTCTCACTTAAAACGTTTCAAAATTTTGTTCTAATAATTATCTGCATTTAGGGTAATATAACTACTCCAGGTGGAATTTCGCGAAATCTGCATTGTTGTGGAAATGCTATACGTTATACGTTGAGCCGCTTTCTGTATATTGAACTTTCTATCATTTTTTTTTGTTTGTCAAAAGCTTGTTCGACCAATTATCTCCATTTACGGCACTATAGCTATTAGACGCGGAGCTTCCGCGATATCTGGATGCTTGTGGATATGGCGGGCGTTACACGGTCCTGGCTGGGGGGGTACTCGGCAAAGAATGCTACAAATAAAAGTACTTACCCGCTTCAAGATTTTTACTAGTTTTGAACCAGTCGAATATGCACATTTCTCATGTTATCTTGGTCCCGCAATGCGATGTCTGCAGCTTTTTCTACACCTAATGGGAGGTAATTGCAATTACTTCCCCGAATTGCTTGGGGCTCGTAAATTTACACATCGTAAAAAATTCAATTTACAAAGGTACCACGTAGCAATTTTTTTAATATCGGAATTGCGGCGTAATAGTGGTACACGGTATCAAAATTCAGCATTGATTATAAAAAATATCACTGCGAAATATTTGGTTTGAGGTGAGGGCGCTAACACAACAGGGGAGAATGCTTTTGAAAAGAAATTCATTGCAATGCGCGACAAATCATCAAATTTTAATAAGTCCCAAAGAATACTTGTATTATTCAGTGCGGTCACTGTAAAATCATTTTTAATTCCTTCGTAGAAAAATCAGCATAGTTTGCACCAGTTTTGCGAGGCAGGAGAAAGCTCAGATCGGAATGTCCACCCAGATTCTTCCGTGTTTGCCAAGTTTTGCTGTTTTGCAAGGGTTTGGTATGTTATGTTAGGATTTGCTATGTTCTTGCTAGGCGAGGTTAAGTGTTGAGGGGTGAAGCCTAGTTTAGCCGTATGTTACAAAGGCGTTCAGGTCGGTTAGTGACACTGACAGCGAATCTCAGGGCTGAATAAGGTAGGTAGACGCTAAGGTCCACTGTTTCGCCAAGCTTGCGCCACTGGGTGAAGCTCCGTATTGCCCATTCCAGCAGCCCATTGGATAATGTAGCTTCTAGATAATAATAAAATCTGGACTGACCGAGTTTTTAGTATTCCTTAATCTATTCTAACTCGCAGCAACATTACCTTCCAAACCATCAAATTTTTAATTACCGCTCTTATATATTGCGTTTTTCTATTGAGGGTTAGAAATGGTTTGGAATTCTTAGACTCCAACGTGAATTATTTTCCGTCATGTAAAGTGAAGCGCAACGCAAACCAGCATCTTCTATCGAAAACGCATTTTTTGTGTGATTTATGTCTTTTACAAGTCATGTCACCGCGAACTATACGCTCTGGTGTGTTATTTTTGTGATTTGTTGCCAGCGTCATGCCCCGTTAAGTTTTCGTATCTAAGTTACCAGTGAAAGCGGCGTTTCTGTCTCTTTCTGTTGTATGCCGCTCAGGCTATTGGATCTGATAGGAAGAGTGTAACGCTTGTCGTCACTTCAAAAGAATGTTCGTCTTATATCGCCAATGTTCTAAATATCATTCAATGTTTCTCAGAGCAATATGCCGAAGGATAAATGCTCGCAATGCAAACACCATGGTAATCTATTCACTGCCGCCAGTCTGAGCAAGTGCTTTGTTCACTGTTGCTACGTCACTTGTATTTGTTTGCGCTTTAGTGGAGGACACGTTCGCGGCCATAAACTTGGTTCCTTGAAGAAACCTGCTTCGTCTTTGGCAACAGGAGATCTGGTGGAGCTGCTGGATGCATAAACCCTAAGCACACGGCCAGCCACCACGCAAGCCCAACTCTAGTCACCCGCGAGGAGAAATGCCTTACCCCGCACTTTGGCGTGCTTCCGGATAAGAGGACGAAAAAAGAAGGCGTGGCCACGACCATGTTCAGTACCGTCACCATGAACAATGCTGCCAATATAATCGTCGTTCTGCACCAAACCAGGGAGCCGCCATCATTTCATCCGTCACCTTCGGAGGATTCCGAATTTCTGGCAGAAGAGAGATAGATAAAACATCTTTATTGTCCGGCAAAATTGACGCTGCCTAACGTCGTGTCAGTCGGTCCCTCGGTATCGGCTACCTACACGCATCCAGACCCCGAGGGGACAGTGCTTTCGGCCGCTGACGTCGAGAGCCTCCAACACTTGCTGGACGGCCCTGTATTGCACGTCGAAGTCCTTGCTTGCCACCGCATCCACTAGGTTCGGCGGTAACGTCTCTGTAGCACCGTCTTTCACTTTGCAGTTCCAGAGGATATGAGCCATCGTGGCCCTGTCCTTCGTACACACTGCGCACACATCGCTCGAATAAACGTCCGGGCGCACGTGCTTGGCTATCACCGGAGTCCACATCGCTCACGTTTGTAGTTGTCGCAGCGTCACCCCTTCCCTACTCGTAAGCTTGTGGTGGGGCGGCGGGAACACCTGTCTGTTGCCGCTGTACCACACCAGAGTGTCCTTATACGAGGTGAGCGGCGTCGCCTCGTCGTCTTCCGTTCCCATCGGCGACGGTCCGGGCTCGCGTCGCGACTAGTGAGCGTGCGCGCAGCTCGGTCTGCCCCTTCGTTGCGGTTCTCGCCCGTGCTGACCGGGCCGACGTGTGCCGGGAACCATTTCAGCATCGCCAGCATCAGTCGTGGTTGTAGGGCCCCGCCCACCCTTACTGCGCACGGGGACACTCTGTCCGTAGCGTAGTTCATGACCGCCGACCGCCAGTCGCTGATCACCGTTGAACACCTCGGGTTCGTGAGCGCCAACGCTATGGCTAGCTCCTCGGCCTGTTCGGAACTCTGCGCCCGGACGCTGCCGGCCGTGTACAGCTCCCCGAAGGTAGCGGCAACCACGGCCGCCGCAAACGTGCTCGGCCTGACCAGGTACTTGGCCACATCGACGTAGTAAGCACCGTTGTCCGATGCGTGTGTTGCCGTGAGAGCCTTCGCCCTAGCGATCCTCCGCTCTTGGTTGACTTTGGAATGCATGTGCTTCGGGATCGGCGGCACCTGCAACTGGCAGAGCAGCCTACGCAGCAGCGACGCCCGGCCCCCATCCCCGTGCAACCCCCTTTCGCGGTATCCTAACCTCTGCAAAATCAAACGCGCAGCCCTCGTCTGCGCTAGCCTTGCCATCGGCGCCGTATGCTGTGCCTCGGCTATCTCATCGAGCGTGTTGTGCACCCCTAGCTCCAAAAGCTTCTCCGTACTGGTGTGCGTATAGAGCCCTAGCGCCGCCTTGAACGCTTTGCATATGATTGCGTCCAGCTTTTGACGCTCCGCCGCCTTCCACTCTTGGAACGCCGCAACGTACGCCACGTGGCTGACTCCAAACGACTGTACGAGCCGGAGGAGGCTTGCCTCCTTCATCCTCGCGTGTCTGGTGGACACCTTCCTGATGAGCCGGATGGCCGTCGCCACCTTCGCGTCCCGTTTCTTGATCGTCAATCCATTGTGCCTAAGCGCATCGACGTGCTAGCCCAGCACTCGAAACGTCTTGACGTGCGAGATGGCGGTCCCGTCCCTCGTCCCCAGGTTGATGTTCGGTTCGGTCGCGTCGCTCCTGCTCCGCCCGCGCGGCGGGATGATCAGGAGCTCCGACTTTGCCGGCGAGCACACCAGCCCCATCCCCTGTAGCTGACTGTCGATTTCGTCAATCGCTTGCTGTAACACCGCCTCGATGTGGCCGTCACTGCCACCCGGTTTCCAGAGCGTTATGTCGTCCACGTAAATGGTGTGCTTGACGCCCGGGAGGCCGGCTACCTGGTCGGCCACACCGATCATCACCATGTTGAAGAATATGGGTGAGATCACCGACCCCTGCGGCGTGCCGACGCTACCCAGCGTCTTGCTAGGGAGCTCGAAGTCACCGGCCACGATCGTCGTCGTGCGGTCCGTGAGAAAGTTCTTGATGTAGGCGAACGTTCGTCGTCCCATATTCAGGCGGGACACTTGCTCGAGTACCGCTGAGTGATGGACCCCGTCAAACGCAATTTGTAAGTCCAGGCCCAGCACCACACGGTTGTCCATGGAGCATGTTGGTCGGTCGATCACCTCGTGCTTGATGAGCAACATGGCGTCTTGCGTACTCAACTTGGCTCGGAAGCCCAGCATCGTGTCAGGATACAGCTCTTCGTCCTCGAGGTACGATTGCCAGTGATTCAACAGTACTTGCTCCAGCAACTTCCCCACGCACGACGTGAGCGAGATCGGCCGCATGTTTTCGATATGCGGAGGCTTGTCTGGTTTCGGTATGAGCACCGCCCTCGCGTCTTTCCACTTCTTAGGTAATTTGCCGGCACGCCAGCACTCGTTGTAATACTGCCTCAACGCCGTGATGCCCGCGTCGTTGAGGTTCCGGAGGGCCTTGTTCGTCGCCTTGTCGGGACCGGCCGCCGACCTACAGTTGATCGACTGTAGCACCGCGCGGACTTCCCACTCCTCGATGTCTTCGTCGAGTCGGGTGTTGTCCGTCCCCGCGTAGTCAGGGAGGGGGTCCGGTGGTCTGGACGGAAGGTAGTTGTTTTTTAGGCGCCGGCGGACTTCCGGCTCGCCGAGCTCTTGCTTCAACTTGTATAGCGTGCGGCCGAGAGCGTGGTGTTGCGTTCCCTTGGTCTTGGACTCTTCGAGCAAGTGGCGTAGCAGCTGCCAGGTGCGACTCTTGCGTAGAAGAAAGTCAAACGGGTCAGGCTCGTCAATCGTTCGGACGACGAGTAGACACTGAGCCAAAGTATTTTCTATATAAATGTTCACGATGTATTTGGTTCGTAGAAGTCGGGGGCACTATGGCTAGACAGGATACTGGCAAGCTTTCACAGGAGACGAAAGATCTAATTAAGAAATGGCAAACCATGACACTCTCTACCGCAGCTGACAGAATAGAACTAGCAGAGCTTTCGAAGTTAATCAATAAGCGTAAGACAGCTGACATACGGAAGTAGAATATCGAGAGGATCGAATAGGCTGTAAAGAACACAGGTAGCCTGAAAGCTGTGAAGAGGCGTCTTGGCGTGGGAAAAAAATCAGATGTATGCACTTAAAGATAAGCAAGGCAATGTCATCACAAATAGGGATAAAATAGTCACAGTGGCCGAGGAGTTCTACAGGGATCTGTACAGTAGCCGGGACATCCAGGATAATGCCGAACAAGACAGTAGCTCAGAGGAGCTAGACATCCCACCAGTAACGACCGAAGAAGTAAGGAAGGGTTTGAAAGAAATGAAAGGGGGCAAAGCACCTGGTGAGGATCAGATAACAGCAGACCTCTTGAAGGATGGCGGAGAAATTGTACTTGAAAAACTGGCAAACCTGTATACGCAATGCCTAATGACCACAATGGTACCGGAATCTTGGAAGAACGTGAACATCATCCCAATCCATAAGAAAGGCGACATGAAGCACTTGAAAAATTAGAGGCCGATCAGCTTACTGTCAGTCGTCTACAAGGTACTTACCAAGGTAATCGATAACAGAATTTCTGCAACCTTAGATTTCAGTCAACCTAAAGAACAACCAGGGTTTCTTAAAGGTTATTCAACAATGGACCATATTCTCACGATCAATCAGGTGATAGAGAAGTGCGCTGAGTATAGTGAACTCCTATATACAGCCTTCACAGATTACGAGAAAGCATTTGACTCGGTCGAAACCCTAGCAGTCATTACGGCATTACGGAACCAGGGAGTAGGTGAGCATTATGCAAGAATACTAGAGGATATCTACAATGGGTCCACAGCTACCATCATCCTCCATAAGGAGAGCAGTAAAATACCTATAAGGAAGGGTGTCGGACAAGGAGACACAATCTCTCCAATGTTATTCACAGCATGTTTACACGAAGTATTCAGAACGTTGGATTGGGAACAGGTGGTAATAACGTTTAATGGAGAATACCTCAGTAACCTCAGAGTTGCTGATGACATTGCCTTGCTAAGTAACTCGGGGGACGAATTGCAAAGCATGCTTTCCGCACTGGACGAAGAGAGTAGAACCGTAGGCTTGAAAATAATATGCAGAAAACTAAAGTAACGATCAATCACCTAGGGACAGCACAGCGGTTTGAGATAGGTGGCGAGGCAGTGGAAGTGGTAAGCGAATATATCTAATTAGGCCACGTTGTGACCCCAGATCCCAACCATGAGGCAGAGATAATTAGAAGGATCAGAATGAGGTGGGGTGCATATGGAAGACATTCTCAGATAATGAATAGCAGCCTACCATTGTCGCTGAAGAAGAAAGTGTATGACAGCTGCATCTTACCGGTACTCACCTATGGGGCAGAAACTCGGAGGCTCACCAAGAGGGTCCAACTTAAATTGAGAACGACTCAGCGGCCGATGGAGCGTAAAATGATAGGTGTAACATTAAGGGACAAGAAGAGAGCGGAGTGGTTCAGGGAACAAACACGTGTTAAGGACAGATCAGTAGAGATTAAGAAGAAGAAATGGACGTGGGCAGGGCATGTAATCCGAAGGCAATATAGCCGCGTGTCATAAAGGGTAACAGAGTGGATCCCTAGAGAATGCAAGCGTTGCAGGGGGCGGCAGAAAGTTAGTTGGGCAGATAAGATTAAGAAGTTTGCGGGATAAATTGGTCACAGTTGGCACCGGACCGAGGTAATTGGAGAATATTGGGAGAGGCCTTTGCTCTCAGTGGGCGTAGATAGGCTGATGATGATTACGATGATGATGATGATGGTGGTGGTGGTGGTGGTGGTGGCGGTGGTGGATTTGGTTCGTACACGAAGACAGCTCCCTAGAGTCATGGCAAAAATTACGACTCGATTTTTACGACGTTCGCCACGGTTCTGCAGAAGAAGCGGGTGAAGGTATTGTTGCGCACGTGCTGACAGAACCCTAGCGAAAGTATTGTTTTGTTCGTCGAAAAGATCACAAGTGTTTGTAGGTGACGTTGTTAAAAAATGGCGAATAAAAATAAGTGGCGCTTCCTAATGATCGATGTGAAGGGAGAACCCTTTGCTGGGCTTTTCTGTAATACACTGAAAACTCGCAAACTTTGTGTTCGAGGCCACCACGAATAAAACTACCTCGAACTCCCAGTTTAGCAATATGACCGCCACTTTGTCGGTTCAGACAATGCGAACTACATTGACGGGATGCGGATTACAGCGGATACATTTCTCGACTTTCCCCGCAGTGGTAAGAAAGCAGCTGCGGTGGCCTTTCTGAATGAGGCCACGGCGTCAAGTTGCTTCCTTGACTGACGTGATCCGAGAAAATGGTGCCCTCCAGCAGACCAGCTCCAGAAGACCACCATATGGCGAACCGATGATCGTTGTCCGCTCAGCTATCACTGCGGGGAAGCCACACACATCTACTGCCACTTTTCGTACAAGCGACTGAAACTGCAATGTTTCCCCGGCGATTCATCTCGTCCGCTTCCTGGACAGTGCCCCGACGCAATCGACGATTACCTGTACCGCAACAACCTCGCCGCACCGCATTTTCTGCCGATCGCCGTCACCCTGCACATAGAGATCACCCAGCCCCACAGCAACGCTGACTTTATGCGTTGAAGGCCCCCCAGCCACGCACAGGAAATTAACACCAACAACTTCAGCGGGCGAAGTTGCTGTGCTGAAAAAAATGGAAACCCTCCAACTATTTAACCCTGATTTGACCATCGAGTATGATAACAGCAACACGGCATGATGAACACACGACATTACCAAGTCTGCCATTATCAACACTACGACAACGACGGCGCGTAGGGACCGGCCGTCAACCCGTACAAGCCGCGATAGGACGTCCCAACGCACACGAAAATCCAATGACAACGTCCGCACCCGGCTATCCATCGACGGAATTGACATGGTCGCTGTGACACAACTGGCAGGTCACTACTCAGGGATGAGTGTATCGCTCACGACGAAGCTGAAGAAACAAGTTGGGACGGTCCGCACATTGGCTCAGCAGGCGACCATCTCGTTACACCAAACAGAACGCGTACATCCTCCGGCACCATACGTGGCACAAACTAATCCTGCTACATTCGCAATACTTCCAAGCTGCTTCCGCTAAATAATTATTGGTATGCACTTCCTCACTGCCAGCAGGGCTGTTATTGATCTGCCGGTCAAATCAGTAATTTTACCTGTTGATCACGCCATGACACCCAAGAAAAGCCTGAGGCCTTCTCGTGCAAGCCTGATGAACACCGTATTCTGCTGAAATACTGATACTGACACCGAAGCAACAGTGTCATCCCAGTTTAGTAAAGGTGCTCCTCTGAAATGCACCAGTTCGGTCAAATTGGAGTATGCCTCAGCAGTGTAGGATCCACAAACTGCTTCACTATCCCAAAACACCACAGCTGTGCAGACGTGCGCTGCACCTTTCATTTTATCCAATTACGTCCGAGCAGCTAGCACATCACTTATTAAAAAAAACTTTAGATATTGCATTTCTAACTATTCGACGCCGCATTTTACGATTGCGTCTTTTTCAGAATTTTTTTCCCACAATGAAATTCTAAAAGAGTGTCTTTTCTGCCCCCAAGGATACATTTCTTCTTGCCTTCACCACCATTTAAAAGTGGGTGTGCCAAGTACCAACACCAAGGTCCCTTTCGCTCATTCTTCCCGCAAACCAGTGTGGACTGGAAAAGCCTTCCTGCCACCACAGGTTCTACGCCTGAGCTAGAGAAATTACAGTCGGCACTCACGAATCTTTTTATTGACCCCTTTATTGTTTGTTGTGTACTCCTTTGTTTTCCTTGCCCGCTCCTATCTGTAACGCCTGAACAGCACAGAGAGTAAAAAAATGAAATAAAATGAAGGTAACCAGAGCTTGCATCTTGAGCCTGGTGTCTCTTTCGCAAGGGGAACTGTGCGATTGAGACCAAGGAAATAACACGCTACCGTTCCCGTAACCAAGGAATATCAGCATATAAACCAGGTCGCTGCAACTGCGTTTCCCGAAGAAATGCGCTAAGAAAGAGACGTGATCGCGGTCGCCGACTTTGAAAGCAGCCAAGCAACGCATCCGACTCCAACCATTTTTTTAATGAAAAACCAACACTTACGCAGGGCGTAAGTGTTATTGGACAATGCCTGATCACTAACATCCGATATGCTGATGACGTTGCCTTGTAAGTAACTCGGGGAACGAATTGCAAAGCATGATTTCCGCTCTCGACAAGCACAGTAGAATCATGGACCTCAAAATTATTATGCAGAAAAAAAAGTAACGCTTAATTTCTGAGAATTTCCTTAAGTTGTTTCGGCAATTCTATTTCGACCCCTGAGCTTCGTGCGCATCATCGAACAGCCGATTGTACTATATCAGACAAACCTGATGTCGCTGCTTTTCTTTCGCAACTGCTGGCTACTCAGCAGCAAATCGCAAGCGATATTGCTAAAATTAAGCTCCGCCTTGACAACCGATTTGATGCACTCGAGTCTTGTGTATGTGCTTTGGAAAAAGGTTCCACTGATCCCAATTCTAACTCTGCCTGTATCGGGTTCCACTCCAAGAAACGCATGCGTTGACGAGCTCACTTCCAAGATTGATGATCTTGAAAATCGGTCATGGCGAACAATCTCGTAATTGAAGGGCTCACAGAGGAAACCTAGGAAGACAGGAGGGACAGTACAGCACAGATGCACGCAACAGATACACGGAAGACGTTGTTGTGAACCGCAAGAAACCAGGACGCCAGGGTAGGGCAGAACTGGGAACGCACTTCCACTTTCTTTTATTTACTAATGATGATAGTGTGCACGCCCTCTTCTTCCTCCTCTACTTCCACAACATCCTCCCCCGGGCTCTTGACGATTTCCAGGGGATACAACTTTTGTACGGGACGCGTCAAGAACTGTCCCGCCGAAAGTCGAACTTTGCATGCACGAACTGCGTTGTCACGCCCAGGAAATGTCTGCTCTATTACTCCCGTTTTCCACAATCCTCTTGGGCCTCTTCCTTCTATAAGAACGACGTCTCCAATCTTGAGAGGTGCGGAATTCTTTGTATGGACATGATGAAACGATGAAAGCTGAAGCACATACTCCTTCTCCCATCGCAGCCAAAATGCGTTCATCAGAGACTGTCGATAATACCATTTTTTGGTTATGTCGGTAGCACGTTGTTCCAGGAGATCGAGTTGAACGGTGGGTAGAGCAGTCAGTCGCTTACCGATGAGAAAGTGAGCTGGGGTCAAAACTTCAGGCTCACCGATGGAATTGCTCACAAAAGTAAGCGGGCGGGAGTTAACTACCGCTTCAATTTCACACAGGATGGTGTTCAATTGTTCTGCATTCACTGAAGCTCTGCCGAGAACAGTTCGCAGTGCTCGCTTCACGCTGCCAACAAGTCTCTCCCAAAAACCTCCCCACCACGGTGCAGCTTCTGCGTTGAACTTCCAAGTTATCGCCTGTTTAGTGCAGAAGTCTTGAATTTCAGGAGAAGCGGAAACTCGGAAGAGTGATCGTAGCTCTCGGTTGGCGCGTCTAAAAGTATTGCCATTGTCGGAGTAGATGGTACTGGGCACTCCTCTTCTCGCTATATATCGCTTGAATGCCAAGATGAACGAGTCTGTCTTTAGACTGGTAACTTGTTCCAAGTGTATGGCTCTCGTCACGGCACAAGTTACCAAAAGAATATACGTCTTTGTCACTCCGTCTTTAACCAGCAGTGGTCCAGCAAAGTCAATGCCGACGACGTCGAACGGACTTGACTTCCGAAGTCTGTCAGCTGGAACCGGTGGTGTAGAAGCAGAACCTGGATTCGCCTTGTATTTTCGACAAGTTGGGCATCTATAAATGATAGATTTGATGCGCTGACGGGCCTTTGGTACCCAGAATCGTTCGCGAAGGTCTATCAGGACGTCTCTGACCCCGCTGTGCAGGAGTCTACGGTGAGTAGCGGTAATTATTAGGTCCGTCAAATGGCTCTTGGTAGGTAATATCACCGGGTTTTTAGTTTCTTCGGTGACTTCAAAATTCGACAGTCGGCTTCGAGCGCGCATCAGGCCGTAGTCGTCAATGAATGGTTGAAGCGTCATGATAGGCGAAGTTTTGCAAATCCTCGATGTTTTTAAATCGGCGAGTTCTTGCTTGTAGTGTTTCTCTTGCTCTTGTTTTATCAGAAACCGCTCCGCTGACTGGAGTTCTCGTGTAATGAGCGGACCCTTGGGACGCTCACGTGTCTTGAAACAGAACCGTAATACCCATGCCATTACTCTGATCAGCTTATGAATGTCACTGAATTTGTGAATATCACCAAAGTTGTTGTGAACCGCAAGAAACCAGGACGCCAGGGTAGGGCAGAACTGGGAACGCACTTCCACTTTCTTTTATTTACTAATGATGATAGTGTGCACGCCCTCTTCTTCCTCCTCTACTTCCACAACAGACGTCTTAGCCAGGCTACAGATGGTTAGTTCACACACACACCCGTATCTGCTCACGGGCTCTTCAAGACCACAATATAGCAGTTGCAGAGGTCAATCTCTAATCCACGCTCTAATTTATGGCAAAGCACTCAAGCCAACACCACCAAACAATTCCAAATAATTTACAGATGCGGATCCCGCTGCACCCATCTCGCTTTTTATCACGACCCTATTGTTCCTCTATTTGGTTCACGTTCAAATTTCTGAGATCAACATTTTACGTCTAATCTCTTACCACAAGTTACCACCTAGTCCTTTGTACCATTCATCTTTATTACCTTTTATTAAAGTCTTCCTTTATTACCAGTAGTGTTGTTTAATCTCTCTTTTGGGCTGTCACTGAACAGAAAGAATGCCAAGCAAATGACGAGTGCACCTGAACGTGCGTCTCGTGAGAGTGCGTGGCGGCATGTACCCACGTTGGGTATTGGCCGGAATCCAGCGTAAGAAGGGCTATTGTGCCCGCTACACAAAACCGTGAATTAGAAACTTAAGCATTTTATCGAAGAGAGAGCGTATATAAACAAATTTACCATCTTTCAGTAGGGGAACCCTAAGTAGTATGCGAAGCAGCCTTGGGGTCGACTCAAGGTTAAGCTATCTCGTTAGGGATTTTTTGGTTGGCCAATCCCTAGGGGCATCCTGCCACGATCATCATCAGCGGTGCATGGCCAGGCATGCGCACGGGCGGTGTGGTACTCAGGGTTCCCCTACGGGAAGATGACGACGGTGCTTGAATGCAAGCTATTTCATGATGGATTCTTTGGTTGGCCAATCCCTAGGGGCATCCTGTCACAATCATCATCAGCTGTGCCTGGCCAGGCATGCGCAGTGGGTGTGCGGCCGGTGGACATCAACGACAGGGGAAGGAGGGACACAGCCCCGAGCATGAGATGCTTCGCATCAAAAACGACTGAGAAAAAGCCATCGCCGACAAAACGACTGTTGGCTTGTCCTGGCGTGCTGTGGTCTGGTCTGGCGATCACACGTGTTCCTAGGGGAACCAGAGACCCTCATAAAACTCGGAGCTTATGTGGCATCGGTGGCGGCGGCAGAACTCTCTCCGACTGCCTGCCTTGCACGCAGGGGATTGGGCGTCGAAGAAAAATCTGGACGCCAAAAGAAGGAGCGGCTTAATAGAATGCGCGCCGTTCTTCCAGGAGAAAATTCAATTGCCGAAAGGGACAAAAAGAAAAAGCGGTGCAGGCCTTCAACGGCGAGAGGCCGCTCCACGAAGGCTTTCCGTCGGCGGACAATAAAGTATATCAAGACTAAACACAGCACAGTACCAAATAACACACCTATATACTTTACTTTGCGTTTCATTTGGTATTGTGCTGCCCAGCGGCATATTTATACACACCGTATGTGGTTTTATTTCTCTTATCACTCTCGTCCAGTATTGGTTAGTCAGACAAACACAGCTGTGTTGTGAAACTAGGCCTGCACCTTTGCTCAAGATGGCTGTGACCTTTCTATCTCACAACCTCTATAATACGTACTTACACCAACATAGTCGGTATTGCACTATAAAACAAATCATCATTATGCACATCATTGAGTGAAGAAAAGTGGCACGAAAATAGGCAATAAGCGTTTTCAAGGAATCCTTGGCCTCCTCTAGCTGCTAACGGCGTTTGCACCAATTAAGGATATAAAAAAAGTACTTTGTTGAAATCCAAGGGAACATGAAATGAAAATACACCATGTAATAAAGTCAGGTAATCGCCGGCGCAACTAAATAATATCAGAAGTACATAACAGGACACAGTACTAAGGTATGCATTGAGAAAAATTGTGAATTACAAAGCTAGTATACAGAGATGCGTTTGTGGCATTCGTAGTCCCCAAAAAGGTATCGCCACATTTATCATGTAAAGAAAAAAACTTGTTCTGATCAGAGACGTAAAAGCACACTTTATCATAACAAGTAATTATCATCATCATCATCATCATCAACAACAACAACTACAACCCCTGTCGGACGAAGATCTCTGCCATCTACCTCCAACCGCTCCAGCCCTGCGCCGCACAAGTCGATTCTTTGACTCCGAAATTCCCTATTTTGTTATTCAGTCGAATCATTGGCCGTGTTTCAGTGTCCACCCTAAATACTTTCAGTATTTCCAATACCTGTGAATCTAGTTCCGCAAAAATTTGTGAATTATATAAGGCGAAGTGCTCCCAATTCTCTGGCGCCTGTTGTATGTACGCAAAACTAGATTTGTTACGGGGACTTCTGTCAATAAGGAAGAAACGTATACGTCCTTGTCTAAACATCATCTGTTAAAAAACAACTTACCTTTGTTTGCGGTACGTTTTCGTATCTATGCAACAGCCATTAAATAGATTCGCCGCAGCCGCGCACCAATTTCCATTTTTGAAGAAGTGATTGAGTGTACTCTAAGTACGGGGAATTGTCCGAAGACTGAACCGACTTTTTCACAAAAATACCATTTTGTGTTGCTATACGGAATGGTGTTCGCGCATGCTATCTCGAAAAAATGTACGTGTGACAGCACGATAGACCCGTAAACAAGTTTCTTTAAATTGCCGTAAAAATTGCGATGTCGGCTACTGACACCTGCAAACGTGCGTGCTATTTTAGCAAATAGTATTTGCCAGTTTATTACAAGTTGTGTTTTCAGAGTATGTTGCCGTTGTTGTATTCACAGATTTTTAAATATTTTTGTATGGGCTGCCAATGAAATGGTTTTGGTATATGATAGCGGTGCCTCGCGGAGAAAAAGACTGCATAAGATTTTCACTCGTTTAATATTAGGCCGGTTAGTTTTAACAAATTTTAAACCTTATGAAAACGTAGTTTGATAAAACTGTGAAATAATAAAAGTTTTGGTATCACGTCAACCAAAAAATGTTACGTGATAGGCAAACTTTCTGCAAATGTTTTCCATATATTCGTACAGTGCCATCATCCGGACATATAATGAACTGAATGTTGTGGCATTTATCTACAATAATATTCATCCTCGACAAGCACTGCTCCAACGACACTGCATTGCGGTACCCTACCGGTCATTTTAGGAGAGCGGCATTTCAACTTGTTAGACTCTACAAACTCATTTTGTGAGTTTAAATGTGGCTGCCGAAGTTGCAAAGGGTACCTTGAAAACATAGCTTTTGTATTTCGCTATTACCAATATCAGCTTATGTTGTCGAATATGTTGCTAATATCTCTTTTCATGCCTATCGTCATTACATCTTTCCTATAATTTTCTAAATTGCGTCTTTCTGTCTTAAGGTGCCGGATTCTCTCAAAATAATTACCCGAAAGTTTTTTAAGAGTCTGTGATCAAGCCATTTTTTGGCGTGAAGCAATTTATGTAACTTTAACATCTTTTGAAGCCTTTACACAAGCCAGGCGATATGGATATTGGTCGTTATTTGCCTATTTTCTTGTCGCCAACCCCTTTATAAGACCCGACAACCTAGCAAATCACCCATTTCGTGGAATGTGCCAGTTTCCGAAGCTCGGTCACAAATGTGCGTCATAAAGGAGCTATCAGGGGAAACCCGTAAATGATTGGCTTGATTTTAAGGGTTTAAGCCTATCTACTTCAGATATTTTAAGACCCTGGAAATTAGCACTTTCTAAGTTTTCTGTTGGTGGTAAAACAGTTGTGATTGAAATTGTACAAATATTCTGTAAATTTCTTTTTATGTAAGTGAAAGCAGCCAACTAGTACTGTTACAGAGTTGTGAAACTTATCCTATAATAATTTCGCAGTCAGGACATCGTCATAAGCTACGATTTCTCGTGTTGATTACTTTGTTTACTTTTTAATATAGCATTAGTTTTACTGAGCCGCTCATGGGGTAATAGCAATCTGCCTTTTCTATTTGGACATCTTTACTCAGTTTGTTCCGAACAGGCCTAAATTTTGTCCAGGTTGAAATAGTCATCTATCTATTTTTATTTATAAATATAAATGTATTTATGTTTACTTATTTAAATGGTACTGCTATCCTGAATGCTAGACGAGAAACGAACAAGCAAGCTTTCTAAAATGTTTGCCCTTATTACACAAGATAGTAATACAGGTGACAGCGACATCGTTTTTACTAAGTTCATGCCCTGCCACGATTCTAATGCGGAAATTGGTCCCTCGTTTGTCTTAGGTATTCCCAACCGCTTCTGCATCTACGGTTGCTTTAAAAGTTTAGGGCAGCCTTGTTTCAAAATTTACTCGACTGACAGGCTAGGTTCGCAATCAAATTTTATACGTGTTTCTACCTTGTACCTCTAACACATTTTCTGAAATACATGAGCAGCTGTGATGTTTTATGGCAAATTGCAAAGATGGGGAAAGCTATTCTTCTATCCACGTTATCCAGAGCACCGAAACGATCAGCAACCGCAATATTTGAGTACCCCGTGCTTTGTTTAATTTCAGGCGGACGTTATTAAACCAACTTTGGTTAGAGTTACGTATGGCTTAACACATTTTTGTCGATTGAAATTACTAAATACATTCGACCTTTATGTAGAGCCTTTGGGTTTTATTTAGAGGCCGATATGGTGAGGAACATATTATGGGGTTCATTTATTATTTCGAACGTTTTTCGTGACATTTCCTTTGAAGTCTTCATCTAAGGGTGTGCCACCACCAAAAAAATGGGCTATTACCTTCATCATGAAGACTCCTGCGGCGGAGATTCATAAGCATCGAGAATCTTCGTGGCTTAATTGGGCGATTGGATTCTATCACCGGCGAAATGACCGCACCTGAAACTACAAAAGGGGGCGAATGCGTTCGAGCTGCAGCTTAGTAAAAACCCCATCTCCGCACGGGAGAAGCCGGGATGGTTTTTTTTCTCACACAGTCCTTATTAGCTATGGTCTTCAAACAAAAAAACACATCAAAAGAGTGAATAATTGATAAAAAAAACCATAGGTATGAGCACAGGCCCATTACTGTAATCGCGGGAGCTGCAGTTCTTCGGTCGTCCCTCTTTTTGCTCGGCATTTCGCACTTGAAGCACCTCTGCACTGTCCCTCAGAGGCTCGGGTCCATTCAGCAACCCAGGCCATCAGCTATTTTCATAGCTTTCAGCACGGTTCAAAGAAAACCAAAGTGGTGCTACAGGCAGATTTGTAGCTTTCGAATTGAAGCCTCGAATTCGCACTTTTGAGGTATTGGAGGAGATTTTCATTATAAGGAATTGTTTAATTTTAGAACTGTGATTAATGCTAAGGACATTACCAATTTTCCATTGAAATATTTGACTTCTGAGCTTCCAAAAATTACAACACGTCCAAAAAAACAGCGGATTAAAAATGTTTGATACTTCTATACCTGACGTATATTTTAGGATTAACCCTATACGCTCGACGTCGTGGGTTCTGGCGGAAGTAAGTACACGCAAAGCGCAATGGCCAGCCAATCCGAAACTTATTTCTTATCAAAATGTTTCCTAAAAGCTGGTTCCTGCACCTGCTGCTGTAGCGCTCTGGTAAACACTTGCGTTTAAACCAGAAGGCGTGGGTTCGAGTCTACCTTGCGGAAGTTGTATTTATTTTAGCTTTTGGAATTTTTGAACTGCTCGCTCATGGTGATTGTGTTAATTCTTTTTATTCTGGTTATTATTGTATCGCGATTGCCGGGTAGGACTTCTAGAATAGGTTCGATTAAATTTATTGTAATTTGTTTTCTGCGTCATTGGTATGGGCCAGGTTACGTTAGGTTGCGTTAGGTTAGGTTTGTGGAGGTCAGGTTATGTAGTGTCAAGTTGGGAGTCAATATTTATTCAGCGAATTTTAATCAAACTAGATTTATTGGAAAACTGCTGTGACAATTTCCCAGAGGTAATCCTTATGGTTTTCGTGAGATCAAACGCAGCCCACAAAAATTCTGCGCAGTGGATACTGCATCGTTGGTATTTTAGCGGGGGTTTTTGATAGCAGCTCAGAAAGCGCAGTTTAGTCTAGAATTGCATTGGATGGGTGTTTGTTGCGTTCTCTTATGTAACGGCTATTCTCAGTTGAACGGCGAGCCCGAGTCCACCAGCTCGAACGCCAACACTAATGAAAAGCTTCGCTTGAATAAACCGCAACGGAAAGTTGCACATTTTTTTAGTAAAAATACAGCAAATCGGGCGAACTGAACAACTCTTCAAAAATCTTGGCTGAATTTGAGATGATTATAAGGTTTCAGCAGCAGCAGCGTGGGCACATTAGTCGCGTCGTGTTTATACTTGCCCCCGCCAGACCCGACGAAGTCGTTCTTATAGAGCCAGTCATTTTTGATAGGGGTGATAGTAATAGTTTTCTAAAACATAAGCTGTGACTCGACAAACATGGTCACGTAAGCAGCCGTACCGCTTATGTGAACTCACCGGTACCCTGTCAGTACTGGCCAACAGCAGTGTCAGGCAGTGTCATCTGGCAAAGTTGCGCACTAACGTTTTCGATGTGCACGTGTTCGTTCGTAACCTTTTTTGTTTACCCCACCATTCTTTCACATATAAAATGAATATGCATTTAAATTAAGAACAAATAGCTGGTTCTGCGAACTTATAAGCCCTGCCTAACATGCGTTTGCTTTTTCCAGCCTTAATGAAGTGCATAGCTGCCCAGAATATGCCACTGGATCTAGTGTGGTAAAGGGGCTCAGTCGCGCTGCCAATTGCTTTTTTGTGTAATTATGTACCTGATTTCAGTGTAGTTTCCGCTAAAGGTGGTGTGAGCGATGGAGTAATTTTGGCGATGCAGTCATTCGGCTGAACCAAACTTGTCTTTCAAGGCGAATTCATGGTCCCTTGAAAGATAACGGAGCGCCTTCCCAGAAATAGTGAAGGGTAGTCAAGAAACGAGCTTGGGAGAGTGCTGTGTAGGATTAGGTGAAGCATTGACGGGCGCGGCGGCAAAGTTCCCCAGAAAGTTTCACACTTCACAACGAAAGTCTACTCAGGCTTTGTTGTTCACAGCTTGGAGTTGTTAAAAGCGTGCCTCGTACTCCTTTTTTGTATTGATATCGTAACAATTACTCAGTACCCTATTTCAGTCTCCAACCATGCTACTTTATGAGAAATTATTTAAATATCCCACAAATTACGCAAACTAACATTGTGCACTGCCACGCAGCGTTTTAGTTCGAAATACGTATTTATAGCCTCCACGCACCCGTTTTCTTGCTAAAACGTTGGCGTGGTCCCAAAATCGGACGTAATCGATTACATATACCATACTCTTACGTCGCTAATTGTGCCTTAATTTGAACCTTGATAGTCAGAAGAACCACGTTAAAAAAATTACTTTAATTTGGACACGCAAATAACTAGTATTTTTATGGCCATGAAGGCACAACCGAGAGTTCAAGCGGCCAATGCTTGCACTTCAAGCCTTCATCATCATCACCAGCCTATCTACGCCCACCACATGGAAAAGGCCTCTCCCTTTATTCTCCAATTATCCTGGTCCCCTGCTAACTGCGACCAAAATATTCCCGCAAACTGCTTGATCTCATCTGTCTATCTAACTTTCTCCGGCCCCCTGCCATGCTTGCCTTCTCTAGGAATCCACTCTGTTACCCTTTATAACGGAAGGTTATCTTGGCTTCGCAATACATGCTCTGAGCACGCCCATTTATTCTTAATGTCTACTAATATATCCTTAAGGTGCATTTGTTTTATGACCCACTCCGCTATCTTCTACTTCCTTAATGTTACACCTATGATCTTCCGTTCCATTGCTCGCTGAGTTGTCGCAGTTTAAGTTCAACCCTCTTACTGAGACACATTTCTCCCCCGTAGATAAGTACTCGTAAGATGCAGCAATCATTTAATTTCTTCTTCAGGGACAATGGTAGGCTGCCATTCATTATCTGCGAATGCCGGCCGAATGACCAAAACCCCATTCTTATCCTTCTGATTATCTCTGTGTGATGGCTCGGATCCAGGGTCACTACTTGGGCTAAGTATGATATTTGCCTACCACTTCCAGTTCCTCGCCACCTATCTAAAAACGCTGTGCTCTCCCGAGGTTGTTAAGTATTACTTTCTTCTCTGCATATTAATTTTCAGGCTCACGGTTCTACTCTGTTTGTCCAGTGCGGAAAGCATGCTTTGCATTTCGTCCCGCGAATTACTTAGCAAGGCAACGTCATCAGCGAATCCGAGGTTACTGAGGTATTCTACCTTAACCCTTACTCCCACTTGTTCCAAATCCAACTTTCTCAATACTTCTTGTAAACATGCTGTGAATAACATTTGAGAGATTGCGTCTCCTTGTCTGATGCACTCAGTTTTAGGTATTTTACTGCTCTCCTTATGAAGTATGATGGTAGCTGTGGACCCATTGTAGATATACCCTAGTATTCTAAATAATGCTCGTCTTCCCCCTTGTTCGTTAGTGCCTGAATGACTGCTGAGGTTCCGACCGAGTCAAATTCTTTCTCAAAATCTATGAAGCCTATATATAGAGGTTCAGTGTACTCAGCGCACTTCTCTATAACCTGATTGATCGTGGGAACATGGTCCATTGTTGAAAAGTCTTTACGAAACCGTCCTTGTTCTTTAGGCTGACTGAAATCTAACCTAAAGAACAAGCAGGGTTTCATAAATGCTATTGAACAATGTACCATATTCACAGGATCAATCAGGTTATAGAGATGTGCGCGGAGTATTTTCAAACTCCACAACCTCCCATAAATAAACCAATAAGCCCACTGCCCTCAGTCTACAGTGGCTGCGAAGCAACTGACCACTGTGACGGTCAGACCTGTGACGCAGCAGAGGGGGTAAGTATCCCTGGAGCTGGACAGGCCGCCATTGGAATGTGAACCTCGTAACTTTTACACGAGAACCTGTTCTAGAAAGGCGAGTCTGGAGGTGTTGTTCGAAGAATTAGAGGGCATAAAAGACTTCAAACATTAAAAAGACACACACAAACAGAAAACGTCTACTAATACCACACTTTTGAAGGCGTGACTAACATTTTTGTCGGTCCATATGTGCGTAAACCACGTAACAAAATGTGGCTTGTTTCGCAAACAGGAAAACTTGGAGTGGACACTCGGCAGGATGTACGAAAAATGAATGTAAGCAGACTTTACACTGTAAAGTAATTTAAGGCACATTTTGAAATCCCATACGAAAGAACAAGAAACTCTCTCTCTCTCTCTCCCTCTCTATTGCGCGCCACAAACGCTGGCAGAGTGTTCCCCACTTCTTGGTGAGCTGGTCCAGTGGCCGTCTCTGCTTGTGCCTTGTGAAGAGACCGCGGAGAGATTCATCGTCATCGGCTTCATCGTCGTCATAGGAGGCACGCGCTCAGCTCCGCTCGAGCTCCTCGTGTGGCGTAAGCCCGCGCGCAAGCCTCGATGACGCCGGGTGGTGGCCGCGACGCATGCCCTCACGTGCGCTCTGGGTTTTCTGTCTCCGCCGGACGGATTTTTGTCCCCGTAGAGGGCTCTGTTGCTAAAAAATCATATGGCGAACTTACGCGTCAAATTGTAGGTACAAAAACTGCAACAGGACCTCGCACACCCAGACCATACGTTTGAGAAAATAGCTTATCTTTCTTCCGCGATGCAACGGCAACCCTTCTTTTTGTGTTCTTATATACCGCATCTACCTCGCGATGCCCATTACGCCGGAAATGCGGAGTGTCATAGCTCCCTGTTTGGGTATGGCGGCCCGTGGATAAAAGGGAAAAATACCAGGGTGACTCCGGCAAAGAAAGGGCGCTATGGGGAACGAAGGCATGGTTTCGATTCCCAGCCGCGGGGCATCACTCCTCTTAGTGTCGGTGTTTGAAAGCCTTGCAGGAAGGTTGTACACATTTTAATGAGTTCGGGTGCCGTTGTTTTACGCCCATCTTCAACAGAAATCTTCGCACTTTAATAAATATTACCCTGCCCCGCAATACTTGTACATGTCTTCCAGCGGGTTATGTGGCTCTTGCATTGATCTGCCGCGGTGGCTCAGTGGCTGAGGCGTTGCGCTGCTGAGCACGAGGTCGCGGGTTTGAACCCCGGCCGCGGCGGCCGCTTTTCTGATGGAGGCGAAAAGCAAAAACGCCCGTGTGTACGAGATTTCGGCGCACGTTAAAGATCCCCAGGTGGTCAAAATTAACCCGTAGCCATCCACTACGGCGCTACTCATCGTCTGCGTTGCGTCGCCGCGTTACACAAAAAATCAATCACCCAAATCAAGTTTCTTGCATTGCATGTTCCTTCAAAAGCTTCACATACTGCAGCTTGGTCTACGAAGTTTAAACCGAATAAAAAACCTAATTTTCCTATTTAAAAACTATATAACATTGAAAATGAAATGTAAAACAGCCCCTTTTATCTTTTACTAGTCGAAACTCACGTGTTCATCGGTCTCCTGTTTATGATTTCAACGTCACACATAAGAATAAGTTTTCCTTAAACATTATTCTATATTCGTTCATAATATTTCGATTATAATCTTTCCTTGGATGATTGCATCAAGAAATGCAGTTTGCAGGCCACCATAATAAAATACGCTACTGACTGGAAAACTCATTGATCCGATACAAGGTCGATTCGTTGCCCCACCTTTTTCTAAGCGAAAAGCACAACATAATCGAGGCTATGCAGAAAAGTGTAAGCACATATAGTAGGTTTTGTATACAAGTGCTACACCATTAGTTAAACTAATCTACAAAACTGAGCAGGATTATATTCAAAGCCAACGCGAAAACCTACCAGGAGAATATCAATTTTTTGAATCAAGCTGAATACTTCTTTCCTATGGATGACTGTTGCCCGTAATCCTCATGGCTCAATATATACGTAAAATACCACAACGCAACGCTTCTTCTTCTAAAATACCGGAATATCCTAATCGGGGTCGTATATAGTTTGATGCATTTCCTATCCAGTAACATGACTGCGAAAACACAGCAGGAGTACCCAATAAATAATTTAGCAGGGTATTATTGGTGCCGATTATATTATCAAGCTTGTCCTCTCAAGAGCATATTTTTTTGGTGAGTATTTTATCACAAACAATTCAAGAAGCCATTACAGGTGCATTCAATATACAACATCTACTGAATTAAACAGCATAACCTCTAAAATTAAGTGTGGCCTTTGGAAGTGCCACTGATACGTTTCACTTAACTTTATTATCTTATGAGAAACGTAACAAATAACAGTTTATTTATGAGACAAAAGGCCATTCCGATTGTGCAGCGAGCGAACTGCCCAGAGACAAAGTAATGAGCAACAAGTTTGCTCGCGAATTGCATGCCATTCTCCATCAAAACTACAGAAAACTTAGCAAGAAGAGTAGGACAGGCTGCGAGAACAGGCACAGTCAACGTTGATATTTTAAATGGCGATAAAGAAACATTTTACCTTGTTATGCCGCAAAATCTATACTGGGTATGCACAACGTAGTATGGACCAATACGTTGAATAAAAAGGAATTCTTAAGAATACTAGCTTCATCCGGCCAATTCGTAAAGTGGAATGTAACAAACAACAATCAATCAAGTCTGTTTGAGCTTTCGAGGTAAAAAGGCAATTCTTTTTTCTCAGTTCTAAGTAACATTTGGATAGGTCAACTAGCTTTGTGATGCATTGCGAACTTTAAACACCCCACTAGCTTCATTAAAACTTCCGTTATTTATTTGCGATAAACATATTTCGTTATAGATATCACGTTTCCCGTCTTCGCGCGAAGAGGCACGTTTGTAGCGCGGAATATACGGCTGCTCTTTACAAAGGCCGGAGAAGCTTCCGCCAATTTTGTGATGTTCCAGAGCACAATAAACAGCCTCCATATTAAAGCTATGCTCCGCAGTCTCTATTAGGCCTTATCTAAGACGTCTACGATAGCTCTGACCCGCATAATGACACCACTGATCTCAAACAAATTTTCACGCTTGTTCAAACTGCAGGTGCAACAACTTCAATAAAGCCTGGTGTTGGGCTAGTTGGTATCTAGAAGACATAATGAAACAAATAGCGCTGAACTTAACACAAAGACCAAAGCATAGAAGGAAAAAAGTACACACGAAACGAAAGATGTGCCCTTTTTTCCTTCATGCTAAGCAATCATACAATCATGCTAAACATGTGGACAGTATTCTTGTTTTAGCTGTTAATAAGCGGTGAAACGCAAGTTATAAACGGAGGATTTAGGAAGTTAGGGCGTTTACAAAAGGTGGCGGTGTCTGTACTGTCCAGCTATCCTTTGCCTCTTCTTCCGCCTGCTGGAGCTTAGTTTACAAGATACCGCACAGAGCTTACGAAACCTCAAGGCACCTTTTACACTACAGAAGCTATTTATCCATTTAAAACTACGACCGCCGTTATAGAGAGCGACATGCCCACAGCAGCCAGCGACAATTGGAGCCAGGGTGCCCAAAACAATTCCGCCATCTCCACGAAGTGAATGCGAAGAGAGGGGCGAAGCAAAAATGATTATCGGTAAAACTGTGAAACATTATCCCGCACATCATATAAAGACAGGACACGTCAAGCTTTCCACCACTCCATTGACAAGCCCGTCGACGACTTCGATGTTTGTGGTGGTTATGTAGGAGTTGTTTTGGACGATGAGAATCTCCATGGGTAAGTTGGCGAATTTGGTGTGCGAAATTGTAGCCACCTTGGCCGTCGCTTTCTGCAGAGTGTCTTGTGTCGTGTACCGCTGGTACTTGGTGCCTTGTGCTCGCAGGCGACGAACGACAACCTCTTCTTTTCCTCTCCTCCTTGTTGGTAGCAACGAACGCGTTGAACGTTTTGTCCTCCTCATCCATTCTTTGGTTGGCCAATACCTAGGGGGATTCTGCCACAATCATCATTAATGTGTCGTGTCGCATACAGCAGCAAGGAGGGACGGGACCGGGCCAGAGCAAGAGGAGCTTCGCCCCTAAAATTGCTGGGTAGGGACAGGTGGCATTAAGTTTATTCCCAAGCTCGTCAGATTCGCTCTCCTCGCACTGGGATCTGTGACTGCGGGAATCAGATGTTGCCGTGGTACCAATCACTTCCGGCCGTACTGCTTGCTCAGTACATACATTACGCGTCAGCACATAGAACATATGGGTGAGTCCAAACCCTATTCTCAGCTATGCAAAAGTCAACCACACTAGTACTGTGCCTGCCCACTCCACGGGTAATATTAATTTTGGAGAATGCGCGTGAATTGAAACATTGAGTACCTTTACTGACTTAGTATTTACGCCAAGGAGCTTACTTTTGGCGTGAAACTCGTTTCCGCACTTGCGAAACTTGACCGGAAATGCTTGAATTCGCGTACACCAGCTCCAATGAGGCCATTTTGACAGTGGCAGGACCGCCATTCCCGCACAAAAGAAACGTGCTTCCAGCGAAAGGACCACTAGTCATAGCCAACATCTTCAATGGCAGCGGCTCTTTCGCACCAAGTGTGCTACTCTTACACCAGATCCCCCTCGATTACTTTGCAGCCCTACAAATAGAAAAGTGTGGTATTCGAGAGTTAACCCAGTTAAGGGCCTGCGATGAGCGCCGCATCCGCAGTAATTTCCAGGGTACATCTTTTTGAGCCAATGCTCGTATACAAAAGCGCTAGGAGCCCAATGAGAGGACATTGCTTTTACCGTGCGGCTGCTGGCTTACCCCACAGTGATTGATCGTGAGGTTCAACGTGCCAACGCTACACAGACGATGAGACACGCCGTAGCGAAGGGCTCCGGATTAAGTTTGACCATTTAGGGACCTTTAATGTGCGCGAAACCTCGAACACACACGGTCGTTTTCGCTTCCGCCTCCCTAACAAAAACGCACGCCGCGGCCGCGAATGAAACCGGCGTCCTTGGAATGAGCAACTCAACGTCTCAGCGAATGACCCACGACGGTGAGTGACTTCGCCCTGATGCACGCAGCAATATACCATATACCATCAGGTTTTCTGAAAGTTCCATGAAAGAAAGGTGCATAGTATACCTAAAGTTACTCGCATGGCATAATAGCTCAAAAGCGTTTCTTTTTGCTAGGTTTAAATTGCCGGCAACTCTTCTGCCGATGCCGACTTCGGCCTACAACCGCGACAGCGGAGTCGCTGCATCAAAAGCTTGCAGAATCACTATTTATGCTACTGCGCTGCCTAGACTGAAGCTGAATGCCACCGGATACTGCCGAAGCGATTTTGTTGCGCACGTGCTTCTTTTTGTGGTTTTTGCGATGCACGTCATAAGGAACTTGTCGCAAAGAAATGAGAAATCGTTACATGCGGAGTGTTCCTTACCGCTTTATTTTTTCGAATGCTGTATATAAAACCGAACGAGCTACATGTAACTCTTGTTGTTTATTTGTTCTGATCCATGTAATGAAACCAAGGGCACTGAAGAAACGTTTCTGTATGGCCTATTTTCTGGGATGTATGTACCGCTCCTAAATACGTGGAACTATTTGGAATGGGTTAGGCTGATGGTAGCTGTTCTATACGCTTTTTACGGACGATAGAGGAATGCGCAGTCTGTGGACGCTGGCTGGTCTCGTACTTTCGCCAACCCAGGCAAGTAACGTTTTTGCCTGTAAACATTTATTAATTAACGCACACCATCGAGCAAACAGAAGGTGCGTACTTCCAGCAGCGTGAATGGGCAAAAATAAGTTCCACGACTGAGAAAAAGTTGCTTGTGACATCTATGCTTAGGTCTTACAATGTAAGATGCGATAGCATGTCTTGTACTCCCATGGAGAATTTTCAGATGCAGTTGCTGTATTTACGATCTTTGTTTCACGAGAACTGAAGGCCAGCGAAAAGAAAAAGACTCGTAGCGAGTATTCTGATTGGCGTTGCTCAGGAGGTACAAATGTTCTCTGCGCACCTCTGGCTTATAATGTGAGCGTGAAAGGTTGCGGCTGCGGCGTGTTAGTCATTGTGAACGAGACGGCGTCCGTGTCAGTGTCCAAATTGTTTATTTTGTGTGTCTGCTAAGAGTGGTAAAGATATATATATATATATATATCAGGGTGTCGAACCGGAACCGAACCGAACCGAAAACCGGAACTGAACCAGTATTTTTGCGGAACTGAACCCGAACCCGAACCGTTATTTTTTGAGCACGCTGAACCCGAACCGGAACTGAACCGAAAAAAGAAATAAAGAAATAACGGTTACCGGTTCATGCCGAAACGGTTCGACCCTCTGTTGTTGACATTGCACAGTCAATGCAATTCAGGCCTTTTTTTCTTTCACGTACCATCAACTTCGTACCTGCTCGCGCACTTTCCCCTCCAGACAATTGAACACTATCACGCTCTATGTAACAACAAGGGAAATGAATGAGCACCAATGTAGCAATGGTCTGTTGCTGCTGGAAGCGCGAGCGTAGTGGAAGCTGACCAAACAAAATGTCCTTCTCCGCAGCTTGCAGACGATATAAAACGACTTTGCCCTTCCCTAGCTGCAACTTCAGTGGAGCAATCAGGCTGCAGGAGTGCTCCAGTGCGCAGCAGCGAAAGCCCGATGTGTGCAAACTTTTTCCATTTCATCATTTGTTTAAAAGGTCCGACACCTGCAAATTGTAATATTTGACAAGTGTGACCGCAGGAGCTGCTCAGTGGCTAAACCGCTTGCTGCTGCCCACAAGTGGCTTCGATGTCCCTTACCCACGACCGTTTTTGAGGACAGTACAGTGGACAAGCTCCGTTTTTTACAAGTACAAATAACAACAGATATGTCAGGAAAAACTGTTAAGGTGCGCACTTAATCTCTTGGCAAGAAACTGCAGTCCTCGACCTTGTCTTGGAAGCAGAAACAGTAATAAAGCAGATGACACGTGCAGAAAGGAAGGCCGGTATACCTCACACTGTCCCATTCGCCGAGCGATCATCTTTTCTGCTTGTTCTGCAGTTTTGTCTCTTTCAGATCTGCTTTTTTTTCGAAGGTGCACTTGTACTGACTGCCCAACTCGCTACATTACTTCTACTGCTAGTCGTTCCGGAGGGGAGTACTGATTTGATTTGATTGTGGGGTTTAAAAACACGCCGACCCAGCACAGGCGATGAGGCGCGCCGTAGTGGAGGGCTTCGGATTAATTTTGACCACCTGGGGATCTTTAACGTGCGCCGAAATTTCCTACACACGGGCGTTTTTGCTTTTCGCCTCCATCAGAAAAGCGGCCGCCTCGGCCGGGAATCGAACCCGCGACCTCGCGCTCAGCAGCGCCTTAGCCACTGAGCCACCGCGGCGGGTCAGAGGGTAGTACTGCTGTGGACGAATTAAAGAGCGTCTACCCAAAAAAGTTCTTCTCATGCTCCGCGCGTCAAATTTCCCTTTCATTTTGTAACAGCATAATCTGTTATAAGATTACGCAATGTAGCACACGGAACGATGGCCGGGGGTCAGGCGGTACGATGACATACTGATTGTAATGCACACATCCAGTATAGCTTTCGCAAAATGAATTGTAGTGGTCAGAGCAATAATGCAGTGACTGAGCGTTAACTAAAGCTTACTTTTAACAAAAGTGTGGCTAACACATTCGATAGGGTGACAGCTAACAAATTATTCAGGGTGACCAAATGATCTAATTCATTGGTAGTATTTATGTGCCTGTAGTAGGATTTTTCTCATATAATAAATATAAAAAACAAATATAAAACAAACAAATATAATATAATATAAATATAACAAATATAAAAAAAATGTGCGCCATTGGTATTAAGCGCTGATATTTGAACACACCAGTACGCAGACCTAAATTTAAGGCTTCAAGGTTGGCGTGATGGGCGATTCCATAGCGACGATTGCGATTTCAACAAAAAATGAAAGGGCAGAAAATATATCCCACCGTCATATCGCTTGGCGGTGGCTTTATGAATAGTCGCTAGGACAACATAAAGTCTGGACGAGAAAGTAGGTGGCAAATCGTCACCACTTCATCTGTTTTTCTAATATCTCGTGATTACCGTAATTACCCGATTCTAACGCGCCCCCGATTCTAACGCGCACCCTATTTTCCAGGCAAAAAACCGAAAAAACTTGCACCTCCGATTGTAACGCGCAAGGAACTTTGTGAGCAAGAAAAACGAATGCGAGAGAAACGGGCGATTTATTTCCCGAAGTAATCTCACTCATCTCACTCCTCGTCGCTCTCCGAGAGCTCCTTGTCGCCTTCCGCTGACCGCAACATCTCGTCATCGGTGTCGTCAAGCGCGTTCGCGATGCCACACTTCTGAACGAACGTTCAACTGTGTTCGATGGGATCGTGGCCCACGCCTCGCACGCCCACCCCTCGAGCTTCTCCAGAGGCGTACGCTTCAGCCAACCGCTCGTTGTGAATGCGTGGGAGCCGCTCGTAAGCCGCGGAAGCGGCGCACCTTCGTTTGCCGCTGCTGCCATTGCTGTTATCAAGCGCGCAAGTGGAATAATTTGACGATTTGTGTTACCGCCGATAGAAAAGCCTAGGCACCTAGATCCGAAAAATTGTTGCTAAAAGCTTTGGCGCCATCTTGAGATGGAGAGGGCGATGGGTGGAACGAAATTTCAGCTGTTTCGGCAGTTTCGGTTTTGTATCCGATTCTAACGCGCATGCGATTTTTCGGCCTATTTTTGCGGAAAAAAGGTGCGCGTTAGAATCGGGTAAGTACGGTATTTAAAGTTTGCTTTGCAATTGCGCCACTGCCCTTGGGGAGCAGCAGCATTTTGAATTTTTGTTTGTGTTTGATTTTACTGTCGCTTTAAACTACTAAATGTTTTTTTTTGTAATTTCAGTGACAATTCAACTCATCGAACCGGTTCGCGAACCGGTTCAAGCTTCCGAACCGGTTCGGCACGTGATTTTGTCGAACCGGCACTGAACCGGAACGAAATTATTTCACCCGAACCCGAACCGTAACCGAACCGGTATTTTTTCGGTTCGACACCCTGATATATATATATATATATATATAAATATATATAGAATAATATATATATAATATATATATATATATATATATATATATCTATTATATATATATATATATATATATATATATATATATATATATATATAGACATGGAGAATCGTTATTAGAAAAGGAGGGCCGCTGATCTTTGTCAAGGAAAAAGTTGGGGCTTAGAAAACCGGGAAAGACATTGTAGGGAATTCCAGGGTGGAGCCTGAATTCTAGGGTACCGGATGCAGCAGCGCCTTCGCTTGCCCTTTCATCAGCTTACGCCAATCCTAGAGCAACCAGCTGGCCAGAGCTGGTTCCATGTATCGATAGAAGTGGAATAGGTAACGTTTGAGTTGTTCTCCCTTGACCATACCGGTGAACACATCTAGGTTGCGTAGAAGAGGGTGCCGGTTCTATTATTTTATCAGAGCTTTAGGTTTATGCGTTATGTTCTCAACAAACAACTTTTCCCCCATAGATTTGCAAATGCTTCTTTTGGTTTATCCTCCACTGAGTTTGCGATTCGTCGGGATTGATACCTTCTTGAAGCAAAGAGAAAATGGTGTTCCTAGGCCTAAGATAAGGGGACGTTCTTAGCGGTTTTCTTGGAGGGGAGTGTGGGAGAAAGAGATAGAGAGAGAGAGGAAGAGCAAGAAGCTCGGTATATGAGTTCGCGTGCCTTTTGGTCGGTGCCGCGTTCTCTTGGAGACCCTTGTGTCCGGGTGTCCCGGTGACGGTAATAACTTTCTTAATTGTGAAAGGGAGTATCTTAACAGAGCGTTTGTGTAAACCGCCCGCAGAAAACAGTCTAAAGGCTTTTGAGAGTCTGTAATATTGTTTATGTTGTTATTCTATACTTGCGCTACTCATATTGCAAGAAAATGACTCTAACTTCCATTTCCTTGTTCCTGTGTGTACAAGGGCCATGCGACCCCAAAGAGCGCTCAAGTAGTCAACTTGTGCAATTGCTGCTTCATACTCTCGTACATACCGGAGTCGGTGTACACAGTGGTCTCATGATTTTTGACTTTCCTTAAATTAACTTGATCCGGCCATATCTCCTGTGTTTGTATAGGATTGGATGCGTGTTTTTTGGAGAGAAGGGCAATTATGTGGAGTGGGTGGATCGCTGACGTCTATCGTGGCGCGCTCCCAATATTGGTTCCACCATCAGTTCCGCTGGAGAACACACCGGGTTGGTTCAGTGGCTAAGACGTTGCCCTTATATGAACCCAAACACGCAGGTTCTATTCCGTGCCTCAGTGTGCAATCATGTCAGCTGAAAACTGGATTATTTGCTTTTACTGTATATCTGAATGTCGTCAAATTCGTCTAAATCTGGTTATTGATTAATGTTTTTGCGAGAACATACTCATTTTTGGTACGTAGTTGTCAATCTCGGTCGCTACATTCTACCCTCTCGATTTCGCTGCTAGTATTATAGGCCTGTTGCCTAGTACGTCAATGACGCTAACGCTTGTTATTACAATTTCTTCACTTTGCTTTCCGTTTTGTGTTCAATATAAGCGGTCCAAAAACAGAAATGTAGAAGGACAGAGTGTAGCATGGCGCCCTGTTGACCCAGCACCCACGACACTGAAAGGGTGGTCAAAACTCCGCCTGACTAGAAATGCGATGACTATTTCCCCATTGATCGCATCTCTTTCAAAATTGATACTTTCAGCATCAAGCATAAATTATCTCATTTCGGTCCTACAGCTACGCAAATATCACGTTCGTCTGCCGCACTACAATAGATATTGAGTTAGTGATCACGCAATAAACAATTCCCTTCTTGAAAAGAGTGGAAAAGATTCTTGAATTAGGTGGGACACTTTAATAGAAATAGTTGCTATGCTGGTACAATTTCAGAACCTTGCAAAAACTGGCAAGTGTCCTGGCTATGAAAATTGCACTGAACTTTATAAGTACCTTTTAATTATTTTCGAACTTCAAATAACAACCTTTGCAAGACTAAGGCATAGCAAATTCGATCTCCTACCTTTTATATTAAAGCAGTTACATATTTGGGCAGATATTTCACGAATGGAGCGCGCAACTTCTGTTCACGCACCGCAAACATGTATTTGCAATTAGGAAAGTTTTGGTCAAGAACTGAGAAATGCTTTATTTGTCACCCACCTCCTTAAACCTTCAGTTGTATATTTGATGACCTGGTAAACAGTGAAAAATTATGGTACTTTTTTGTGCCTATACTTTGACGTTACCCTCTGTTGTGAGCATCCCATATATTTTTAACTTTTTAGCTATTTATTCGTAAACACTGAACAAATATTGCTGTATATTGCCGCGAACCTTGCATTGTGCTTATTTGTGTTTTGCTTTTACCGCCCGGCTGCGCCGGTCTCTGTTATCTCTGTGCCAGCGGAAGCGCGTGTTCCATTCTTTCTTTCTGTGCCGCATGTGTTATCTGTTCTGATAGGGAGAGCATTTCGATCTAACGTGAACAGCCCAGAATAATCTTCTTGGATCTACAATGTTCTAGATGCGAATCGACGGTTCGAGAACCACGCGCGCCGAAAGATAAAATCCTGCAGAGCAGACGCCGGGGTATTCGACTCGCCGTAGCTCGTATGCGTACGTCACTTTGTTGACTGCTGCTTCGCCGCTTCTGTATTCTTTGAGTTGTTAGGGACCACAAGTTCGCTCCAATAAACGTGTTTTCCTCGAAGAGAACCGTCAGTTAGGGAGCTTTCGTGGTTTTGAAACCACGTTCGGGCCGTATCTTTTTAATAGAAGAAAACATAGCGGAAAGTCTCTTTGTCATCCCACCTGTTAAAGATGCGGACGCGCTCCACTTTCTCCAACCAGTCCTCAGGGTCTTCTCCGGGGGTTCGCGGAACGATGGTGGTTTCCGGGGCTGTTGAAGAACGATGGCAGGATTGCTAGTGCTGGTCATGGTGCCTGCGTTGATCATGGTGGTGGTGACGACGTTTCTTTCTTCACTTTATCTGGAAGCAGTCCAAACTCCGGCTCAAGACCTTGCTGTCGGCGGCTGGCACGAGTGGGACTTGCTTGTCGGCTTGACGAGGGATAAAAAGCCTGCAGAGCAGACGCCGGGGTATTCGACTCGCCGTTGCTCGCATGCGTACGTCACTTTGTTGACTGCTGCTTCGCCGCCTCTGTATTCTTTGAGTTGTTAGGGGAGCACAGGTTCGCTCCAATAAACGTGTTTTCCTCCAAGACAACCGCGTCGTCTTTGGCCACGTGACAATATCTAACTGCTTTTTTTCAAACAAGATTACACCATTGAACTTTCGTTTTTAAGAACGTTGTGCGAACAGATAAGGTTTAGCGGTATTCATCGAGCACCGGCCCGTCTTGGGCAACTCTGGGGTTTTTCTAGGTAGCGTTAGAAGGTTTGTAATCTTTATCTATAAACAATTCTGCACAAACGTGAACATAATGCTTTGTGTTGATATTTAGTGGCCAGATACATAGCTCTAATTTCAGGCAGTTGCGTCTCTCAGTTAATGTTTCCTTTTACCGAGGCTGAAATGAAAATCTCGAAAACCTTAAATGCGTTCATTGCACTTTCAGGGGCAAATTGATGAGAGAGAAGAACCATTTTACCCTAAATATTAAAGTTCTTGTTTTTATCGGAAGATCGAACCCAGGCACCATTGTTTTTTCTACGAATCGTCACAGGAGAAATCGCGGTAATGGCGGTTAAAATCTTTATAATGCCGGCACACAATCTCTTCCTTTGCTAGCTTTACGCTGAGTAGCCTGCTAATACAGATGGCATTATGTTCTTAATTATTACAGCATACAACCATACATTTTATTGTGCCACTTCATTCGCCACATCGTCTACTTTTTCTTTACATCCCTACGTTAATGTTAATGTGCATACATGTATTTATGATAAAATTAGACTGTCATTTTATTGCTCTATACATTCATTTATTTTTAGGAGAGCCCGTAATTTCGTGGTCGCTGCGCGCCGAAATGCCATCAGCTTTGCAGGAAGGAACCAATTATGAGAATAATATTTGCTTTCCCACCACAGAGCTTTACAGGCGTACTTCTGTAATTTTTCGGTGAGTTGTTTCCGGTTCTAGGAAAGCTTTGAAGTTTTCTTAAACGTTTTCAGCTGTTTCAGCTCCTAATTCGTTGTGTTGTTAGCCTGATTGAGTTGTCTTCTGGCAAGCACATAAATTATCCCACACTCTGTTGTGCAAGCGCAACTTCTGCCACTTTCCTTGTGTGACATGAGTTCTGAAAATTGTATAATGCATGCCAATATTTATTTACTTGTTTTCAATCCTTTTCCAATGTATTACGGCATATTCCGGCTTTTCAACTTCGCAACATTGAGAACATTCCTCCCGAGTAAACCTACTACGCCATCTTGCTGCGCACCATCTAAAAACAAACGCGCTGGCACAGCGTATGCACAGAAATGCATTGCGCGTCATTGATTTTGTGCTCCGTAACTTATATCACTGCTTAGCCATATAACTTGAGCGGCCACTCGCGCATACTTGCTCAAAGTCGTCATGGTTTTTTTCGGGTTATACAGTAAAGATATGGCATCCTTGTAAAATTTGGAACAGCTATTGCCTCCAGAAACAAAGTGCTGGAGAGAACAGCTTTGTGGAGCCTAAACCAGCCAAGCAGTTTCAGTAAAGGTTGTTCTCCAAACTTGCGTTATGAAATGTACCTATCACGCACAATACAAAACGTATTAATCTTTGAACTTTTTTTCAGTGGCAATAACGTAACTGTGCGAAAGCGCAGAATGATTATCAAAAATGTAGAGTGCATGATTCCCCAAGTAGGTAATAACAGTTCACAACTGTCGTCGCGAGGCAGGCACACATGAGCGATCGGCGATTTCTTGGTTTTGTTAACAGCCGAGGCTCGCGCTGACGTGTGCGTGAGGTATGTTTAACTGCAGACAGCAAAAATTACAATTTGGTAAATAGCTTCGCTTTTTTAAAAAATCTAAAAGAAGACAGCTGTCTTCCTTTGTGCCTCAAGTTTTATCCTGCTTTTTTTTCGTTCGCAGTATATGTCAAGATGAATTTCAATGTGACCCAGTAAGGCACTCGATATTTCAAAGGTTCCGTTTTCCCGAACTGCAACATTTCGCTGAAGAGCTACTAAAATTACCAAAATAAATTTGCCTACCCTTGTCGCTGCGGCCTAGGTCTTGTAAAGCATCATTACAGAACAATCCTAGCAGAACCTACTTGGGCTACACATTATTACCCTCGTCATACAATATGTTTCGGAGCTATTGTGAGAATATCCTATCTTTAGTTTATTCAAGAAAAAATAACATTGGGCAGGTGTGTGCCCAATTTAGTCTATTCTTTGCCAGACTCTTCAGGTTCTCTTGTGCATAAAAACATTAAACATCAGTGTTAGCTCATAGATGCTGTGGAGGGCCTTAGAATACTAACGTAAATCACAAGCAATATTCACAATTTTCTATGTAGCTAAAATATTCGAAATTTGGCAAGAAAGACCAAAACGTTTTCAAAACAAGGTGATCAATCTTGGTGTTTGTCTTGTGCAGTTCGCCAAAACCCCGTAAAAACTACTGTTAAAACAACGGTGCTTCCAAAACATGAGTATGAACGTACACATTCTTGATTCAAATGAATTGTGGTAACGTCCAAATTGAAAAAGGTTAAAAAGAAACTTCGAATATTTTTCGGAAAGTGAAACAGCTTTATGAGAAGCGATCACGCAAACACCAAGAGGCTCTGAGCTAGGTTGAAAATAAACAGCTCTTGTCAATTTGATTTCCCGGCTTGGACTCTATCACCCCTATGCATAAAATTAAGCATACCTGGACTCGCATCAAAAAACGTTATGCCTCAGATATGCCTCCTTCAACTAACACTTGCCCATATAAGTGACCAATACTCTCGTATGACCCACATTTTTACTGATGGATCATCTACGCCTGACTGCAGTTCTTCTGGACTCTTCATTTCATCCACCGGCCAAGCACTCTCATACCGTCTTGAGCGCCCAATGACATCTACATCTGCTGAGCTTCATGCCATCAAACAAGCACTTCGCTACATTCTCCGCCAGCAGCCAGCACAGTGGGTAATCTTTACGGATTCGAAGGCAGCACTGCAAACTCTTCGACGTGCCAGCTGCTTCAGCATTCACGACCATATATCCCGCGATGTCTCTTACCTAAATCTTCTAGTTTGTGTCGCCGGACACCGCGTGATACTGCAGTGGATCCCTGCCCACTGCGGCATCATAGGCAATGAGAAAGCAGATGAGGCTGCCAAGAGAGGATTGCAACTGCGGAACGTGAGGAACATTTTCTTCACGAAGCACGATGCCTCTAGGCTAGCAAAGGAGCTTGTTTTCAGGGAAAGAAGCACCTTCTGGTCTCTCCCGGAAAACCAGCACCCATTCCTGCATCATGTCAACCCAACTTTGGCACTGAGGTTAACGGAGCGACTTCCACGTCGGCTAGAGACTTTGCTCCATCGCTTACGTCTCAACGTGGCGCTAACACATACCTACCGCTATCGCCTTGGCCTAACCTCGAACCCCTATTGTGACAACTGCGGTTCACCAGAAACCGTCGAGCATATTTTACTGGAGTGCCCTACATACTATCAAGCAAAAAACAATCTCGCACAGAAGATCGAGTGCCTCAACCACAGTTCCTTGACTTTAAAAGCACTTCTGGGACCATGGCCATCTCCCTCCTCTCAGCGTAAAGTGCTAACCGCATTATTTGAATACCTGAATCACATCGGCGTCGCTGAGCTGATATAGGACCAGTCCATCCTTGCACTGTACAACCGTCCATAGACTTTTCACGTGTCGCACTGACGGTCCCCAACGCACACGCTTCCTCCTTTTTTTTCACTTCTTTTATTTTCTTCTTTCGTCTCTCCCTTCCACCTTTCTTTCTATTACCACTTTTTTCCATCCTCCCGTACCCCGCCGAGTAGCATGTCGGCGTTAACATGCCGGCAGACCTCTCTGCTTTCCTCTAATAAAGAGCTTTCTCTCTCTCTCTCTCTCTCTCTCTCTCTCTCTCCTCTCTCTCTCTCTCTTTGTCAAAGTTGATTGCCTGACATTTCCTCGTGCAGCAAAAAATATTCGGTATTCTTTCAGAGAATAGGAATAGAAAAAATAGGAATAGAAAGAAATAGGAACAACGATGAAACAGCTTGGTATTTCCGTAGATGCATACATGGACACAAACATAAAAGTAACGACGAAAATAACAGCCTACACTTGGAGGTGAATTAAAGCAACACAACTTCCAGATGAAAAGTTATATAAGTTGAGGTGGAAAAACATCGTGTTGCCGGAACTAGCTTGCTACGCTAAGCTTCTCTGAGAAAGTAAGGATATGGAAGAATGTAATGTGGGTGGATGCGCTAAGAAGTAGTGGTATTAAACTAGAAAGGGCGCAAATGAATATTCAGCCTGGAACTCTTCAAATGATACTACGTGGCATTAGCAATTTAAAATGAGTTCTAATCTACCAAAACATCATGCAAAGAACACTCAATGTGACACAACAGTTATAACTCCAAAAGATCTATTCAAGCGCACATGGATGTCTGCCCCTGGAGACTCTTAGGCTAGACAAGTTTTGTTTGGGTTGGAGGATATACCCAGACCTACGGCAAACACATTACAGTAGAACCTTATTGATACCTCTCCAATTGATATGATTACCCAGGTATTACGCTCTGAAATGCGAGCACAAAAATGTCCCGTAAGCGTTACAGTCTTTAAATGCGTAGCATTCTTTACCCAGCACCCCAAAAGCCGGTACCGTGTAAGGCGATGCATTTCCCAAATACTGCATATTTTGCGAAAAGTACACCTGTAATCGTTATAATATCGTAAATGAAGATACATGATGTAACGAAATTTTGAGAAACTAACAAATAGGAAAAATAAAAAAATAGAAAATGCGAAACGCCCGGCAGGTCCACAATAATGCATATTTCGCAGAAGTTTTAACAGTAATCTATATAGCAGCGTAAATGGAGATAATCTGCGGCAAACATTTTAAAAAACTAAAAAAGCCAAAAATATAAAAAATTATAGGAAATGGTGAACCATGTAACGCCCAGAAATTCCACAATAATGCAAATTTCGCGAGACTGCCACCTCGAATCATATTAATAGACTAAAGGGAGGTAATTTTTTGAACAAAGTTTTGAAAAATAAAAACAAGAAAAAGGTAAAAAATTATGGAAAATGGCGAACCGTATAACGCCCTGCACTTCCACAATAATGCAGATGTCAGAGAAGCTCCTCCTGTAATCGATGTAGTGGCTTAAATGGAAATAATTAGCCGACCGAAATTTTGAACATCTAAAAAATAAAAATATAAAAATTACGCCTCATCTTCAAAACAAGGGGCCTCGCAACGCAACGCATTTGTAGACAGTCCTCTGAATTTATGTATGTTTGTTTGCCCTGTTACTGCGTTCCTGGATAACGCAATTTCCTGGTTAGTGCGTTGAAGATTTTAAAGATTTTATCAAACTACGATGAGATGATACGTTTTATGGTGAACAAAAAACTTGCTGACGTGCGGACGGACCAAGCTTACTGTCGCACGGCGCAATAGTCAGGTGCCGGCGGCGGTCAGGCAGCCTGGGTCACCGTGGCTGCTTTCCCGCTGTGCTGGGCTCGCCGGAATCACTTGGTAACGTAGCTGCCTCTAGCCAACGTCGCCTCTATAATGATCTCCCAATTTGCAAACGCTAACCTTGGAATAAATCATGGTGGAATCACGCCATGAAGCAGCACCGGGGCTGGACAAACCTCCGAGAAAGAAAGTGGCGATGACGGAAAGGAAGAGGTGGCCTCTACGGTGGCTACATATGCTCATCCCGTAGTCGGCTCGGATGCGGTGTATAGTTATTTTGTGCGAAGGGCAATCCCAGTGCGGACAAAAGTGTGCAATGGTTAGAAACGAAACTCTTGCTCTCAAAGGGCCGCTGCATGCGCCATCACACGTTAACAGACATGCACAAGTAAAAAAGGCCATTAATGCTCAAGTTAGCGTCTAGATTGCGTTGTTTTTACTTCGGCGGATCAGACGTTTTCCCGGATAATGCATTTCTCTCTAACTTTTTTGTTCAAAGGCATCAACGAGGTTCTACAGTATTTAAGTGTGGTGATTTTCTATGTCTAGCATTTTTACTTACGCTTGCCAGCACTTAACCCTACCTGTAACGTTTGGAGGAATATATAGTTCACAAAAATGCAAAAGAACATGTAATACAGCCGCAGCACTTGGCGATGGCCGGGGGGGCAATATACCAGTGCTATGATGTAACAAATACTGAGTTACGTTTTATTTTTCACATTCTGTTCCGAAGAAAGTTTTACAAATTCAGGAATTTCGGCTGCTCTTAACACATGAACTCCTGCCGAAGACGTCTGGCTACAGGAAGCATGTATAACTCGTTTTGTATTGGAAATATATCAAACAATATTTTACGGGGTTACTGTGCATATAATCTACTTGATACCCATTTGAAGTGTCGTCTCAGCAGGAGTGATTGGCAGTAACACGTTATTTCCCTAGGAAATACAAGGCCTTCTGCGGGAGGAAGGGGGTTGACTGAATAACGTGACTGATAACTCTGGGGTGTTGAACCTAAATTCACTTGCTCAAAGGTGTTATTCCAATGAAATATGCTTGCCGTTTTTAATGTTTGTTATGATGAAATCGAAAAATTTTTTTTCGGAAACTTGTTCTAGTAGAAATGTGTTAGCGAAAACGAATTGGATATAATATCGAGCCTAATACTTTTTGACAAATTGGTAACATGTAAGCTCTATAGAATCCTGATTCTCCAGATTGGTTGACTTTTCGTAAAAAGAATTATAAATCTATTTCACACAGTGTTCTGGGATTCCGATAAAAAAGTAATATAGAAATTCAGAGAATTGTCTACTAATGTGTAGCATTTTTAGGCCGCTCGTCTTGAGTATGAAATTATACAGTCAAATTTTTAGGTCTTTCAAAAACCTGTCTGAGAAATTATCTCCATTTCAACTATTATAAAGATTTCAAGTGTAACATTCGCGAAAACTGCATTATTGCTCAAATGCAGGGCATTATGTGGTTTGCATTTTTCGTAATTGCCTAATATTTTTTTATTTTTAGTTTTTCAAAATTTGGTCGCACCAATTATCTGAATTTACGCTGCTATAAGGCTTGCATTGGGAACTTTTCGGGAAAACTGCATTATTCTGGAAATAAAGGGCGTTAGACGGTTCGCCATTTCCCGTAATTTTTTATATTCTCTTACTTTTTATTATATCAATATTGCTCTCCACAAATTATCTCATTTAGGCTAAAATAACGATTACAGGTGGAACTTCCACAAAATCTGCATTATTCAGGAAATACAGGGCGTTAGGCGGTTCGCCATTTTCTGTTTTTTTATATTCTCTTACTTTTTGTGTATAATATTTCCTTCCGCCAATTAACTCATTTACGCTAATATAACGATTATAGGTGTAAAATGTCCGCAAAATCTGCACTATTTTGGAAATGCCGGTCGTAATATGTTTTGCCAATTTGCGTATTTTTTAAAATTCTGGTATTTAATTTTTCGTAATTTCGTTCCACTAATATCTCCACTTACGCTTTTATAAGGAGTAACAGGTACAACGTTTTCGAAATGTGCATTATTGTGGAAATGCAGGGCGTTACACGCTTAGCCATCTCCGGTAATTGTTTTACCTTTTGCTAATTTCTTTAGCATGTCTGCATTTCGTTCTACCAATTATCTCCATTTACGCAAATATAACGAATATATGTGAAAGATTCGCTAAATCTGAACATTGCGGAAATGCCAAGGGTTCCATTTTTTGCCAATTTCCGTTATTTCTTAATATTTTTCTTTTTGTATGCTTTTTTAAACATTCGCCCGACCAAGTATCTCCATTTACGTTATTACAATTAGTATTAAATTTGAACTTTCACTAAATTTGTATTGTTGTGGAAATGCAGGGAGTTGCACGGTTCGCCGTTTTTATATGTTTGTGTATTTTCCTTATTTCTTAGTTTTTTTATTTTGTGTAACCAGTTGTCTTCACTTACGCTATTATAAATATTAAGCGTGGAACTTCCATGATATCAAAATTTTTGTGGAAATGGATGTTGTTACAAGGTGCTAGCTTTGGAGGCACTCGGCAAAGGATGCCAAGCATTAAAAACCCGTTGGGCACCTTTACGAGGGCTGTGATACATTGATAAATTTCTGAAAAGTCCTACGGGCGCCTTTTGTTTCTCTTTGGGTGGTTCAAGTTCAAACATTCAGCAAAAAGAGCTCCTAGACAATAGCGGCCATGTTCTTCTAAAACTTAAAACCTGGAGAACGCACAGGTTGTCATGCCAATTGGATAACTTATTTCGCACTTGCGGCTCGTTAGACGTTTAAAGACATAATCTCGCCCTTCTGGGCACGTCGCAGGAGGAAAACTGCTAATCATATTTGCGAATTTGCATAGGGGACCTTAGTCAGGGAAAGCCACTCCTTTATATTATTCGTTCAAACATAAATAGGGACGTACGTAAACACCCGGAATGTATTCCATAATGCAGATTTGGGCCATACTAGTTCTGTAGGTGAAACCCGGAAACGGCTTTTTAAAGACATTCAGTGGGCAGATATGCCAGAAAAACCATTTTAATATCGGAAGGGGCAGGCCAGATAACCACAAATGTGCGAATACAAAATTTGTCCTCTTTCCTTTCGGTGTAGACATTTTGAAAATTCAAATTTAGTGAGCTCCTACCCCATTGTAGAAATATACTCCTGATATTTCACAGCTTTGGTTCTAGCAGTTTCAGCAGGGTGTTGATGAGTAATTTAACAATCAGTCGGTGAATCGGGAGCTTCATGTTATAGGTATAGGTTTCTACGGCTAAGCGTTACAGGAATTAGTTCTATTGAAGCGCTTTTCGATGTAAAATATTTTAACCGGTGTAGTGATCACTGAAGCAACGGTGCTGTTTTATTAGCATCCGAAATACCAATCGATATTTCTGTAACTTCACTTTCACGAACGTGCTTTGGTGCACTTATTTTAAATACTTCATTTTAACCATGCATATTTTCTGCCATTATGTCAGCTGAAAACATGAGTGTTTCCGTTCCTTGGGAATCTACGGAAGCTCGTCGATGTTGTGTTAATTTGATTATTGATCAGTCTTTTGCCAAAATAATTATTTATCTTCAGTGAAGTTGTTGTTTTAGGCTTGTATTTTTTAGCTTCTTGATTTTGTGCTAGAATAATAGGCCCTATTCACAATATCTCACTGATGCTAGTTCTGGTTCTTAGAAAACCTTGTCTTAATTTTTTCTGTTTTGTTTTCTTTATGGTCGTCCAAAAGCGCGAATACTGTCACAAAAATAAAAAGAATCGCAAAGCACTACGCAGCGCCCAGTTGACCCAGTGCCGGGCGACGCTGAAAGATCAGTCAGCAGGCCGCCTGGCTGGAAATGCTATGGCTTTTTCTACATACATCGCCTCTATTTGTAACTAAATCCCTTCTCGATAAACCATAAATTGAACCATACGTGTCCTACCCCGCTGAAATATCAAGTTCTTCTGTGGCACTGCAATGTATTTTTACTTACTGATATCACTTTAAACAATTTCTGTCTTCAAAGGAGTAGAACACATTTTGGAATAGGTTGGGGCATGCTTTAGGAATGGCTGCCCTACGTTGACAATTTGAGACCACCTTGCAACCGCTGGCATGTGGTCTAATTTTACCAATTGCTCTTAACCTTACTTTACAATATAAATTGTTTTTGAGCCTTCAAATAGAAGCCTTTGCAAGATTAAGACGTATAAAAACTTGATCTCCGACATCTTATATTGAAGCAGTTTTGGATTTGCTCGGATATTTCGGGAATAGAGCACAAAATTTTGTTCACGCCTTGGAAAAGTACAGTACCGACGAAACATTTGTTTCAAGAAATGAGAAATGCTTTGTTTTTTGCCCACCTCGTGGACGGTTTTTTTTAGTTGTACAATTCACGGCCTCTTAAACGTTACATAATTTATGAAAAACAAATTGGTGCTTTTACTTTCAGTTAGCCAGTTTTGGGATTACCCCCTATGTTTTTACTATTCAAATTACAGAGTTGCTTCTGAAACACCAAATAAATACTGGTGTATTTCGAACTTGTTGTTTTTGAAAGCAAGCTTAGTCAATTCAACCTTGGTTCTTAAAAAAATTTTGTCAGTGGATAAAGTCTATCGGTGTGCATTGAGCACCTCTCTGTCTAGAGCAACTAAGAGTTTTTCGAACAGCGTTGACAAATTTGCCATAATTGGCAATAAAAAAGTCTGTACTAATGTCAATCTCCAGCTTGTTGTGGGCTACGTTTGTGGCCTGCTATGTAGCTTTAGATCTAGGCTGTTGCTTGTACAGTTACTGATCCTTTTTTGTGGAGGCTAAAGTGAAAATCCCAAACATTGCAGGTGAGTTCAGTGCCCTCTCACGTGAAAAGTGAGGATAGAGCAGTGCTCTTTCCTACCGAATATATAAATGTTTTATTCCCACCTTAAGACAGAACCGACGCCATTGTTTCCCTTATCCATCATTCCTGTAGTAAACACGTAAACCACACGTCGGCGGTGCACCCCTCTTTATCTCCAGCACACATTTTCTCCAATTGCGAACTTAACATGGGCAGCCTGCCTAGCATTATTTTTATTGTTAAGGTTTAGGCATACCCCCTGAATTGTTATTGTATCACTTAATTCAACGCCTAGTGAAGGCTGTTATTTACGTCCGTACGTGGTGCATGTTAGTGTGCATACATATACCTGCAATAATAAAAAGCTCTGTTGTTGCTCTATATATTCATTCCTTCTGCGATGGCTTCCACGCTACGCGCCGAAATGTCATACACTTTGCAGGAAGCAATCATTTTGGAAAATAATAATTGCGTTTCCACACCGAAGCTTGACAAGTGTTCTTGTGTGAGTTTCTCTGTGACGTGTTTGCAGTTAGAAGAACGCTGTGAATCTTTAATTATGTTTTCAGCTTGTTGTGCTCCTGCTCATTCAAACGTTACTCATGTTTAGCTGTCTTCTAGCAGGCGCATGAACGATTTCACGCTGCTGTGTTTCAACTGCAAATTTTTGAGAAACTTTGTTTGACATAACTTCTGCATAACGAGCAACAGGTTTTATCTTGTAGTCGGAGAAGGAACAGTGACCTTTTGTAAAACAAAAGTTCAACATAGTTTGATCGATGGTTGTTTTTCAATTTTCAAATTTCAAAGTTTTCAGAAAGTTTCATGGAACTTTGCGCCTACATTCTACAGCGTAATAAGACTTACCAGAACCTTCATAACAACTATAAATGGTCCTTTATTGTAGCATCCGAAACATTTCCCTCAATCCCACTACACCATCTAGCACCCACAATGCACCGGCTGCTCATCACACTTTTGGTTCTCCTTGGTGAGTTTGCATTTCGTTTTTAGAGAAGGTCGTCACCAATATAACCAGTATTACCAGAATAGACATTAACATTAAGATTTGTTTCAATTCGATTATTCCCGGATGACAGCGTTATTTATAGACAAATTACAGTCCACCAAGATTTTATTTGTGGCAAGCAGGCCTTAATGAACCGACAGGTTGACTTAGGGGTTGGCATATGAAAATAAATGTGTCCAAACCTAACGGCATCACATTTTTAAAACTGGCGTGTCAGGGTCACGTTACTATTTTTAGCATGCCTATAGAAGACGTTACCGTGGTAAAATTCTTGGGGGCCCACATAATGTCTCATGTGAGCTGGAACCATCATATCAATACAATATCTAGCAAAGCATATATATCACTCAGATAATTTAGGCGCAATCTGCATTCAGCTAACACGTGCACAAAGCTGCTGGCGTGCCAAATACTTGTTCGATCAAAGATAGAATATACAACCCTCATATGGAACCCCATTCATGGTATCTTATGAACAAACTTGAAGACTTATAAAATAAAGCTGCCCGATTCATTTTCACGAACAACTCAAGAATCGTTTTTTCTTAGCCTGTATCACCACCAGGTTTGTCTCGCTTCCCCGCTCATAAAACTAGCTAATCACGTTTTTTTGTCGTCTAGATCATGCACGCAAACTCCAGCTTATATTTGCGCATACTAGCCTATTTTTCTCCTCTTCAATCTTATTTGATATTTTTCACTGGAGTCAGCTCCCAGGTGACATCGTAACCCTCATTAGACAGTACTCATTCATCAAAGAGCCACAACTATTCCTCTATGTATAAACTGGGTAAACCATTACTTTTGTTCTTGTGTCATTTTCAGTATAGTAAATAGGCGTGTTGCACTTTGATACCTATTGCCCATTTTTTGTGTACCCTTACTGTGCAATGATGCATTTCGACTACATTATCTTTGTATTTGTACTTCCATAGGTATTGCTCTTCTTATGGTAATTGTTACCCCGCCCCCGTGTAGCGGCCTAAAAGACTAGAGGATAAAGAATAAAAAAAGTGCTACTTGCTGCTTCATGGCAAGGTTTTCATGAACTCTTTCCCTCCGTTTGTGTGCTGGTTGTTTCTTCAAGATTTGCTCTTTGTCATCGCGAAATAGACATTTTATTGCGCAGGTAAAGCCTGTCGCATTATATTCGACACTTTTTGGAAGATTTGAGGGCCAGAGCTTTGTAGATATCTTTTGTTTTTTCTGGAATTTTAAAGCTTGGATGGTCAGGCTATTTCAAGTATGTTTCGCCAATCAGCCTTGAGCAAAACTGAGATTCTAAAACCGCTAGATGCAGAGTAGCTTTGTAACGTAAATTTTGCACTATAGTCGTTCCAAATGCCCCAACCTGCTTCAATTTGATTGTTCAAGTGACAATACCGCAAAGAGTCAAAATGAGTAAAAGGGTCATCGCTGATAGGTTACAGTATTAAAACATAAAAAGAGTAGTTTTGAGGGGAGAAACGTTTAGGTGATGCTTCAAGTTATCGGAAATAAAATTGTCGTAGAGAAATTTGTGGGATGCCAACGCTAAAAACCTGAATTTTATTTCTTTGATAAATAGCCTAGCCGTGGGTATTTCGTGTTAACCTAGCAAATTTGACCACTCAAATAGCGCCTTTAAGGAACGCCCAGCGTTTGTGCCTTCATTGCAGTACGGAACCGCGAAGAATTTTCATTCTTTACTTCATAACCAAAAAGCAAAAATTGCACCAACTAATGACAAATGTTTTTTTAAAGAGCAGGCTATTGTAGCCTTCTGAATAGTAAAGCCACGTTTCATTTTTAAGCGCAAAGTCATTCGCTTCAGGAACACCTGACCACCAGCCAACTTCCTCCACATGAGCGTCCCTTTCCGAGTTCTTTTTTTAAAACCATAAAGGAACTGACAACTTCTGTCGTTGTGGTGATATTTCTCCCAGAGAAAAGCAAAATTGATTACCTCTATTATTGGCTCAATCGCGCACGCAAAAATTCGAATGTAGAGCATAAGGCGAGATAATGTTGTGGAGTTGGACTTTCGAAGCATTGTTGAAGATGTTGCGCAAGTTGAAAACAATGAGTGAAAACAATTTCTCAATGCCATTATTTACAATCGGCAATTCAAATTTTTCACGTGATGTTAAACTAAACGATGTAAGAACTGTTTAATTAGAGCGGCAGCTTCCTTGTAGAATTTCCACATAACATTAGGAGCCATAGCAAGCAGCTTTATGCTGCGCTATACTGCAGAAGAAAAATATATCTAAGTTTCAGAGCTAGGGTAAAAATAATATTTGAGGTCTGCTTAGTTACGGTAAACACAATATTGGTTGTCGGTTCGAACCGAATTACCATTCAAAGCGTGCATTTAACGGTCTACTGCTTTTTAAAAAAAATAAGGCAGCAACATTCCTCCTTTTTCAAAACTCTCCTTAATCGCCAATGGACGAATTACGTAAGCTTCTGGTAGGGGTCAGAGCATTTCAGAGAAATAGAGAGAGGAATTTTATTTTTGAGCCTGTGTCCTAAGTACTGCTCGGCTTCTTGGGCGGGTTAAAGGGACTTGTCTTGTCCTGAAGTGTTTTATTGCAGTTCACTATGGTTTTGCAATACAGCTTTCAGGCTCGTTAGTAGGAGTAGGGCCGAGTAACATGAAAGCGGAAACGGCGCGGCCCGGAGTGGCCAATAGGGGCTGTTATATTGGCGAAGACCTCCCCGCAATGGGCTCTGTCACCTCCGGCATGTACTGGTAGCATGGTGGACGAACGGCCAGCGCACATTGCATCCTTGGTGATGACGAGAAAAGCCGAAAGCAAAACTTCACTTGTTTACTGCACGGCGTTAGATAAAAAGCGGCGATACTGAAAGAGCAAAGAGCCGACGGGCAGAGCGGCCCTCTCGGTTATGCCCCAAAAGTCTACGCGAACTACCCGAGTGGAAGAAGGGGTTTCCACCCAGAAGCTGTAATTGTTCCGATGCTTCCTCAGTGCTTTTGCGCAAGCCCGAACACACTACGGACACACAAAAACACTCTTTCTCTAGTTTGTATGAGCCGGCAGTAGCAGCGCTCTTTGAAAAACGTTCAACAAGAGATCTCAGCGAAGGGCGCCCACCCGCAGATGCAAGTCTTTGCATGCCGAGCAGTTTGTTTTGTGTTGGGCAGCTGTCACGGCTTGAGTCACCACTGACGATCCCGCGCGGCGGGTGCTTGTCTTAACAGATTCGACAAAGGCAGGTTTTTCGTAAATCGCAGGAGCACTCAACCCCACTACAGCAACATGTAGTACGCGTGAACAGGGTCGTGGGGCACGAATCGAGAGAGTAATATTTTGTTTGCCCAGTATGCGGTCAGGGCTGAGGTAGGCTGAAAGTCCACTCTCTCTCTTTTCAGCCATGGGCCACCAGTTCCTTCTTGTTGGCGGCGTCCTTTAGACGTCCGCACAGCCTAAGGCTGAGACTCGGCGTCCGAGCTGAGCAGTATCGTCTCGCACTGCTCCGGTGTAATAAGAATTATTCTTGCTTTATATGTGGTGATGATATCAGGGCAGGCCCAGAGGATGGGTTTTATGTGAACTCTTCGTGAGCAGTTCTAATGGCGGCGATGTTGCACAAATCGTAATTTTGGGTGTTGCAGGAAAAATACCACATAAAAGCAGAGGGCTCGTGAGTGTGCCTCGAGGCGACTGCCCACTGTTGCAAACACGCTCAGTGGCTGTAGCAAAAAAACTGGCAAAAACCACGAGCAGCGAGAAATTGCCTGGTGCTCATGAGCGCGTGCCTCGCGGGTACCGCCGAGTATCGGGCTCACGCAGTGACTTTAGTAAAACTAAAAACTTCAGCGCTGTAGTCATGCGGAATCACGCATGTAATAATTGGCATGAGGAACACAAGAAAATCGGTGCATATGGTGATGACTACTTCTAGCACAGTGTAAAGCAGTGACGGAACTTGTAAATAAACAATTTGAAACTTGTAAAAATGTGTTGCGATGTGTCCTCTAGTCCTTATGTATAAAGAAATCCTGCAGCTTCCGGATTGTTCAAGCATTGCGCGACTTAGTGCAAGCTTCGCCAGCTGAACTGCTAAACTTCTACAACTTTTACAAGTATGACTTTGCATCCACCACTCGCCGAATAAAAGACGGCGATTTGTTAGATGAAACTGACGACGAGTAATAGCACAGCAACTATGCAAATCAAGCTTCCCTGCAATTTTTGGGATCTGTCGCTGTACAGTTGTAGATAATTGTAACACTGCAGTTTTTGGATGGTCTACATGTTTGTCTAAAGTAGCCTCTACGCAACGTATTGGTGTTTCTGTAATGTTTTATGTACCTCCGGGTATTCTAGATCAATCTGCAATGACCTATGTTCTCTCTGTGAGTGACAATGCAAAGATTCACAATTATTCCTTGATGTATATATTGTATAAAAAATGTTTCAATGTTTGTGTCATCTTTGATCTTGGACATTGGCAAGTTGGAATTTTATAACTATTGCCCCTCTTTTTCGGTGCCCTAATTCTGCAACCATGCATTTTGATTGGAATATATGTGTACTTGTATTCGACGGCGGCTCTGTGGTGCTTCCTGCGATGGTTCTGTCGGTTAGTCCTCGAGCTAGGTTGTGAACGTCCTTATTGCAGAGTAAAGCTGTGTCAGCTGGTATCTATAGTAATTGTACTCTTGTGAGCCTTGCTGCTCTTTATTCATTGATAATATTCAGCGGTTCAGCTGATATGCACCCTCGAGAGAAGTTTCCCGCCGCCGTGTTCGAGGCAGTGATTATATACCTTGTTTAGGATCAGGCTTGCTCTATGGCAGCGGCAGCTTTTAAATGCAAATCATCTCGTGCTCTCGGCTCCGTCGTTCGTTGTCCATCCATGCGCAAGCCCAGGAAGACACCGGCAACACTGCCGCTCCAGGAGCATTTAATGGGAAGCGTGGTCGTCTCGTGCCGGCCCACGAAGATGCCGGCAACACTCGCTCCAGCATCTCATGGTCGCAGGTATGTCCCTCCCTTGTCGTTGTTGCGCCGTACACACCCCCACTTCGCATGCTTTGCTCATCTCGGGCCGGCCCAGGAACGTACCGGTAACACTGTCGCTCCAGGAGTCATTAAAGGGTAAGACAACACCGGGCGTTCATCAAGCCGAGCATGCGCAGTAGGGGTGTGGATGACGCAACAACGACAAGGGAGGGACAAAGTCCCGTCGCATATAATAAAATTACACCATCTTCCCGTAGGGCAACCCCGAGTGGTATGCGAAACAGCCATGGGCTCAACGCAATTTCCCATTTCGTAGTTCCGGTAAAGGAAAAGTGTAGTAGTTACCATGGAACCCAAACTCTAAATATAACGCTAGCTACGTACCTCAACCTAACGGAAACGACGAACTGAAAACTAATGGGCACTTGAATCGATCCCATGGCTACTTTGCATACTACTCACGGTTCCCCTACGGGAACATGGTGGAATTTTTTTTCACCCTCAGGTGTGCCCGCGTGGACCTAGTTTCAGCTTATCAGGTGACCGCGCTGGTCCAGCGTCGATATTGCGATGGCGGTGCGGTCACCATAGTCCTCAACATCGAGGAGTATCGCGCCCACGGTTTTTTCAATGTGCTTGGAGGTAGCTTTGGCTTTCTCTTCTCTGCGCTCATGGTCATACACAGGGTGTATATTCCTAGGTCAGCGAGGAATTTTTTTATGTGCTCGTGCTTCGGGTAGTGTAAACGTCATTCCGATATGTTTCGAATCATAACCAATGTGTAGGGATGTCAGCAGGTATCTTCCAGTCTGACGTTTCTGCGTCGATCCTACTGAGAGATCTGTTGGGCTTCGATTAGCTCGTCGAGAGAATTTAGCACCCATAGCGCCTCAAATTCGTTCGGCGTTGTATGGGTATGCCTAGGGCATGTTTGTATACCTTTCAAGTGATATTGAGAATATCCCTTCTTTGGTATGTCATGAGTGAGGGGAATAGTACTACGTATACCACCCTATTGAGGACGAAGGCATGAAATATTCTGATTAGATTGCTTTATTTGGTTTCTTGGTGTCTATTGGCGACTCTAGAGATCAACGCGCTCGATTAAGTACGCTTTTCTCCCGTATTCTGATGGCTTTGGTGTTATGCGCGCTTGCTTGAATTCTTAGTGTCAGGACTTTGATGATCGGTACTATTGGTATGAGCCGGCCATTTTTGTGTATTTTGATTCACGGAGATTTATAGAAATTTTTGCTTCTCCTCTGTTTTCTTGATATACCAGTATTGTGAACTTTCTGGTTTGGGTATTAGACACCTTGGTTCGGCATATGTCTCTATAAAATTTATTTCAGGGTACTATCAATCCTCTTACGTGATGATTAAAAGAGTGGAATCACGTTGTAATAGCCAACAATATACAGACTATATATGTGGCAAATAATGAAAATTAGAGCCTAAATTACGGCAGTGGTGCAACATTCGGTGCAGTGAAGGGCAAATAATCGTCAAGGTTCCGTAAATATAAACGTGGGTTCACTTGCTGGTATAGACAAGACAATAATATTGATTGATTGCTTCGTGTGAGGTGTCTTGTACTGGGTCATCACTGCCACCGGTTACCCCAAGCGCGAGGTCATCTGTATATTGCCCCAACCATGTTTTGGCTGTATCTTCCAAATAGAAGAAAACTAGGCGGAAAGTTTTTTCGTCATCCCACCTGATCAACATTCGGACGCGCTCCACTTTCTCCAGCCAGTCCTCGGGATCGTCAGCGGGAGATACGCAGAATGAGGGTGGTTCCCGTGGCTGTTGTTCCATGATAGGAGGAGTGGCTTCATGCACCACGTTGGTGGTTGCAGCTGTCCTTCTCTTGGGTCCTCTGGCAGGAGACCAAACTAGGGCGGCACACCCTGCAGTCGGCGGCTGGCTCTAGTTGGACTGGCTTGGCAGCTTCCAAAGGTCGTTGGGAGCATACAGGGTGTGTACCCTGCAGCTCCACCAGATGTCACGAAGCCAAGGACGACACAGTTGTCTTCAAGAAAAACAAGTTTATTGGAGCAAACTTGTGCTCCCATAACAGCTCAAAGAATACACAGGCGGCGAAGCAGCAGTCAACAAAGTGACGTGCGAAGGCGAGCGTCAATGATACGAATGCCACGGCGTCTGCTCTGCGGCCAATTATCTCTAGCCGTGAGGACTTCTCGAACAGTCGAATTGCATCCAGAAGACTGTAGATCATTGAAGATTATTGTAGGCTGGTCACGTTAGTTCAGGACACTCTCTCTATCAAAGGAGATAACGCGTGCGGCACAAAGAATAGAACATGCGCTTCACTTGGCCCACGGATAACAGAGATAACATAGCCCGGGGCAGCCGGTCGGCCAAAACAAAACATAAACAAACCCATAGATGGTTCCTGGTTTCTCTGACGTAATTTTGTGTTCTAAAAAAACACTCTCGGCACCGACGCAGCAACTCCAGTCATTTATCCCAATTTTCTTCCTGCAGAGCTGGGTTCGCGTCGACAGGATGCGGCAGCTTGGAAGCATCTGCGCGTGCGCGTTCAACGTTGACGACCGTGATCACTCGACTTGTTTCATGCGTTTCTTCGAGGAACGCAATTGCAGCGCCCTTATTTAAATGCTGGTACCCCTAGGGTAAATTGGTGCCCAAAACGTGGGGTTTGCGTTGCTTGAAGTGCACAATACCTCTTGCGACGGTGACACCGCGGTCGAGAAGAAAACTTTCGTCACCCTCTACGATAGCATCGGTGTCAAGGACAGCTTCTTCACAGTAAATGATGATCATCAAGCTTGCGTCGGGTAGCCGAGTGAGGTGATCATCGACGATCCTTACAGCAGCCCTGTGTTTGGGGTTCGATTCCGGCGTCATAGAGTTATCGGAGAAAAAGTTATCGACTTGGTCTGCAGATAAAATATTGTATCGTTGTGGGTGAAAAAGTCTATTGCGAGAATTACGTCGCGGGAGCAGTTAGGCAAAATGACGAACGCAGCAGGGTACGTGGTCCCATCTGTGGTGACGCGTGATATGCACGTTCCACTTGGTGTTACAAGATGGCCTCCTGCTGTGCGCATGTGCGGACCAACCCATCTGATCGTCACTGTCTTCAGCTTATACGCGAATGATCCGCTCATAAATGAGGAGTAGACTCCAGTGTCTATAAGGGCGACTACATCAAAGCCGTCAATGAACACCTTCACTTCGGACGCCGCCTTCCTTGAGTTCCGGGTGCGTCAGGGCGCCGTATCTTGGCTTCTGCGTGTTGGTGGTGGGACATTATGCGTCGTCATTATCGTCGTCTTCTCAGCGGCAGGCTTGTTCATAGACAGTACGCGTCGCCCCGTATCGTTGTCCTAGTGTTCAGGAGTCACGTCAGGGTTAGGCCGGGTCGTCGGGATGAGGGCATGTCGTGAAACATGGTCTTCGGCGAGTCGTTGCTTCTTAGAGTTAAACTTTCAGGTTGCACTTGGAATGTCTTATCAAAAATTTAAATCAAGAAAGTGTAGTTCCACATGATGGCGTGCACAGCTGCAGTGTCTTCATTATTTTTATGGAATCTTCGGTAAATGCACTTCCTCCTTCCAGTTCCTACGCACTATATGTAGACGACTTTCCTATTGCCTATAGGTTATGCAATACTGTATACTCTGATTAAGATGAGTCAGAAAGGGCCGTAAAAATTTCTTCGTATTACCAGAAATTCTTCTTGAGCAATGTTTTTGGCATTGTGAACTTTTCAAGAGAGCAAGCGCCTGGTTTTATTTTTAACCATGAAGTTCGTATTAACCGAGTTTGTTTTAACCGGAAAGTATTGTATGTCCGTATGTGAGAGGCAGACTCGACTAGGTGTAAACAGACTTAAAATGTGCAAATGAAAATGGCTTCTCTTTTAATCCGGTCAAAACCACGTGCGGGGTTTTCTATGGTCAGCATTGTACTTAGCCTAACCCCTCCATGGCACTCAATAAAGCAATGGTGTCTGACAAGACAGAACCTTGGGTGTTTGGCAGATGAGTAAATATCGTTCATTACACATGTCAAGCACCTAAGAATGAAATGCTTGCACGCACTGAAGGTTATAAAACTCCTGTCCCACCAGTCATGGGGTACTGACACGAAGTGCCTAATGGCTTTGCATAATTTTTTTTTGAGTTCACGCATGAAATAAGGACGTCTTGCGAGCCAATGTTTGCACATACAGAGCTAAGGGTATTAAACCAGTCGTTTTTTATTTGTTTATGGGGAATCGAAGTAGTCGTGTGTAAAGAAACAGGTCATATACACGGGGCTAACATTCGGCCACAAAGTGCCCTACTTGACAGGACATCAGAATACCCGTAGAACAAACGAAATTTGATAAGCCTACCTTTGACCTACCTTTGAATAACCACGTCTTCTGCAAGTTCGTACGCAAGCTACAGTCCTCATATTCTATTCCGACCCTAATAATATAGGGTTGCTGACTTGCCTCCTCCTTAGTGCCAATGTCGCGTGCAGTAGCAAAAATAAATAGAAGGGGCTAACGGTCGCTGGCGGCTGGCGCGCTGAGCGACCAAATAATGTCACATTAAAAAACGTGCACTAAGTGCCCTAGTAGCTGTGACGCCAAACGAGAGGATAGCGGTACACGATGGACAAATTGATAGAGGCCACAATTCATTCTAGGGCTTCGCCGTCAAATGCTGATCACAGTTGCCGGGCAGTTTTTTCTCCCCCAAGAGATGCCGCTACATTAACCTATGCGGAGCGTTTGCGATGTTATCTGGTTGCCCTAGTAAGCGTTGTTTCTCATCCTGTCTTGTTGTTCCTTGTCCGAGGTCTGTCGATCAGCTATTTCCAAAAAAGCAGCTCCAAGCAAATCAACCCTTTGCTACACGCATCAGGATGTAGCGGTGAGGAAAATTTTTAACTGCCTGTTTATGCTTTTGATAACCACAATTTCACTAACATAAACAACTCAATTTAATAAGCAGAAAATAAACTAGGTCGTGCCCTCATATGTACAAACGTGACCACAGTTTCCTAACCCTTGCTACAATCCAAAGCCTATACACATTGTTGTGATGTGTGGCTCTTATATATTAAGGTAACAGCCTAATTTTTGCATTAATAAACGTTTTACTAGACCGAAAAGGTAAAATGAAGAACACCTAATTGTATCGCCATAGAACACCGAGGTGTCCGTCTTTATCTCTTGTTTTGGTGAAGCATCCTTGTTTTGCCTGGGCATTACGAGATGACAGCGGGAAATGCCAATGACGTCCGGTAGTTCCTGAATTGCGAATGCTGGATGAGCGGTTCAAGTGGGACTGACGAATATTGTAACTCACCAAAAAGCTCGTAAGCGTCGCGTGCACAATTGTACACGCCATGTCGTGAAGGTTTAAAATGTATCACTTTGTGAACCTACGAATCAAGTACAGAGCACTTGAGTTCCGCATAGATGGCCCCAATGGCTTAGTTGCTTTTGCTTCTGCGTAACATGGTCCGTACATATATTTTTCAAAAGTATGCCTAAAACCTCTTTATATTGACTGCTGAAGAACGCGCTGTGCTGATGGCTTCAGAACATATTATTCTTGGTGAAGTTCAAAGACCAGCGATATTCACGGATTCTCAGAAGTCAGTGCATGCTTTGTCTTTAAGCAACTAACAAAAAGTCCAGTTTTATTCTTCTTCTAAAGCAGGTCTTCCTATTATACAAGCGACAACTAAAATCACAATGTCTTAGGCTCTGGCCTATCGGGATTGCTCGAAATGAGGCAAAAAATAGGAACGTAGTTGCTGCTGGTATTCGGAGAAATTTCGATGTTTGATGGGCCTTTGACATGGATGGTAAATGAGACAGTCGCGAGAGACTATGTGACCAGTTGCAGGAATACTGGAAGTGCCAGACAGCAAATAAAAATTATATGATAAAATGAAGAATACCTAAATAAATCCGCGGTATACGAAATGGTCATTAAGGTTACTCTGCGTAGGTTGCGGTTAGGCCCCACTCATGCTACTGATCGTACCCAATAATAGGTACTAAACAGCCACGCTGCTCGGAATGTGGACGGTTGTTATCTGCGGTTCATACGCGTGTAAAAAAAACTACTCGAAACACAAGAAAGCACCACTTCCAAAACTTTTATACACACATAATACCTGAGTATCTAGTCTGATTTTTATCTCACGGTCCAATTTCTTCAACCTGTTTTTCAAGCGCTACTCGAACGCAGGTTTTTTTCAGATCGGTGTTCTATGCCCTTTTAACGAGGGCACCATACCACGCATGAAGCCGCAAAGGTCCGGCCTGGATTCCGCAAGGATGGTGGGGGGGGGCCCTGTGGTAAATTTATGACATGGTGAATTTTGACATGGTGAATGTATTATGACATGGTGAATGAACATCATAGTACTGGTGCTGTTTGGCCTTGATAACAACGCGCCAAGAAAACCTACCATCTTCATCATTGATCTAGACAGTACGCATTTCTGTCTGCCTTGGCGCCCCTGAAACTCGGTTTCTTACAGAGACGCGCACATTTTCTTTTTGGAGGTTTTTCTTCTGGCTAAAAGATTGTTAGCCATACCCACGGACGGCGTTACTGTAACTACCAGGCGATTTTTTTATTAACCACATCTATAGGGGCAGCCTAAAACTTGTACACGTTATAAAATTCACATGCAATTGTTTTCGGGTTATGAATGACTTAGGATTTGCTTACTTGTATTGCACAAAGTGAGAACCCTATTCTTAGTGGACTTTCTGAAATGCTGTAATTTGTTTTGAATAGTTCATAAGTGGTTCGGTATTACAGGTATATATGATCGGAACTTGCCCCCTAAAGCTTCCACATTCTCCAGAATTTTGTACTTGTAAATTCGTACTGCTACTCTTTTGTCTTCTGCATGCTGATTTCATTTCCGCAATTTGTGTCATCAATACTGAACTAACCTAGCACGCCACAATTCTGCGCTGCACCTAGGTTGAACTGAAAGGCAACGGTTGCGCGGTTCAAAGAATCTAAATGGATCGTTTCAAATCGGGGATTCTTTGGCAAGTGCTTCCATAAGTTTGAGCAACCTTCTTCTCATTATTGCATTCTAAGTTGTCTCAAAAATGTCGGCGCTAGGATATGGTTCAGAAACACGAGGTGACTGACAACCACAAAACAGAGCCGAAAACAGTTACGTATGTTCGGCAGATTGTTATTCCAAAATGAGATAGGAAATCGCAGTCCCATTTGAACCGAAAAATTGCGCAGCAGAGAACGCGATGTGGAGGAGACAAATGCTATAATCATCGAAGGGCGGAGTTGGGTGACCAAATTTTGGTGGGCGAATACTATTAAACAGGTGCTTTTTCTTCGTGTGTACAAAATGGGCCTGTGTAGATGACGGCCGCGTTGCCGTTTGATGATTTACGAACCCATTTCTGTATTACCATCTGCTGGCAGAAAAACTATTCCCATGCGGCAAATCAAAATCAGAGAAAATAATAATCCGCTTCGAGTGACCATTAGTAATTTTAGAAGATCTGACAACAAGAATTTCTTATAATAATTATGCAATTTTTGAAATGAACCGCCGTGGTGGATCAGTGGCTAAGGCGTTGTGCTGCTGAGCACGAGGTCATGAGTTCGATTCCTGGCCGCGGTGGCCGCTTTTCTGATGGAGGGCAAACAGCAAAAACGCCCCCGTGTATCAGTTTTCGGGGCACGTTAAAGGTCCCCAGGTGGCCAAAATTAATCCGAAGCCCTCCACTAGGCACGCCTTATCGCCTGCGTTGCGTAGGCGCATTACACACTACAATCAATAAATCAGAATTTTAGAAATTAGACAATTTCTCATACAAAAAGAAGTGCCACAGCACCACAGAAGCGTGAATTTGAGGCTTGAGTACGAAAGCTAGAATTCTACATTTGGCACCGGCGAGGTTTTCATTAAGCGATGCAAAAACGTTGAACAGAGTTGATTGCCGGAATTGCTGAATTCCCCGGCGCTCCTGAGCGACTGGAACATAAGCGCCTGAACTGCGAAAGACCTGAGCGAGGAAAGGAACAAGTGAAAAGATGCCAGTCCCTCCGTCAGACAAACGGGCCTCTTCTCATTGTCATGCTTTTTGTATGAAGAATTCAGCCTTTCGCTGTGTGAAATATATTGAGAACGTAGCTAATAACTTCAAGTGCCCTTAGTCTGCAAAAAAAAAAACGCCACGAATAAAGTTACCTCTGTGTGCTATAAAACATACCATTCTGACAGATCCCGTGCTGAGAGCTGAGTTTCCCTTACATGCAGCTCTAACGCATTCGTTCGATTTTGTAGTTTCAGATGTGGTCATTTCACCAGCGATAGGATGCGGAAGCACCGGTGGCGGCACGGGGAGAGCACCAAGAGTCTGGGGCCTCGTCGGTGATCTTGTGAGCGGCAGGAGTCTTCGTGATGAAGGTAATAGCCTTCATTTTTCGGTGGTGGCACACGCTACAATATGATCTCAAAGAAAAGTGTACTAAAATGGTTAAAACAAAGAGATAAATAATCACACCATAGGTTTCTCAGTATATTATCCAATAAATAAAACGGAGTAGGTCGTAGATCGTATTGGGGTTTTTGAGTTGACAGGAATGGAATAAGCAATGCGTGAGTCTTGCAAACTTTTGGCAATAACATCAGTCCGAAACAAAGCAATACACGATGTGCTCAATTTTGCGGCTGCTGATAATTTAGGCGCTCGAAATCCAGCAGTTGGTAGAATCCCTTTCATCATCATCAGAATTTGACATAAAAGTTACACCCTATGATAAGATCCAGAAAACGTGCTAGATGTACAGCGCATAATCACGCATAAAACGTTAAGTTGGAAGCTTAACTGTTATTCGAGTAAATTATCAAACAAGACTGCCGTAAAACGTCCAAAGAAACTGCTCACGCAGCCTTGAAAAGGTGTTAGTCTTTGCTAATGCTGATTGAGCATTCTGGCGTCATTCTTCTCCTTTGGCTTCCTGGCCATTATATTCTCGTGACCAATCACGCGTATTATTTTTTACGGTATTTTCTGTTTCTGCCATTCGTCCGCGTAGGAAAAATCAGTAAGACAACGAAACGAATTCATTCGATTGACTGTAGGGTAGGACGCGCCGACACAACGCAGGCGATGAGGCGCAATGTACTGGAGGGCTCCGGATTAATTTTGACCACGTGGGGATCTTCAAAGAAGCCATGAAGACAAAATACAAGTTTGTTTTATTTGAAAGATTTCGTGTTTTATATTGCCCCAGCGCTTGTCCCGACACAAACTATGTTGAATTCACTGAGAAAATTACTTATATTACAGTAAAATTTTGATTTTCCCGCCAAATAGTGTGTTTTCTTGGTCTGCAATGACATCACAGGAACCGACGGCTCTGCAGCCTTCGGTGCCTTGATTCACGTGTCCGCCGTACAGGGTGGAGAAACGTATACGCTGGCGCCGCCCATTTTGGGTCCCTCGCTCGCCGCCGAAGCAAGTCATTCTATAACAGCCGCGCAAAAGTTTCGCTGCAACGCGGATTACTGACCAAGTTTGAATCATGTTACCTGTTTCGCATTGCTGGGTCTCGTGGGAAACGGAAAGAACAACGCCTTGAGACTGTTGCCCCAATTGCAGCGGCACGGGGCCGTTCAAAGGGTGTCTCCACCCTGTATGGCATCAAGGAACTCTGCTACAGCCGATTGCGCGTTTTTTTACATTTCTGAACCTAGATGGTGCCACTATACTGCGGAAGAAAATAATCGTTTCGTGAAACATAGTGCCCCCTCGACAAATATGGTCTCGTAAGACACCGTTGCTTGCGTCAATCGGCCCGTGTCGTCTGAGACAACCCCAAAGCCCCGAAGTGCTGGGTAGCTAAACTAAGCATAATGCGCGCAGTACTAACAGCAGTACGCATCAGTACTTCAATGCTTGCATGTGATTTCGTAACTTCCACTGTCTTTGCCACCAACCTTATTGCTTTAAAAAGAATGTGCCCTAAATTTAAGCACAAATAGCTCGTTCTGCAAGCTTGTAAGCTCAGTCTAATTTTCGTTTGCTTTTGGCGGCTTCCGCCAATCGCACAGCAGGCTGGTATGACTTCATAGGTTCTTTAGCGGGAAATGAGGGAGTGGGTCGCATAGCCATTCCCTTTTTTTACTAACTTTATAGCTTATGTGAGCGACGTTTACGTTAAAACTAGTGTCAGTATGATTCTAATGAGGCCGTCTTTTGAATAGACAAAACTTGTCTTTTGTCTTCATGGCTCTTTTAACGTGCGCCGAAATTTCTTACACACGGGCGTTTTCCCTTTTCGCCTACATCAGAAAAACCACCACCCCAGCCGGGTATTGAACGCGCGACCTTATGCTCAGCCGCGCAACGCCTTATTCTCTGAGCCTCGGTGGCGGGTCACGTATTCATTAGAGAGGAATGCTTGCGGAAAGCTATAAGATATTTTAAAAGCTTAAGCGATTGCTTCCATCGCCCCTGCTAACATTGTACACTGCGGCGTCTGGGTTCTGATCATTTAAGTGTGTTTATTCACTCTACTACTTATTTATTCTATGCTAAAGCGGAGGGAAATTCTTAAGACAGAAGAGGAAACTATTTTCGCAGACCAGTCACAGCAGGGTCTATAGTTCGTAAAAACGATGGTAAGGTCGCCTTCATCGTTATCCTGTGTAGTACGTTTATAATTTTGGCGTGTTCGCTTGTACTTTCTTCGCCGTAGCATTTTAATAGATAGTAACATATAGGGGGTTTTGATCTGTGGCATTAGTGATAACATGCCGAGATTTTCTATTGTCTGTAAGAATGACGCTCACTGACCTGTACTGCCGAAAAAGAAGCACACGCGCAATGTCGCTAAACACAATACAAAGAATTAGAGATAATATTCCACAAACAACCTGGACTCAGATAATGGTCATACAGGATGCGTAATCTGGTTGTCATGCTTTCCTGAACTTTGTAAGACAATGAATCTCGAATGATTTCGAATGAGAACAAATAAAGAAAAAGGGTACATAAACCACGGATCCCTTTGCATATCATAAAACAAAGTAGAACAAAGAAAAACCTCTACCAAGCATTTTTGATATCCCCAGAGCCATCTGTATTTGCGCAATATTGTAGCATGTCGAAAAAACTAGGGGCACTTTTAATTACGGAACACACGGAAAGTGAGTCAGAATGGTTGGTTGGTTGGGAATATGGCGGCACAGCTTGAGCAAGAGCACCGACAAGAGGCCTTCGACCTTCTCGTCGTCCAGTCCACTCACGCGCTAACGTAGCGGGATCGACCGCGTCGCCACTGTAATAATATACACCGTTACAATATGATGGTCCCACAGCAAGCATTGGTACCGTTGTTTGTTTATTGGTCTGTTTTTTTTTTATATGTTGGACATGACACACCTACATCACACGGTACATTTCAATATTCATCTTCTGTTGATGTGGACGGGGCAATAGGCGTTCAAGACGCCTAACGAGGCCCCGTATCTGAAGTTGCACAATGGAGGTAGCCCCAGCTCAATAAAGCACATTTCTTACCTAAGGCTGCAAATCACGACTAAATCATAACACACTGCAACGTAGGCGAGAATGTGTAAACATATTTACAGTTTGATTTTACACAAGAAAGCACAAGAGAACATAGTGTCATAACGCAATTCAGGAAAGGTTTGAGGCAGTACAATTACCAAAAAAAATTTAGCAATGTGAAAATTATAAACAAAACAAACAATACCCAGTATAAAAGGTGTTATCAAGAGAGGGGATGGTACTTATTGCAAGTATGTGGCTTATACTCATTGAGAATACAATACACAACGACATCGTATTCAAAACCAATGTGATGGCATAAAATATGGCACACAAGGTGGTCAGATTCGACAATTATTTTTCTCTGGAAAAAAATTGTTTCATTTCTTGTTTTCTTTTTTCAATAGGCCGATCTAACAAAAACTTTGAAAAACTTTGGTCATTCCAGGGTAGTAAACAGTGGGGAATTTGAAAGCCTAATGTTTGTTTACCATAAGAAGTGCGAACAAGTTTTGTTACGTATGGTTCATGCCTGAGGTCATAACAACATTTTTGTCTTTTAAATTTATTGATATACACGACATGATTGGGTTTTCGGTCATAGAATATCCCCAAAGCTAATCGTTGGAGATAACCATTTTTATTTTAGGGAGGTTATTTTTGTAAACATATGGAAGAGTATGGTCATCCCACTTAAAATCCTCTTTGAATCAAGCACACCTTTTTTGTAAGATACAAATACGGTCTAAGTTGCCTTTGGTAGCAGTGCCCAAGAGAAGAATGCAGTAACAGGGACGAGAATACAATAAAGCATTATATACCTGGCACTTAAACCACTTAGGAAGAAAACGTTTAAATCTGTTTACCATACTGTTAGTCTTAGATAAGCTTATACGTAAATTACTAACGTGTTGTGTCTAGCTTAAACGTTCATTTAAAGTGACACCCAGCAATTGATCTGATGTCAACCTATCAATCTTCTTTCCGGCTATTCACAATACAATATTGGAAATTATTGGCTTGTTCCAGGGTTTAAATACAATATATTTTGTTTTGTCGTATTTAAGGCGATGTCAATTATCAAAAGATGTCATTTATCAAATGGGGTACAATTAACCCCCTATTAGCTTTCCGAACTACAATCTCTTGATTCATTCCATGAAAAAAGCAAGATCATATTTGTATAGCAGGCGTATAAGACAATATTTGGAGTTTCAGGTACAAGGACAATATTATTATGTAAACAAAGGACCATAAGGGGCGTAAAATTGACCCCGGTGGCACACCATACCTTATGATTTCTGAAATACACTTGAAGTTCTTGATCGTGACAAATTGACGACGACATTGCAAATAACTTTTTACAAGATTGAGCGCAATACCACAAATGCCGTACAACTGAAGTTTGTTAAGAAGAATATCATGCCTAACCGAGTGAAATGATTTTTTAAAGTTATAAAAAATACCTAATGTATGCGATTGATTTTTAATATTAGTAATTATTTTCTGGTAATATCAGAGTGCATTTTCCACAGATATTTCTTCCTGGAACCCATACTGCTCATTTGCTATCACATTATTAACTGTAAGAAAACTACTAAACCTGCCAATATTAACGTGTTTTATAATCTTAGAGAACACTGTAAGTACAAAAATCGGCCGATAGTTACCGAGTGCATCCCAAGCACCCCTTTATGAATGGCACATACTTGGGCTATTTCGATCTTTTCAGAAAAAATACCCGAAGATAAACTACTGTTGCAGATGTGGGTAAGGAGGCCACTTAAACTATCGGCTGTTTCCTTTACCGTACGCTGAAGTCCCAAGCTGAAAAAATGGAAGTAGGAACTTTATCTCTTATATAGGCCTTAAAGGAGCTGCGTGGGACGAGCGGTTCAGCAGACGACAGGAAGTAACTATTAAATTTATCTGTCAAGGCGATACCCGAATACGAAGCACCGTCAACAATGATTTCGAAGGGGAACTTACTTTTTTAAGAGATATGAGGTAATTTAGGAGCGTGCAAGTTTGTTGTGGTTTATTTGAACTGCCCGAAAACCTATTCATATAATATGTAGATCTCGCTTTCTTCAGTTCGGTTGTTAGAATATTTCTTATTTTTTGTATTTCACAACTTCATTTGATTGATTGATTGTAGGGTTTAACGCGCCGACGCAACGCAGGCAATGAGGCGGGCCGTAGTAGAGTGTGACGCTCGTTAAATGAGTTAGTCACAAAGTCATAATAAGGTGGGTTCACGCAGAGATCGGAGAAAATGAGACACACTGAGGCGGGCGAAAGACATTAACAATTAGTTTAATGGGGTGCCTCAGAGGTTCCGGCTTCCTCAGCAGGTTGGGCGGAGTCGTTCGCGTTGCAGGGGTGGTCGAACGTCAGCGAGACGCCGACGGGCCAAGTGGGTCTCGGGGCCACGAGATGGAGGCAATGCGGGGCCCAATGCTCGAAACGACTGCGCGGTGACTCCGAGGGCAGAAACGGGAGGCAGTACCGGACCGGTAGTTTGGCGAGCTCGTGCTGTAGGCCGCGGTCAGGAAGGGGAGGCCAGGCAGGACCGGTAGTTCGGCGGGCTCGCGGTGTAGACCGGGGCAGGAAACGCTGGCAGCGTGTGGGCTCCTGGGAGGGACGCGCTTTCGGATTGCTCCTACGGCTGCGTCGGAATGGCAAGACAGTTGCCCGAAGTCTAACCCCGATCATCTCCGTTCGCTCATCTTCATCTCCTCCTCTTCCTACGTCCGAGCGGCGGCGTGGAGAAGGGGGAGAAGGGCCGGCTTCAAGCGGCGGGAAGCCTGGCTCACCCCGAGGCAAAAAGAAAACACTTGTCCTTTCCGATGCTGCCGCGCGTTCCCACGGGAAACTTCCTGCGGCCAGAGATTTCCCATCTGGCTCGGAGACGTCGGGGCACACACACGACCGTCACAGGATGGCTCTGGATTAATTTTGAACACCAGGGGATCTTTGCCGTGCGCCGAAATCTCAAAGACACGGGAATTTTCGCTTTTCGCCTCCACCAGGAAAGCGCCCGCTGTGGTCGGGAATCAAACCCGCGACCTCGTGCTCAGCAGCGCAATAAAAACTTGCTAATATGCTTAGTTTTTATAAACTCGTGAAACAAATGTTCTCTGAATTTCATTTTATTTAGGAGTTCCCTAGTATTTCAAGGTTTCCTGGCTTTCCGGAATTTCTTCTGTTCTATTAGAGGAAAAACGAAATTGTAGGCTTCACTAAATAATTCTAAAAACAAGTCATAAGTATTATTAGGATTTGCAGTATCCTTGCCCAGGTAAGTGTTGAAGGCATTTCTCGAAACATACCACAATTTTTTTCGTTAATGTACCTGTACCTGCGAAAAACCTTTTCTACCGTACCCTGGCGCGAATTCGCTCAAGAATAAAAACACAAAAAATGGCATGTGGTCACTAATTCCTGCAGATAAAACACCAGCATATGTGCACCCGTCCAGAGAACGCTTAAGGCAAATATAGATTAAAGAATGACTTGTATTGGTGACACGTTTTGCTACACCGATAACGTTTGTAAGACTAACTGAAAATATTAATTCCAAACGTTCAATGCTGGCGGCATCACTTAAAAGCATGCTAATTTTAAAACACCCTACAATTGCTACTTGAAGGTAGTAGGTAAGGACAGTACGTATTCGCTTAGTTGCTCAAGGAAGTGAAGAAAAATAGATAAGGGACGGGAAGGCCGTCGGTAGATAGCTGTAATGGCTGAAGCTTTCCCGGAGACTGCTAGGCACTCATAATCATCAGTTATCGCAGTATATTCGGAAATGATGTGATATGGGATACCGTCGGCAATGTAAAGCTCAAGGCCCCCGCCTCTTTTACTACGCTAAAATATAGCCTCAGAGCAATAACGATCGAACTGCAGGACGTCATTTTTATTCCTAAACCAGGATTCCGTAATAGCTAAAACAAAAATTATGTTTTACCTCTTCCATGTACAGAGAAACTTCCATATATTTTTTTCGAAAGCTTTGCGCGTTAAGGTAAGAAATAGATACTGAATTAAGTTGACACCTTATTCGAGCAAGAATCGGGTGAAAAGGAACAGCACCGTGCTAACTGCATGACGTTTCAGCCATGAGGGAGGCGGTGCCCGGTTTCCTATTACGTGACTCGAATGATTTTGTTTAGGTCATCTTCCGATTTGATGTGGATAATACGGCCACGCTGCTTCTTTTTGACGAGAAACTTGCTGTTTTGTTGCCACGCAAACAGATAAGATCGTTCGAGCGCTCTTGTTTTAACTATCTAGAGAACATTTTTATTGTAGGGGGTCAAGTTGTCGAAAAACGGAGGCCAGGTTCCTTGATTTTCAGCAACGGTCTCTGTTGTGCCCAGTTTTCTTTGGTGTACTGGAATTCGAACCGAACAACAACATTTGGCACTTTGTCTGGCTTCAATGGTAGTCTATGTATGGCTCCAATTTCTCGCGCGGTGACTTCAGCAATGTTTAGTTTGCGGCCCATGCTATTCAGTTTGGAGAGCAAGTTCTCGCTTTCGGTATGTTCCAGACCATGAATCTCTAGGTGAGCATTACGACTGCATTGTTCAAGGTCGTTTAGTTTTTTTTTTTTTGAGCTCTTTCATTCCTTGCGTTGGAGTTCTACATTCTACCTTTTATACTCTGGCCTTCACGTCAGCAATCTCTTTTGTCTGTCAGTCAACCGTTAATAACAAGCTATCGTAGTTAACGGAAAATTCTAAACGCAGTTTCAATCTTTCTAACACTTTCTTTGATTGTCATCTGGCTCACGAGTTCATCAGGCTCACGTTCATCTGGCTCACGAGTGGCAGAAGCGCAGCGATCCTTCGGTTCACTACAGCCAGTTTCTCAGATATTTCCACTGATTTTTTCTGATCTGACTTTCCAGGTTTCTGGACATTTCTTAGTTTAGCGCCTTTGCAGGTAGCGCACAGCCATGTGGTTCCGATATCAAGTTTGGACCGAACCGGCGCCTCTGCCGCCCTTGAGCAGTTACCAGCATGATACGAAAATGCGCATTCCGTACACGCAATTGCAGCGGCATCAGACTAATGATTTACTGGAACACCAAGTAAATATCAGTTGATTCATCATCCACCATTTCGACAGCAAACGCTTGACACAATCACATCAACAATTAACATCAGCACGTATTACCCCAATCACGTATCACAACGTATCAGAAGATATTACCCTTAGAAAATGCTGGTGTTGCTAAAGAAGTTGTGTTCTATGTTTTAAAGCAAAGCTTTTTACCTCTACCCCCCAATGGTTCTTTCGCGACCGTTTGTGTCACCAGAAAACTCCAGAGAACAAATAAAAGAATTTACTGGCACCGCCGGGAATCGAACCTGGAACTAATACATTAACAAAGCGAGAGCTTGTTGTCTTACCGATTTAGCTACGAGCCCACGCGCAGACAGGGAATACAGGTGGTGTACTCCCCAAGCACATCTGCGGGTTTACCCCCTGCGTTCTCGCTGAATGCCGCGTGAAAGCGTCACGCGACCACTCACGCCCGTCTAGCGGCCCTGTGAGCACCTTGCTCATGTGCTAAGACTTACAAAAATTAAAGGAAGCTCACACCAATTCATGGCAGCCCACTTCTACTACGCCAGTGTGCTAAAGCCTGTGGCCTCCAGTGTTCACGTAAACAATCACAGCTCCTTGTCGTCCGCCCTCACGCCAAACTAAGGAATACATTCAAATACTCCTTGATAGCCAGGCCATCACTCCAAGTCCCAGCATCAAGATCCTGGGCCTACATCTCGAGGCTGACACCAAGAGTGACGTCTCCTTGCAGCGCCTCAAAAACAGCATTAATCAAATCATGCAAATGATCAGGCGAGTCGCAACTAAGAAGCGAGGACTAAAGGAATCCGGTACCTTTCGATTAATTGAAGTTTTTGTCTTCTCGAGAGTTACTTACGTCAACCCCCTGTCTTCTTCTCGACAAGGAAGACATAGAGATGCTTTATATAATGATTAGAAAGGCGGTCGAGCAGGCCATTGGTCTTCTCATGAGTGCGTCCACACAGAGGCTGCTTAGCACGGGGCTGCACAACACGGTGGAAGAGCTGCTAGAAGGCCATCTTTCTAACCAGAAGGTCCGACTCAGAACTGCGATGGGTAACCGCATGCTTCACCAGATTGGCTGGGCAGCCCGGAATGTCACTCCGCTTGACGTACTCCCAGACTCCTGGCGACTAAAACTAAACATGCTCCCTTTGCTAAGAAATATGAACCCCTCACATGACGAGGGTCGCCAAAAAGCACGGGCTCAAGCGCTAAACACCACCCTCGGTGGGGATCATGCAGTTATTTACACAGACGCCTCCAAACATCGAGGGCAGCAATACGCCATCATCGTGGCTACCTCCAGAACCAACCTCCTTGCGTGTACATCGCTTAGGACCCAAGAAATGACGGCAGCAGGAGAGGCAGCCATCACCTTGGCTCTCGCTCAACCAGGGGTTTGGAGGGTAGTCATCGATTGCTAGCAAGCCTACTGGAATTACCAGTAGGGTTGGGTGTCCTGACCTGCACTGCGCTTGCTAAAAAACCACTCCCCAAACGGCTCCATTCAGCTTATCTGGACCCCCCTCCCGTTTCAATGGAGGGCAACAAATACGCCCACCCAACAAGCCTGCGCTTTTACCTCCCGTGCTATGGAGCTGCACGAGGACAGTCACCCGCTTGTCACGTTCAGGGAGATAACCCAGCATTATCGCCTTCTGAGATAGACCGTACTTTCGCCTTACCCTGACCTTTCCAGAGAACAACAAACTACCCTACGGCTCATACAATCCGGGCTTCTTCCCACAGCCTACGCGTCTTCACTTAATGTATCCGAATCGCTACGACGCTGAATGTAAATTTTGCTCAGAAGTAGGAACACTCCGCCCCGTAATCGGGATGTGCGACTTTAGCCCTGAGCACCCTCCTCTGTTTCAGTCAACTACCCAACAAGAGCAATGGGAGATGCTGCTGTCCAGGCCCTCTCTACCTACCCAGCTTCAGCGGATAGACAGAACCCAGGCCGCGCGGACTGCATATGGGCCCCACAGAAGAAGGAATCACTCCTCAGGGCTGCACTCTTCCTCTTTCTTCCTCCTCCTCCTTGTCTGCCGCAAATCTCGTCGCCTCCGTCCGCGGCGCAGAGACGGAGACGACAGATCGGTCAAACACCGGGTTGGAGCTTACTTTAATTTTATAAAAAAAGTTTACACCCTTGTGCTACACCAATACAACTCAACGAAACACCGTTCATGCTTTAAGCATTGATTTAACCTTAACAAGAATATCTCTTTGAAGTAATAAATGGTGTGGTTAAGTGCATTTCACTTCTCTCTGGTTTTACTATTTGTAGAGCGAAGTGAGTGAATTTAAGTGACGTCACATGGGTAATCGTACTGGGTGCCGTTTACAGCTTTGCTTTTCAACCACATTCACGGGGTGGATGGGCGCGATTTTTTTTACTCAGCCTAGATGGAAAGAAAAATCTTGGGCATCAATGAAGCCGCTACCGCGTTCCGTGTGCGCTACGCAGAATCGTACGACATATATGTATGGCGTATCTTTTTTAAATCCCTCGCTTCCTATGAACTTCGTGCTGAATGGAAGAGCACTGCCTTAACGCCTGTACGAAAACCAGCAAAACAATTGCTTCATGCTAACGTCATAGCGACGCATTTATTTATTTAGTATATATTTTAAAGGACTTGAACGCGTCATATTCAAACTTATTTACAACTCAGTGAGGGGAACAGCAGTACAGACAATCGGCAAGACGGTTCCCGGCAGGGCCTACCGGCTATCACGTAGTGATAAGAGATCCGTTCATGGTTTCAATACAAGTATAAATAGCAAAGGTCACGTTTATGAAATCTTTTTATACATTGAAAGAACATTTGATTTATTCTTCGAAAAGATTGAAGTCCGCAAACTTGCACTATGTCGGTCACTGAAAAAAAACTGGGCAACCTTCCCCTAGAAAAGCGATACCATCATACAATATCAGAATGCACCGGGAACGTTTACGCAAATCGTATTTTGTTTAGAAATGGATCTAGATGCCATGGTGGCTCAGATGAAAATAAGCCAAGCCAATTTTCCCGAAGGGAGTGTGCCTTTGGGATAGCTTAATATACCCAACACGACAGTCTCCTTGTTAGTTCCCGCCTGGTAGCTCGAACTGTTCGACGGAAATATTTTATTGGGATATTACACATATTCAATTTATAAATACCTTTTATTTAATATTTTAAGTTTTATTTACTTGTTGGTGTTAACTTGCCCTCGCCCACCGATAAAACTTATCATCTAATAGCTGTGGCAGGGTTGTATTTAGGTCAGGTAACAAAGTTTCCCTTTTTTAATTGTGCGGTGGTGGATTGGACACTTTTCAAAAAGACTTAGCCATCGCTTCCTAAGGAAAGTTGAGTGAAGGCGAGAACTTTCTCAGATCGAAAAGGCGTCAAAAACTTTGCTAACAGTGCGTCCGACCTTCGCTGAATGTCCGTCCATTGGATCGTTTAACCTTCACAGACCCAAATCGCAAAAGATGAATGAACTCTTACAGCGATTGTTTGGCGAACTATGTAAATGCATATATGAACTAGTAAATTTATATATATATTTTTTTTCGTTCACCACAGTACATGTACACCGATACGTAGTTTTTGTTATTTTCAAGTAACTTTTTTGACTCATTAGAAACCCGGTAGTCGCACGAACGCGCCGTGTGTCCAGATATCTAGCAGAGCTATTCGAACGACGAAGGCTCCGTTCACAAACCCCTCTTCATCATTTCTTTTACTACTCATATTGCTAGCAATATGCCCATCGATAGAAACGTATTTGCAGGCGACTGCAATGTCTAATATGAAATGTGTAAAAATTCTCATGAGGCACTACTAAAGTAGGTACTACGTACAATACAATATTGGAGAACCATATGGCAGATAATTCTCAATATAAAGAAAGGCGTATCACGGACAATCACAAGCAAGAACAATTTGTTCCCACACACGTATAGCGTGAGCGATCATCTTGTCTCAAAAGGAAGAGGTCTTATATACCTAAATATCTTACCTAAGTATCAAACAACAAATTACCCACGTCCAGAAAAATAAGCAAATCAGAAGCTTAGCTCTTTATGAAGAGCTGTAGAAAACGTGTGCTATAGAAGTACTGGATTCTAAAAGCTACATAAGACCTTTACTGAAGTACCCCTAGGTCACACTGGAACTGCTCAAGGTAAAAACTAGCTTGAAGCCGGAGGACGTACAAAAAGGCTTCAATAGTAGTATTTAACTCTTACAGTAGACACGTGTCGCTTAGATCCCTTTTGCAAGCGGCAAATATAGAAAACCTCGGAGCTAAGTGTTACCGTGAACGATAAAAACACTATTTTCCTTACGACCAGAAATTTGTAATCCACACCTGTGCATACACCATACCACCTATTCGTTGGCAGACACGATTTCACCACCGACCAAAAAAGTTATCGATTAAACAAATTTTTTTCGAGGACCACACGAATGAAACTCGTTGCCTGGAAACGTTGTACAATGCCCGAATGTTTAACATTTATGCGTGAGCCTCCAAGCACACCAAAATGTTGTTGATTTATGCTCGAACGATCCAATTACTACTGCGAAGCAGCATATGTTTAACCACCGTCCCCCAGTTATCATTGCGGCCACGCCGATTTCCTTTGCGCCGCTCCGCGACTCCTCCTGGCCACTGCCGACCGCCATCTCAGAACTGCTATTCCCCTCGCCACCACTGTTGCCTCTTTCACAAGTTGTAGGTTCGCTGACAACGGTGGTAGCTCCATTATCGAATGACTGCGCGGAACACACAGAAGCGCAAATGGGCGCAAAAATGACCGAAACCCGCCACCGCAGTGGCCGCATCAAAGTCCACTTCGCGGAGTAGGTGTGAATTAAAGAGCCACTTGCCCTCTTCGAACGCCGACGTAGGGCGATTTTATTTCGTTAGATAGTTCCTTTTACTTCTAAGGCCACGCTCATAATTCTTTGCCGGCCTGCACGGATTGGGCGGGGGACGGTACACGCGAAGCCATGGTTTTTTGTGTACTTACTGATGACATGTCCATTGTGCTGGCGGATGGCTTCCACGTGGACGTCAAACGGCCCATGAGACTTGTCCGGTGTCTTCTCACTCGTCGAGCGAATTGGTTTGGTGTGGTACACCTTGTAATACGCCTACGACGCGAGAGTAAAACATACTGCTGCTTCACGGATTCTAGGCGGGCCAATTGGTACATATTTTCTAGATTACAGCGCGAAAGAACGCGACAACAGAGAAGTAGACTAACACAGCACTGTTAGTCTTTGAAGTGCTGTGTTAGTCTACTCCTCTGTTGTCCCGTTCTTTCGCGCTGTTAATCTCAGAAATACCGGTGATTCTTTGTCCTCTAAAATTAAGGCCGCCTCCTTTCAAGTTTCATTCCGTGAGTTGGCTAGGAAGTATGCTCAATCGCCAATTACGAACAAACATGCTTTATTTCGTGCACTCGGTGACCTGCGTCATGCTTCTTCCCAGAGTGGAAGGGAGCTAATTTTTTTATTGAAATTGCGTAAGCATGAAGAATAAAGGAAATATGTTGGCTAGCCTAATTCGAATTTCGTAACCTAACGTTGTTTTTGGTACTGAGTCTTGGCTAAATGAACATATTTTAAATGGTGATTTTTTTTCATCAGGTTACACAGCCTACACAAGAACCGCAATGCGCACGCTGGGTTTGCGTTAATTCTGGTTCCAGAAACCATACCAATCTTACCAATAAAGAGCGCTGATGAAACCTCCGAATAACTTGTGTGTAGAATACCATTTCAGCAAGAGAATGGTATAGTTTTGGGGTCTTTTTACTAGCTTTGGGGTACCTTTGCTTAGCTTGTAAAGTACCATTTTGGGTCTTTCATCGGGATTTTTCTTGTGCTTTTCCCCTTCGTTATATAATTGCATAGCCACTCCTGTTTAAAGCCTGGCACCCAACGTTGCAGTAGAATGGAAGTAAATATTTACATAAATAAATAAATAAATAAATAAATAAATAAATAAATAAATAAAGAAAGAAATAAATAAATAAATAAATAAATAAAAAGCCTTGACAAAGTGTAGACCTTTTCAGAACAGCTCAATACAGAGACAGAAAGAGCAACGCAAGGTTACTATTACACCATGTTTGATAGGAGCTAGCATCGTATGAGAGAAGTTGAAGTAATCAGCAGTGAATACCACGCCACAAACGCAGAAGTCTTAGCTTGAGGTGATGTCCTATCTGCAAACGATATCGGATAAGTTTAACAACTATTTCACCGGACTTGGTGGCTACGTTAACAGGGAAATTTTATTCTTGCTTAAACAATTGCCCTCCTGTGATTGATGCAAGCAGTATCACAGATTTCACGTGCGCGTTTGTTGACATGTCGTCGAATGATATGACACTGAAAAAATTCTGGTTCCCACTTAAACAGCGACAATGCGCGACTAATTGGCCGCCTCTAATCTGTAGGATCTAAGCATATTAGTTATTAAAAACGTGATTGAATTTTCTTTTCACTGTGCTCCCAATATACCAGACAACATTTTACTGGCCAACGCTTTGCCCCAGGGACTGTCCTAAGTTCTGTAACACTGCTTGGGCACTGAGCTTAGTTTTTTTTTGTTATTTACACGTACAAACTACATCATTACCCACAACTCAGACACTGCCTTTATAAAAATTATAATCAAAATTTTTATAGCATGTGTTCTCAAAAATCTATTAGTACAAATTGTAAAGCCCACAAATAGGAAAATACCGCAAACTACTTGTGGTGCCTGAAACTGTTTATTTACGCCAAGCAGTCCTACAAAAATCTATTTCCATATAAAAATAAACACTGTACAAATTAATCGGGCAATTGGGTACCAAGAAGATTCTTGGAACAATGCAATTAAAACTGGAGGTGAACATTCCAAAGTATTTTATTCTAGCAATCACATTCTTCGGGCTACTTTATGCGCCAATAAAAAGTACCGCGTCGCAGTAAAAACACTAGAGCGATAGTTTACACATGAAAAAAACGCAGTCGTGAGATTGCCTACGTTGTGTGAATCTCGCTAAAAACTCAGAGCCTATTTTTCTCCACACGAGCAAATGCAATAGCTTATATTCTTATCCCCACAATAAAGACATTTACTAGGTATTTCAAATGGCGAGCTAAAGCGCCTCATGCTGCATGGCCACAGTCACAGTTACTTTGGGGTACTGTTCCACTTAAAACGCCTCTTTGCAACATTCTAAAAATAAAGATTGCTCAATACGTCAACAATTTTGTATTTGGTGTGGTATGCTCTTAGCAAAAAGTTCTAATCTGGAAATTTCTGAGTTTGAGAAAATAGGCATAACAGATGGAGAGATGGAAATGGTGGAGGTATAGGCTTTGCGTGTTTGCAGGGGTACTTTATTATTATACCAACAAAAACACAAAAAAGATCGCAGTGAATTCCTTCAAACCAATTCAGAGCCGAGATAAATATCCTCTGTAATTGAACAGCGCTGATGCGTTCGTACTGAACCCGTTCGTTTTGTGTAGAGGATCTAAAAAATTATGTCCTGTTAATTTGTTTTTCGGATCCACTTGATTCACAGCCCTAAATTTGAAAATGCGTTTGGACATATTTCAGTCCCAGTCACATCCCCTGGACTATCGTTATGGCGTTGCGTTACTAAATAAGAAACTGGTGTGCAAAATTAATTCTGGCTGCTTTCAAACGTGTTTTGATAAACAGAGTTAAGAAACAGTAATAGCCGGAGCAGAGTTTCGTTTGTACTCCCCTAGGGGTGAAGTGACGTATTTCACCGCTGTGCACGGGCACCAAGAATAATATCTGCTGCTCTTTTGTCCGAAAAAAAGTAGAATAAAACAGAAGCATATTGGCCACTCTAACACTGAGAAAGCACTGTTTCTGTTACATTACGATTGTCTCATACATATATCACACCACTCTGCAATAGACCGTAAATAATGCAGTTTATTCAATTGCACGTAATAAAATTAGGTGCGTCGCATGCATATCCGCAAGCATCCAAGCAATGAAGGACCTGCTTTTTTATCATTTAATCACCCGACAGGTGGTTTACTTTAGATCCTTAGTTGGTTTTTATTAGTGCAATCAGCTCGTGCGATCAGAAATGTACAAAGCCTATACGCTGGTTCATATGTTCAAACTCGATAAAAAACTTGATCATGAAATTCGAGAGTGCAACGGTAGGGTGAAACGGACGTATGTTACTACAGGAAGCGTAGATACCATAAACAACATTTCAAAAATATATTGCAGGGAAAAGAACTACTAGCCGCAGAAATTGTGCGAATAAATACTGTTTTTCTTCTGGTTAATGTTGAACTAGATCCGCAATATTTTTTTTGTCTGCTCACTCATCGCTTATCCCTTCATTGGAAAACATAGGCAGACAGTCTTTCAGGTAACGCATCAGTGGAAGTGCATAGTTAGTACTATGATTCAGTTACTTTTAGGTGGACGCTTTCCGTTCTTAAAGCGAGAGCTTTTTTAATGGAACCGATAGCCTCCTGTTTAAAAAATATTGCATTTCCCCACAGACTATTTGATCGACCAAAAAGGTCGGACAAGATCTCCAAACACATGACACTTCCTTGAAACCGGTCTTCCAAACTGTCAAAACGGTTACTTGAAAATTGTACAAGACAACGTACTTACCGATCATCAAGAAGGAACACTATAGTATACACTCATCTCCTTAGCCAAATGTCGGTATACATGAAATCGTTTCTTAATACACTTACTCCGTGCTCGGAAAAAGGTCGCATGGGTTCTTACTTGGTTTGCAATTTTGGTCTTTGAAGGTTTGGCGATCGGTTGAAAACGCAGCAAATAGTGGACGCGCCTTAGATCCAGGTTTTAGGGCACTTTTGACGCAGTTTTGATTTCGCGATGTTCGCAACGCTCTTTAGGAAAGGAGGATAAGGTATGTGAAAGGGCGCAAAGGACGTACACTGGTCAAGGTCGAAGAAATATGGTTGTTCCCTCTTCCATAGGAACCGGTAGAACACAAAACGGAAATGTGCCTACACAGGAGCAGTTGAATGTTTATTGTGCATCGTTATGAACTTGCAGGTCGCTATTTATAGTTCGTCCGCATGGCACCGTTAGAAGAATAAAGGTTATACACTGGATTGCATGCGTAGGTGCATGGGGTAAATTCAACTGAAACCAGAGGTGCTCGCAAACCGTCCGCGCGAACGAAACCAAACGGGTTGTCAGCGAATCGTTTGGTGAACACAGGGTCCGCTGCAGCGACCGTGTCATGAGCGCGACAACCGCAAGTCGCCTTCTCCGCATCTTCCGCACCGCGTGCCCCGTCCACGTAGGCTCTGGCGTCGATGCTCCGACTGTCGGCGCAAATTAGCGTTATGATGCACTTCTTGCTTAGACTCTCCTTGATGGCACCACCATCTTAAACGAAGTCTATAAGGCGCGTTTGTCATCCTATTCACGCGTCTTTTCATAGCGCAGTTGGAAGCGCGTTTCGTACCTCCCGTCACTGCGAAAGAGTTCATGGCTCGCATACCGCCTGCGCCGCGAAATTTTTCTGGCGATGTCACTTCCGTGACGGATATGACGTCACTTATATCTCGGTGAACCCCGGCATGAACCACTTTTGTGTTAAAAAACACAGAGCACTTTTTTTTCTCCTCGATCTTCGTTCGTGTTTCTTTCCTGCCGGCATAAATTAGAAGGTGCATCAACTCGCCGAGCACCGTGTTTTGAAGAGCGTTCTCTCCGCATATCTTGGGAAAAAGGTTTGTGTATACGTTGAAACGACATGTTCGTTGCATAACTTGTTGATACCGAAAATTATTTGATATTATGCCGAATTTCTGTTACAGGCGGCAATGAAGCCCATGAAACCGTGGAACTGCCTGACCAACAAAACTTGGGGCGTTTGAAAAAATAAAGGGCCCAACTCCAACTGCAAAAATTTTTTCAGGTAAGTGACATAATCTTGCGGCGCGTCATTGCCAGAAAATATACCTGTTTGAATTTGAGGAGATGGCAATTTTTCAAAAAAGAGCTACTGTGATTTCAAACTTCACAATGCACATTTCGTTTTGTACGTTTGTAGCTTTTACTGAAGTCGATTTATTTTTATAACGGCCATTTTTGTTATAGCCCCTCTAAATAGATCAAAAATAAGCATTGCAAGCAGCCCATAGCAAGAGTAGGCATCCTCATATCGTAGTAATACCACTGTAGCCAGCTGTGCATTTTTTTTCTCTACAAACCACACTCTCAATATTTTATACGTACTCTCGTTTGGGGTGAGCGCAACACCTTAGCTCCATATATCGTCATTCTGACTGAGGTGAGCTTAGGAAAGAATTAAAAAAATTACGTGTAATGATGTTTACCTCGACGTGAGTGTTTTAAAATGGGCTACCCGTGATCCTCATCAACATATACGAAGTAGTTCCGAGAATCACTATGATCATCATAATAAGTTCTCTAACCAGAAAATTGAAACCTACATTTTACAAGGTTTTTCCGCACAAAATACAAGGAATATTTATGTTCTGTTTCGGCCCAGCGTTTCTTTATTGTTTTTGTGACCAGCTTATTCGGTATTCGGAGAGGCCAGGTACCACTGCATGACAAATAGATAAAGTTAAGAGTTTCTTGTAGACTTATGCTGCTTACACACGTGTTGGACATTGATTTGTTTTGATTGGTGGTAGTATTTATCGCGCCGACGCAAATGCAGGCGATGATGCGTGCCGCAGTGCAGGGCTCAAGATTAATTTCAACGAACTGGGTATCTTTAACGTGCGCCGAAATCTCGAACACATGGGCGTTTTCGCTTTATGCCTCTACCAGAAAAGCGGCCGTCGCGGCCGGGAACAGAACCTTAGGCCTCATGCTCAGGAGACAGGTTGGGCATTCCTTTTGCGTAAGAAACTAGACGTGGTCTTGTAAACTCTGAGAATAAATTGTTTTTGTTTTGTGTATACCCTAATGTCATCGAGCTTAGGTTTAATTTCGACGGTACAGTGTAAACCACTGTCGTCACACAATTTTTCGGTCTTAAAAGCTCAAAGATTTTTAAATTTGGCCAAGAAAGAATAAACAAAGAAAGAAGACGACCTGTAGTGGCGCCATCAGATATGTAACGACGCTTTCACATAAGGGTAAACACGTTGGACCCACTACGAATATTCAATAAGGAAAAGTTTCGAACCCACGGCCTTCTTTTTAGTTTTTTCGGTCAAAATCTTTTGCAATTGCTGCAGCGTGACCGCAATTAAAATTGAATTACAAAAATAGCGCCCAAGAAAACGTAGGCATAGATAAATGTAATGAATAAATATCTGTGCAATAAATTCATACTCTGACGTTTTCTCTAAGGCATGATATCTGGGTTCCCATTACAATTCAAAGTTAATTTTTATCCAAATTGTACCCACCATGTTGTTCAGTCCACTTTCAGTTTTTCATTTACAAATTAAGTAAGCGCAAAACAAGAACAGCATAATCTATATTGAGGCTTCAACTAACGTTGTTCGACATTCATGTCGAAATGGCCTATGATGCAGCTTCTAACACTGGCGAAGGCGCCCCTTTACCTTGCCCTGTCTCTTGCGCGATGTAGTGGTATTATGGTAAACTAACGGAGAGAAGAGTTGCCTCTGTTTCTAACGACGAAGAGCCAGGAGCAAAACTATTTCATTACTATACCGATACCGGTATATTAATGAAATACCCATGTAATAACATGGGTAATGTAAAATACCGCCATATAATGACAGCAGTTCCCTGGCAAGCTCACAGAATGACTCCCGCAGACGAACACTGTTACGAGAGCCCCAAGCGATCTTACTGTGGCCACCGCGAGGTGGAATTTATACACAGAAGTGCCAAAGAAAAACAGCATTCTATCAGGGCTTCCGAATGCCACAAACAAGTGCAAATTCACAAAGCACATCGTCCCTCGATTGACTATTCTAATTTCCCTAGAAGCAGCGGCGAGTTCCCAGAAGTCCCCGCATTATTCCCCGACTAAATGTTGGGGAGACCATGAGTCATGCGCGCCACGTTCCTGCTTGCAAGAGTAACAGATCACACGTGCTCTCCGTGCTCTCCGCGTTGTGAAATCTCTGGCGTCTGATACACAAATCTTGTAACAGGCACGCAAAGGATGATACCGAAGCAACTCACGCTGAATCGCTGGATTCTTAGCTGGGTTAGGTTATGCCGATGAATAAGGCTTAGCAATCGTTGTATGGAGGGGTGCTGTTTAAGAGAAGTACTTGGCGACGGTACACACTCGCCTGGTTTGGAGCTAACGATATTGGTCTGGTCAGAGAAGACTGTACTGAAGAGACCCGGGTAGAGCTTCATTGGGTAGGTCGTAGAGTTGTTTTCTAGCAACGTTTCTGACTTGGCCTATAGCTTGAATGGAGTACGTCGCTGGGCAAATTGTTTCACAGCAACGCCATTGGATTTGTAAGGTAAGCCACCAAACACAGAAAACAGTTCATTATGGCCGCAAGGGCGAAGACAAATCCACTTTACCAAGGCGTTTATTAGAGATGAACCAACGCAATTACCTGACTACACCAATTATATTTTACCCCAGCAGTGCTTCATGCAAGCGCACAAATCTAAAAGGCTGACATTTCGCACCAGCAGAAATGTACCAGTAGAAGAATGCAATCATAAAGTGGTATCTGAGTCAGGTAAAGCAGCATTCGAGAGAGTCAGGCGTCTACAGGACACTTCTTGCTTCGAGAGCTGTTACTTGACCTCTTGGCATTGTACTTACATTTCCCTTTTTTGAATCGTACGTTGTGAGTTCCCCTTTACCGAAGGCTGCTGCTTCCGGGAGACACCCCACCGGCTTAGAGTGCACTGTGAGACAAATATCGAGCGTGTCGAAAAAACTTCCGAAATTTCCACCGCTTAAGTAAAGCGCGCGTATACACTCTCGCAAGCCTCGACTACCGCGATGGCGTTGCCACTCGTCGTGCTCACACTGGAGCACTCGCCGAAATTATGCCAGAACGCTTTTTCTCTACTGTCGTGCATGGTAGTTTTACCAATACCATCCGTTTTCAACTTTGCTTAAGCCACACGCGATGCCGGGATTCCAACGAGCTGAGCCGATAGTCGCCTGTCCTTCACAGTCGAGCCTGGTGTGCGAGGAATACAACGTGCCCTTTATTGACACAGTCAGTTTCACCCGCCCTTATCTCTTTTCATGAACTGACCCCGTTAGTGACGGTGGCCATTTTTATGGCCTCACGTGAATATCAACACTACCGAAGCAGCTGAATCCGAGGCCAATACATTATCGTGGTCTGTAAGGTTGTGAGAGCCCCTCCAGGGAGCGTGAGCAAATGCATAGTCGTTATCTCTGTCAAAAATATTAGACGAAGAAGAAACCCGCTTTGGTTTTTTCAACAAAATGGTGCCGTGACCAGGATGGGATGATCTACACAGTTGAAGAACGGAGTGTGCGGACCGCCGTCAAGGATGACGTGAGTGACACGGTTGCGATGGCCCTGGACTGCTGCTCTTGACCATTGACCACAACCGTCCACAAAGAAAACCGAAGGAGTTAAGGACACGCCAAACTTATAGTGGACCCCACGCCCTCAACGATGTACCAATTCTTATCGGACGCCTCACGGAAACCGGTGAAAGTCAACGATAATGGCTTCGACCTTCCACCGGCCGTAATTCTCAACGACGAAGTAGCCATTGAAGACGTCGAGAATGAACCTGGAAGCCCTTTGCCACAGACGAAGCCTAATCCGAAAGAATGTAACAAAACTGATTAAACACATCAAAACTGCGAAGAGCGCTGAGTCACCATCAATCTGTAAGCTCATTTTTATGAAGACAAGCTTACTCGAAACCCATGATATTGTAAAGAACCTTGACAGCGATAGTGAAGAGCTTTTTGGCTTGGGTCATTTACCCGAAGAATGAGAAATGGCATGAATTCGAAGACTCCATCCTGTTAACCACATTTAAAATGAACAGGTTTCTTTCCAGATTTGCAAAACCATTTCACCAATGACATTGTAACAATATCACCGAAAAAACAGGAATGTATCTTCAGCAACAATGACTCGGTGGTGCAGAGCACTGGCTGTCTAAGCAGGAAGAGTGATTTGGCGACACCCTTGAAAGAAGCTCGTCAGGAGATACCAGTAACGCAAAAAGTGCTTCACTCAAACAAGAAATTAAGGCATCACCTCAAACAAGAAATCACATTTCACGCCATATATAAGCTTTCTCCAATCACCGGAGCAACGACAATGCAGTTGGTGCACATGAAAAGGCTTCCGCTTTGAGTAGCCTTCGTGAGGCGAAAAGAAGCACGGTGTGCCATGAACAGCCTCATTATTGCGTAGAAGCAGAAATCCTTTCTTAAGCGCCGACACATCTACGCAACCGCAGACTCATCCATCAAACCTTCAAATTTATGTCGACATCCCGGTAGCACTAAGACCGAATTGATTCTGCCCGCCGAGGCCAAAGTTGAGGAGTCGATAGCCCAACGCCAAAACAAAGGCGAAACTTGCGTGCCCGGAAGTACCTACGAGAAGCAGGTCCACGTATCCTAAATAAGGACCCACCGAAATGCCTGACGACCTGCTGACTCACCTGATAATCAAGAAAGAGAGGTAAACCCGCTTTTATGTCACACGAAGTTTGGACGGAAACTACGAAATTGTTACCCAGGGACAAAGGCGGTCCAGACGAGCCACTTATCCTGGCCGGATTCACCAAAGCGCAGGTTCTACAGAAGCTCCAAGCATGGTTTGAAACAAAAGTATTGAATACCCTGATGCGACTACTACGGGCATTAATTTCAGTAAGGCTTGTTGTTGGGATAGTTGGTATCGGTAGTTGTATATGGTTGGAAAAGCGCTTATTTTGTAACACAAGGGACAAACGTAGAGCGCCTCATTCGTTCTGTCTGGTTTTTTTTCGCTCTACGTTTGCCCCTTGTGTTACAAAATAAGCGCTTTCCAACCATGTACTACTACTACGGGCATGACATCGATATGGATCATGATGTACAACTCACACGACCTTGATCTTAAATACGTTGCTGTTTTCTACTCCAAAGGCCGAGGCAATGGATAACTGCTGACAAGTGACCTCTTCGCGTTATGTTAAACATCTTCCTACATTTATTGTGAGGCCGGGAGGACGTTAAAAATACACGAGGAATAAGAGTTAGTTTGGCAGCTGCCCCCTACCATCACCATAATTGTAAGACATCAGTTCCATTCCACCTTTAAAGAGATCACTCACGCCCCAAGATCCCCGTCTTGGTTTCTTCAATAATGTCTTGTAGGCACCCCTTCCTTCCCGCTGTGGCGATACTCTTCGTCGTAGCGTCTGTGGCAACAAGCTCGGTGGTTTATTAGCGCTAGAATCTGGCATGCAAAAGTGCAATATATTGAGGGGAACCAGAAACTGTTGATTGAGTTTGACCATGCGCCCAATTTTGACCGACATGTTGTCCAGGCCCGACTTTTTAAATGCGGAGCATTTCTTAGGCTCACGATGTCACTCGTCCATGTTGTCGGCGCCGTCCACACGCTCACTGCGCATGCGCGTCGCGTCGAGGCGCAGGTGCGCTTCTCTCCCCCGTACCCTCCTCGCTCTCAACAACAGGCCCGGCGGTGCGGGAGGAGCATGTGTACCCCGTGCGCTCCGTCGCTGTCAACAACAGCTGCGGAGGTGCGGGGGGAGCGCGTCTGTGCGCGCATGCGATATAGCTACCCGTGCGCTGCGTCGCGCTCGACAGTAACGGCGGTAGGGCGTGTACACGTGATAACGGCGTGGTGGGTGCGTGGAAAGTTCGCGCGCTTGTGTAAGGAAGTGTGCGCATGCGCGTCTCTCCCCCGTACTTCTCTCCCCCGTACTTCTCTTTCTCGAACGCGGGCGGTGTGTATATAAGCGGCGGAGCGCGCGTTCGGAATTCAGTCAAGGGCGTCTTTGCTTGGCTTTCGCTTGACTTCACGCTTTGCTTGACGGCACCAAGCAATAAAGACAGACTTTAACTTTACACTTCTTGCCTTCGCTTTCTCGTTCATTCAATAAATAAGAATAATAAAGACTAAATAACAATTAAGCATTCCCAAACCATACCCAATTACGCAACATTCACGCGATACCCCCACCACTCTGCGACGCATTTACTCGAGTTCCCCCCGTGGGAAGATGGGGGCGGGTTTTTTTTTCATTGTAACTGGCAAAAACTTGCATATAGGGCTGAATTGGTCACATTTTTCACAGAACCGCAATGTGTGATGCCTTTTGCGATACACGACAATTGGTCTTTACTTTCGGCCGCTCGTTTAGATGGAGTCTGCTCAGAATCTATGGATGTAGATTAGGGGAAGCGGCAGGGGTTGGGGCTATTCCGAGCAAGCCGGTGCAGTCTAGAGAGACCATCGTTTTGCTGGGCTCAAAATTGGGACACTCGAATGCAAAAGCGTGTTTTCGGTTCCCAGCTGCATTATCACAAAGCCTACTGGGTTGAAAAACCCTCGCAACTATCACATCGACACCGGTGACAGCCCACATGTAGCTGCATGCTTGGGCTACTAATGCTAACAAGCAGGGGATAATCAGTAGCTGCCTCGACGATATCCTAGCACACGGCTTCATTCGTTGGGCTCGTGGTCACAGTGTTCATGCTGCAGCTTGGCAAGAAATAGTCTGTAGACGACATCGTACCCACGGGATATTATTTACGTAATGCGTGCACACTGGCTACAGGAGAAGTTTAGACGAGCAAAGGTATATGCTAGTTTTCGTCTGTCTCAGGGATTTTTGCACATCCCAGTTCATGATAGAGACCTTAACACTCGTACGTTGATTTTACTGGTGCCAAAGCCTGCTTTTATATATTTATTCGTTTTTAGAATAATTGGGGTGCCTGCGAGTAAAACAGGACGCGCATGCGCGCCGCGCCGGTCTCGACAACAGGTGCCGGGCCTCCAGAGCGCGCATCGGTGGCTTTTGCCACGCGCTCGCGTGGTCTTCAAAATTAAGTCCCCGACTGTACAGTTGTTCGCGATATGATGCAGTTATTATTAAGGTTCAATTTAAATGTAAACTTTCTTTACTGATGTTTATCATTATGGTTAGTACTGTATTGCTTTTCCCTAGAATAAAGTAAAACATGTTACTGCTTTCTTCTAACAAAATCACCTGGACAGTACTACACTACCGACGTAAAATAAAGCCTTATCATTCGTGTTTTCCAGCTCTCTCCTTATTAGGAGTGGGTTGTGTAGAAAAATAAATTGCAGCCGAAAAAAGCTCAGAAAAATTTGTATTTTGTTCCAAATTCATAACAAATGACGTTGTATATGTTTTGCTTTCTGTTCCCAGACCGCTGCAATTTATTGGAACAGTGATATTCTCTTCCACAATATTACCTCCTGGACAGATGACAAAGCATCCAAGAAATTTTGCGAACGTACCCAGATACGTATTTGAGCTAACCTAACATGCCAACTATCCTTCTATTCGATTTTAGCCTAATAAATTGGTGGAAAGTTTGGAGAATTGTGTCCTCAGTTGCTACTTATTGATGTTGTATATGTTTAGATGTTGTCAGCGACTGCTACATTCCATTATGTTGCAATTTTTTCTTTAAAAAATATTGCCTCCTGAACGGATAACAATAAAAAAGTTATTTTTGATCACTTTTAAATTTATTTTAATGTGCAGCAGATCTTGTCGGTCGAGGCAAAACTGATACAATCAAAACACTCCAATAGCGCGAACAGTATGTCGAGGCAAAAATATATAGCACAGAAACAAAACAATCAAACAACTCGACAATAATAGCTTTAAAGGAAAAAAATATACAGACCAGGCGAGAACTTAACAGATGAATGTCGTTTACCCAGAAGTACACACCACATACACAAGTAAATTCCACGGTCAATACAAGAGTGAATACCACATTCATACAAAATTCAAATTATGGATCTGATCGATAAATGCTTGCGCACCATCGCAGTTTACTGCGATCTGATCGATAAATGCGTGCGCAGCATCGCAGTTTACTGCGCTTTCTGGTAATTGGTTCCCGCAATAAATAGGGCAGCGAAAAACAGAATGTGTGTGGACACTGTTGTGGCTAATGAGCTGAGCGCTTGTAGATATGCACCTCAACTTTCCTAACAGAATCATCTTTTTGCCATTTCTCTAAGCTACCGCACAACCAACTTCCAAGCCCCCCCCCCCCCCCCCCCCCACCCAAAAGAAAAAGATTAAACCTCCGTTAACATCAACAAGGTGGTATACGCCGTACGCACAGACTGAGACGGGCATAGGTGCCGACAGGCTGACTTTCAAGAACGTTCTTATATAGGTACCAATTTTCTAGCTAAACATGTCAGAAAGATCATCTGGCTGCCGAAGGTTTTCCTTTATGGAGCTGAAATTTAGAAGGGGGAGTTTTATGCAATGCTCGAAAAAATCCTGTGCATCACAAACAACAATTTTTTGTTCTGTTACGCGTCAAGGTCGTTATAGAAAATAGTTGTGGGAATTTTATTAAGGCCAGCCTGCCAACTTTTGATTTTCCGTTAATCTGGTGTAATGCATAAAACAATGCCATTATGGATCATTTTCCGATAGCCGTGCTGTTTCTAAGAGACACTCCTGCCCGTCGAGATGATGAAAAACATACAACGGAATCAATTTTCCTTTGCTGAAACACCACGTAGAGCGAGTATTAAACACCTCCTCAGAGCCCACAGATGCTAATTTCGGATATGACATTTCAAACCGATTTCAGTAACGCTATTACTTATTCAACAAAAAAAAGTGCTGAAAAATGCCACAGCACTCCCATTTGTCCTTGGATGACTAGTGCGATTCTCGAACTCATCAGGCAGAAAGAAGGTCCGATCATCCGTAGCGGAAAAGCAGCTCTGGATTCGAATGCCCGATTCCAGCGCTAACGAGAAAATAGGCCGCGGAGCTTGTTGCTAAGACGCTACCACGAAGAGTGTCCCCACATCGGGAAGGAAGTGGATGACTTAAAAAGATAACGAGGACGCATTTGCTCAGGCTCCCTCAAGGGGGCTGCGCGAGCTTACAGAGAATTATGTAATATTTGCCTCGTTTTCAGCTGCTTCAGAAGTGTTCATATTCACGTGAGGCCAAGTAAGCGGCAACAGACCCGAACTGGGTCATTTCACCAAAGATAAGGGTGGGTGAAATCGACGAAGTCACTAAAGAGCACGTTGAGTTTTTGGCAAACCAGGCTGATGCTCCCAACGACGGGCGATTATCGGCCCACCTCGAAGGGATCCCGGCATTGCGTGTGTATGAGGCAATGTTGGAAACAGAGTGGCAGGGCCCTAGGAGAGACAGCAATAACCCGTTTCCGTCTTTGCTGACCGGGGTTATTCTTATAAGGACAATGGACGGCAGAAGAGGAAAACTGTTCAGGTCTCAATTTGGCGACAGCTCCAGTGTGAGCACGCCGCCTGGCAGCTCCTCCGCGAAACTCGAGGCTTGCCAGAGTGAATTCCCGCGCCTTGCTCGAGCGGTAGCAATTTTGGAACTGTTTTCAACACGGTCAGCATGGGTCTCACAGTATACTCTGAGCCGGTGTCCTCTCACTCGGTTGTAGGAGCCTTTGGAGAAGAGGCACTCCTAACGTGCTATCCAAAAAAAATGAAATCAACGTGTGATTAAAAAAATGAAATCTACGGGCAATGCCAAGAGCTGAAGTGGCAGCTCTCCAAGCAGGAAGTGTCCTCTAGACGCCTCACTTTCTTGAATACTTTTTTACCTGACTTAGGTATCACTTTACGATTGCATTTCTTTTTGTGCATTTTTGTTGATGTGAAATGTCAGCCTTGCCGATTTCTGTGGTTTGATGAAGTACTGCTGGGCTAAAATGTCACTGCTTAGGTAAATGCATATGTTGGTCTCAAGTAAACGCATTGGTAAGTGGCTTTCTCTTCCAACTAGCCGGCGAAGATGAATTATTTTCGGTTTTCTGTCGCTTACCTAACCATCCAGACACGTTGCAATGAAACAATGTGCCTACCGACGTAATCCGACGAAGCTACAGCCTAAGCCAGAAACGTTACTAGAAAACACCTACTCGAGTTACCCGATGAAGCTGTGCCAGGGTCTCTTCAATAGAGTCTCCTGAGACCAGACCAGTGCCGTAATGCCCAAGTCTCGAACCTGACGTCTGACAAGTACTTCTCTTAAAGAGCATCTATCTAGAGTACGGGTGAAAACCCTTTTCTATCGGCATATCCAACCCCCGGCGGAGGAGCTGCTACGTTCCTGTATGAGTTGCTTTACAATTATCCTTTTAGCGCGCGATACACGCTCTCTGCACTCCGGGAAAGTCTTCGTGTGTGGCGGTAAAACCCACCTGTCTCACACAAATTTACGACACACGAGAGATTGTCCAGCGCGGACACAGCGCGCGATCGGTTACTCTTGCCAGATGGACTTGGCATGCATGACTCATCGTCACCCCATGTGTTAGTCGGTGCAGAATTCGGGGACTTCTGGGGAGCTCGCCGCTGGTTTTAGGGCAATTCGAGCACTCCGTCTAGGGATTATGTGATTTGTGTATTTGTACTTGTTTGTGCCGTCCGTTAAGCGCTGGAATTATGTTGTTTTTGAAACTTCTGTGTATACGTTCCGCCCTCGGCGACCACTGTCAATTTGCTTCGGGCTCTTTTTAGAGTGTTCATCTGCCCGAGTCATGCTGTGAGGTCACCTGCGGGCTGCTTTTATTACATGGCTATATTACACAAGAATCATGTTTTTACGTGGTTCTTGAGTAGCTATTGTGGTATCACCATGTACTAAATAGCCAGGTTTAACTCTCGCCTCTTCATGGTTAGAAATAGAGGCAACTATATTGCTCTTTGCTGGTTTAGCACGCTAGCACTACATCACAGAAGCGACAGAGTAGGTACGGGGACTGCTTCGCCAATGTAGGAAGGTGCATAATAGCCTCTTTCGACGTGAATGAGTACTTATCTTTGTTTAGGCTTTAATATATATTGAGCTGTTGTTTTGCGTTTGCTAATTTCCGAATAAAATATGGGAAGTGGACTGAAGAAGATGGTGGGTGTAATTTGAAGAAAAATAATATTTCAATTGTAAAGATGAACAGCATGTCATGCTTTAGAGAAGACGTTAGAGCATGATTAAAATTCACAGCTTCTAATGCGCGCATTTATTGATGTGTAGGTTCTCTGGAACAACTATTTCTTATTTCAATTTTGATTGCGGTCACGCCCCCAAAATTTAAAAAGAGCTTGACCCAGAACCCCGAAAAGAAGGGCGTGGTTTCGAAGCTGTCTTTATTAAATACACGTATTGGGTGCCGTGTGTTTAACCTTACGCAAAGCGTTGTTGCATATCTGATGGCGATAACCCAGGATGCCTGCGTTCTTTTTAAAGCAAAGCTTTTTACCTCTAGCCCCAAGGGTTCTTTCGCGACCGTTGGTGTCACCAGAAAACTCCAGAGAACAAATAAAAGAATTTACTGGCACCGCCGGGAATCGAACCTGGAACTAATACATTAACAAAGCGAGAGCTTGTTGTCTTACCGATTTAGCTACGAGCCCACGCGCAGACTGGGAATACAGGTGGTGTACTCACCAAGCACATCTGCGGGTTTACCCCCTGCGTTCTCGCTGAATGCCGCGTGAAAGCGTCACGCGACCACTCACGCCCGTCTAGCGGCCCTGTGCGCACCTTGCTCATGCGCTAAGACTTACAAAAATTAAAGGGAGCTCACACCAATTCATGGCAGCCCACTTCTACTACGCCAGTGTGCTAAAGCCTGTGGCCTCCAGTGTTCACGTAAACAATCACAGCTCCTTGTCGTCCGCCCTCACGCCAAACTAAGGAATACATTCAAATACTCCTTGATAGCCAGGTCATCAGTCCAAGTCCCAGCATCAAGATCCTGGGCCTACATCTCGAGGCTGACACCAAGAGTGACGTCTCCTTGCAGCGCCTCAAAGACAGCATTAATCAAATCATGCAAATGATCAGGCGAGTTGCAACTAAGAAGCGAGGACTAAAGGAATCCGGTACCTTTCGATTAATTGAAGCTTTTGTCTTCTCGAGAGTTACTTACGTCAACCCCCTGTCTTCTTCTCGACAAGGAAGACACAGAGATGCTTTATATAACGCTTAGAAAGGCGGTCGAGCAGGCCATTGGTCTTCTCATGAGTGCGTCCACACAGAGGCTGCTTAGCACGGGGCTGCACAACACGGTGGAAGAGCTGCTAGAAGGCCATCTTTCTAACCAGAAGGTCCGACTCAGAACTGCGATGGGGTAACCGCATGCTTCACCAGATTGGCTGGGCAGCCCGGAATGTCACTCCGCTTGACGTACTCCCAGACTCCTGGCGACTAAAACTAAACATGCTCCCTTTGCTTAGAAATATGAACCCCTCACATGACGAGGGTCGCCAAAAAGCACGGGCTCAAGCGCTAAACACCACCCTCGGTGGGGATCATGCAGTTATTTACACAGACGCCTCCAAACATCGAGGGCAGCAATCCGCCATCATCGTGGCTACCTCCAGAACCAACCTCCTTGCGTGTACATCGCTTAGGACCCAAGAAATGACTGCAGCAGGAGAGGCAGCCATCACCTTGGCTCTCGCTCAACCAGGGGTTTGGAGGGTAGTCATCGATTGCTAGCAAGCCTACTGGAATTGCCAGTAGGGTTGGGTGTCCTGACCTGCACTGCGGTGCTAAAAAACCACTCCCCAAACGGTTCCATTCAGCTTATCTGGACCCCCCTCACGTTTCAATGGAGGGCAACAAATACGCCCACCCAACAAGCCTGCGCTTTTACCTCCCGTGCTATGGAGCTGCACGAGGACAGTCACGCGCTTGTCACGTTCAGGGAGATAACCCAGCATTATCGCCTTCTGAGATAGACCGTACTTTCGCCTTACCCTGACCTTTCCAGAGAACAACAAACTACCCTACGGCTCATACAATCCGGGCTTCTTCTCACAGCCTACGCGTCTTCACTTAATGTATCCGAATCGCTACGACGCTGAATGTAAATTTTGCTCAGAAGTAGGAACACTCCGCCCCGTAATCGGGATGCGCGTCTTTAGCCCTGAGCACCCTCCTCTGTTTCAGTCAACTACCCAACAAGAGCAATAGGGAGATGCTGCTGTCCAGGCCCTCTCTACCTACCCAGCTTCAGCGGATGGACAGAACCCAGGCCGCGCGGACTGCATATGGGCCCCACAGAAGAAGGAATCACTCCTCAGGGCTGCACTCTTCCTCTTTCTTCCTCCTCCTCCTTGTCTGCCGCAAATCTCGTCGCCTCCGTCCGCGGCGCAGAGACGGAGACGACAGATCGTCAAACACCGGGTTGGGGCTTACTTTAATTTTATAAAAAAAGTTTGCACCCTTGTGCTACACCAATACAACTCAACGAAACACCGTTCATGCTTTATGCATTGATTTAACCTTAACAAGAATATCTCTTTGAAGTAATAAATGGTGTGGTTAAGTGCATTTCACTTCTCTCTGGTTTTACTATTTGTAGATTGATGCGAGTGAATTTAAGTGACGTCGCATGGGTAATCGTACTGGGTGCCGTTTACAGCTTTGCTTTTCAACCAAATTCACGGGGTGGATTGGCGCGATTTTTTTTAATCTTCCTTTTCCAATTGTAAAGTTCTTTGAACTTTCAGAGAACCAAAAAATTGCGTGACAACCGTTGCTTAAACTGGGCATTTAAAACAAAACCTAAGCTCGACTACACTAGGTTACACACAAAACAAAAACAATTTATTTGCTGGGTTCACGAGACCACGTCTAGTTTTCCACACAAAAAGAATTTCCAACATGTGTCTAAAAAACACTACAAGAAACTCTTAACATTATGATTTCTTTATAGTGTTATCTTGCAGCTCCGAATAAGCTATTTACAAAAACAATATCTCAACGCATTCCGACGAAAATTATGCCTTGTATTTCTTGCGGAGAAACCTTGTGAAACCTAGGTTTAAATATTGTGGTTAGGGAACTTCATATACTAATCGTTGTAATTCTCGGAACTCCAGCTTATATGTTAAGGAGGATCACGGACAGCCCAGCTGAAAACACTCCCGTGGAGGTCGACTCCATTACACGTATTTTTATTAAATGGTTTCTTACGCTCAGCTGAGTCAGAATGGCGAGGTACGGGGCCAAGTTATTGCGCTAACACAAACGAGAATATCACAAATATTAAATGGGTGCTGTGTAGAAACAAAACGCACAGCTGTCTACAGTATGATTACTTTGACATGAGAATGCCCATATTTGCTATGGGCTTCTTGCAATGCTTATTTTTGTTCTATCCGGAGTGGCCATAAAAAAAAACATTAAAAATAAATCGATTTTTGAAAAGTAACAATTTACATACCAAAATGTGTCTGAACTAGTTTGAAATCACATTACCTTTTTTTTTTAAGAATTGCCATCTCGTGTAATTCAAAAATACAGCATCATCATCATCATAACCACCACCAGCCTATCTACGCCCACTGCAGGTACAAGGCGCCTCCCCAATTAATCGCCATTTACAGCGGTCCCGCGCTGACTGCGACCAATTTATTCCCGCAAACTTCTTGACCTCATCTGCGCACGTTACATTCTTCCTCCCCTGCTATGCTTGCCTTATATAGGGATCTACTCTGGTACACTTAATAACCAACAGCTATCCTCTCTTCGCTTTACATGCCCTTCCCCCTTCCATTTCTGCTTATTTTTCTACTAATAGGTGCTTAACACGCGTTTGTTCCCTGAACCACTCCGCTCTCTTGTTGTCTTTTAATGTTGCGCCTATCATCTTCAGTTCCATTGCTCACTGAGTCGTCCTGAATTTAAGTTGAACCCTCGTAGTGAGCCTTAAAGTTTTTCCCCATAGGTGAGTACCGGGAAGATGCAGCTGCCATACACTTTCTGTTCAGGGACAAATGGATATGTGCTTACCAAAGACACGGCGCCAGGTTATGTCACCAAATCTTCTTGTGTGTCAAGATCTTGCAAAAAGAAACTGTCATTTCAACGTATACACAATCCTTTTTTCAACTAAATTCGAAAAGAACGCTTTTCAAAACGCTGTGCTCGGCGAGTTGATGCACCTTCTAATTTGAAACGGCAGGAAACAAACACGAACGTTGATTGAGGAGAAAGAATCAGTGCTCTGTGTTTTCGTTCTGTCTTAACTTATGTACATCATGTGCACGCTTTCAAAGACTTTATCCTTCTTTCCTAAAGAACGTTGAGTAGAGCGCGAAATCAAAACTGCGTCAAATGTGCTTAAAACGTTGACTGAAAGCTTGTCCAGTCTTTGCTGAAAGTGCTTACCTCCGATTCGCAAACCATCAATGACTAAAATTGCAAAACAAGTAAAAACCGATGGCACAATTTTTCGGGCATGCCGTAAGTGTATTTACAAGCCATTTAATTATATACTGACATGTGATTTCTGAGATAAAGGTAGCCTAATGTGTTCCTTCTTGGTGATCAATAAGTGCATTGTCTTATCTAGCGTCGTTTTTTTTTCGCTATTTTGAAGTAACCGTTTTGACAGTATGGAAGACCCATTTAACGCACGCTTCATGTGTCAGAAAATCTTCTCAGAGCTTTCTGGCGATCGTATGCTCTGCGGGGAAAGGCTATATTTTTTAACAGCAGGCCATCGGTGCCACTAAAAAAAAACTCTGGCCTAAAATATAAAAAGAAGACCGTCTGCCTATATTTTCAGGTGAGGGGCTGCGTGATAACTGAGAAGGAAAAAAGTACTGCGGATGTCGGTGAATAATAACAAGCACAAAACAGTACATATTTCGTACACGTTGTGTTGCTCGTAGTTCTTTTCCCTGCAATTGATTTGTGAACAGCTGTTCAAATGGTACCTACGCTTCAAGTACTAGAAAACTGGCATTTAACTTTAACATTGAACGTCGGAATTTCGTGATCAGATTATTTCTCCAGTCAGAACGTACGTACCAGCGTATAGGATTGGCGCATGGCCGATCGCACGAGCTGATGGAACTGTCTCGGAAAGACATACTAAGAATCAAAGTAGACCAGCGGTCGGTTAGTCATACTATAAAAAAAAGCGTACTTTTTTGCTTTGATGCTTGTAGATAATTGATTGATTGTAGGGTTTAACGCACCGACGCAGTGCAGTTGATGAGGCGCGCCGTAGTGAAGGGCTGCAGAATAAATTTGACCACATGGGTATCTTTAACGTGCACGGAAATCTCGTACACACGGGCGTTTTCGCTTTTACCGGCCATCAGAAAAGCTGCCGCCGCGGCCGGGAACCGAACCTGATGCTTGTAGGTATAGATTGGACGCATCTGGTATTACTATGCCTTATTGATTAAAATGGCTTCTTTACAGTTATAGGGAGAGTGCTTTGATATATAAGGCAACCGTAATGTAGAAGCAACAGTGCTTTCTCGGCGTTATAGTTGCAAATATGCTACTCTTTTATTCTAATTTTCCTTCTGTTAGCAAAACAGCAGCAAAGATCATTCTTGGTGCGCCCACACCGCGGTGGAATACGTCACTTCACACCTAGGGGAGTACCACGGCCGCTGGATGAAAGGCACACTCACGTGCTTCCTGCCGCATGCCCCGGAAGCAGCTTGAGTGCGCCTGTAGGCCAGCACTGCCACCGCGGCGCCACGGTTCCGGGACTGGTCGCGGCGATCGGGGCCAGCAGGACGCAAGCTTTCGGGCTGCTTGTTTCGAAGTGTGTGCTTTTTACCGGCGTGCCACGCCCTACACAAGGCATTTACCAGCACTACTGTTGCGCCTGCTAAAAGGCAAAAACGATTAGTGGCGGCCGACCTTATTTTGGTCAAGATGGAAGGTAAATTCCGTTCGCACCAGCACCATTACGCGTCGATAGTGTGCCCTATGTCTCGCATTGCTGTGTCACTGTGTTTCACATTGTATGGCGTGCTCTTTGCCATCTCATGCCGGGTAGAGATTCACGTTCTGTCTGCAAGCTTCCACTGCAGAGGAATATAATAAATGATTCTTGAAATAAACAAAGAAAAACAGGAATTACGCCATCTTCGCGTGGGGAACAATGAGGAGGATGCCAAGCATCATGGGGTTTTCATGTAGATTCTATTGTATTGCCGTTATGTTGTTTCATTTATCGTAGCACGAATGGGAATGTAGTGCGAACCCCCATGTAGATAAAAAAAATGTAGAGAAATGTAGAGACAGCGAAGAGACCAACGCCCGCGTTACCTGATCGAACACCTCCTGGTTCTGGTATTTATTTTGTGCTCACTCTCCTGCCCTGCTGCCCACCCTCTTCGTCCTCTTTTCTGGTTGAGCTGCAAGGCGCGTGGTCCTCCTGCCACAGCTTTCCGGCAGGAAATTCAACATCCTCATCTAAAGTTTGCAGTTGTCGTTTCCGTTGACGTTCAGCTTCGCGTGCCTTCGTCGTACCAGTAGCTTCTTGACCTAGTTTGAATGAGTGAAGGACATAAGGCGCGTTCGTAGCACATCCTCCTGTCTCGGTTTGTACCGCAGTGGGTAGAGGCCGACGTACCTACCGTTACGGCCAGAGAGTCGTGGGATCGAAACCGGGAGCTGCCTAACTATTTCTTTTGAGAGTGGACTGTGCTGACGTCAGCTCAAACGCTGACGGGGCTGAAGAGACGCGCATGCGCAGTAGAGTGCGGACGGCGGACAACAACAAGGGAGGGAGGGACACAGCCCCGAGCATGAGATGCTTCGCATCTAAAACAAATAATGTTATGGCGGTGGCGCTTGTTATTTCCGAGTGCCCACTCTTCTCAATGTTTAGGAAATAGCCAACTTTTTTGAACGTGTTTTTTCGGTGGACCGGACAGGCTGACGGCGGAGTCAATCTGCCCTCGAACCCCTGGCCTTCCGCGAGCGGTAGATTGGTAACGTATAGGGAAATCTTGGACCATTACAGAAGCTCCCGGCTCAAATACCCGCCGGCGGACAAAATACTAGAAAGGGGGCAGGCGGTGGCATGGCGACTCCTTCAGGCGAACAGGTATCCAAATCCGGCTTTGTACAACCGGTGCTACCCCGGAATGTATGATGCACATTGTAAATGGTGTAAAGAAGCCAAGGCGGATCTCGCACATATGCTCTGGGCCTGCTCGGGCCCAACCGGCAATAACAGGGTGTCAAATGACATAGCACAAGCTGATCCCCCACACTCAGGGAAAGACGACGCGAATACAATGGTAGAACAATATAAGCAGCGACAAAAGATCCTATCATCGCTAGGCATAACGGGACCGCTGAGTTGGGAGACCGCGCTGCTCAGTACGGACCCCCAGATCCAGAAGAAAATGATCCAACTGGCCGAGGGTGCCGCTGGGGCCCACGGGCTCCTGGCCGCCACCTGAGGAAGAGGAGAAGTTGTACATCCTCCTTTTGAAGTGGATTCAAATTAAAGTTATTCTCTCTCTCTCGGTGGACTACATAAAACACCGCAATTCGTATTCATTTTCGCGGTACATAATACTTGATTACACGTTGTTTAGTTGTGTAATAATAAGATAATAATATAGAGTTGAACAAAAAGCGATTCCAATTTCAACTTGATATCAAAGCCTCAACATCTCATAACAGTGGATCTTGCGCCAACTTTGAAAGCCGATCCATGTCACATTGACATTCCCGGCCCTGTTGCCCAGCAAAGGTCGCACTAGGTTTTTTTAAAAACTTCGGAACGTTCCTTGGTGTGGTCGGCGTCATCCACCTCGCAGGTCAAAGCGGAACACTACATGAAGTGTTCCAGAAGTGCCAAGGGAAAAAGATACCACAATTTTCCCTGTTCCTTCTAATCTCTGGTGACTTCATGACTTCTTACTAATGTGCACGTCAGCAAGTTAAATGGAACGGAAAGGCGAAAATTGAATTGGGGAAGCGGAGCGCGCGCAAAATACTGAGGGCGCACACCCCCGCTGAGGAAGCACAAATGTACCTCCCATTCTCAATGGCTACCCCTGGAAAGTACCCCTTCCGCTAGATGATAATAAGAGTATTTCCACACTAAAAATTACATCCTCTCTCTCAACGTTCTCTACCGTGTCTTGTGGGAAACAATTATGCGGATCTGCACTGCTGAAAATGCGCGGCCGTGAAACTGACTCCCAACCTTATCTACAATGGCACGGTGAATTACGTTTCTGTTTAGCATAGGCCGGCCGCTAGAGTTCCCGTGGCATAGGTTTCAAAATACCCGAGAAGGAGGGTGTTAAAGTTGTAATAGCGAGTAAATTGTAATAGTGCTTCTGCGGTTTTTTTTAAGGGGTAGCAGTGTGGGAAGCCGGGAAAAAATTTTTATGCGTAAGCATTTATTACTGATGTGGCCTCCTGTTCCCTGATTACAAATACAAAAGTGAATATACAATGGCGTAACTGAGGGAATCGGACCAAAGCTCTAACGACGACAGCTTAGTGGTAAGAACCTCATCTGACACAAGCTCGCTAGTTTCTTGTGCGGCACGTACATTCCTCCTGTTCTTCCAAAACCGAGATCTTTCGATTTACACGGCCGCAACTGTTGTTATTTTTGGCAACCCATAAACGCTTCGACAGCATGTCCATCCCGCACGGCATGACTACCATGTATCCAAAAAGTCCGTCTTCTCCTCGTCTGTATGTACTTAACGTATACAGCGGCCCAAAAGAGGACAAACACACTTTCAGAAGGCTGTTTTCCCTAGCCAAACAAGAAGCGAAGAATAATCCCCTGCTAATAGTCGGAGATTATATTGCCTCACACACTGCATGGGGCTCTTCGTCAATAACCAAAAAAGGACGCTTACTGTGGGAGCATAAATAGTGGCACAAGCTCACTCTCGAAAGACCACAGGACATACCGACAAGAATAGGAAATATTGTACAGAGAGATACCACACCGGACCTTGCCTTTACTCACAACATAAAAAATGCCTGTTGGAACAACACGGATAACAATTTAGGCAGCAACAATTATATCATACAGCTTACTATCTCATCCAACCTCACCCCTCAACCTGAACGCAAACAAAAATGCATAACGGATTGGCATGCCTTCAGGATAACCCGAAACCGATGCTATGAACAGCCCTCCGAACAACCAAACCTATACACATGGGTTGCGGAACTGATTAGTGATATGAAAGCGCATTATCAGGTACTTGATCCAGAAATTCAGGCAGACATGGTAGACTGGCGCCTCCATAGCATGTGGGCAGCCCTACGTAGGCTACGAGAAAGGTGGAAAGGTGCTAAACACTATAGACGACTGAGAAAGAACATAGCTGAACTTGCACACAAGACAGAAAAATATGCGACTGAGCTAGCAACCCGTAGATGGGGAGAAATTTACGCTCAATTAAGGGGAACACTCAGTATAAAACGCACATGGTCTCTGCTTAGACACCTACTGGACACGTCTCAGTCCAAAACAGCACAAACTAATCGCATGACACAGGTAATACACAGCTACCCTGGTACACAGCACCAGCTCCTTACAACTCTCAAAGAAAAGTACAATCGCAGTGGTGAACAACACCCCCTTCCAGACTATCGTGGAGTTCCTAATGAGCATCTTGATGCAGACATTACGGAGGCGGAAGTCAGGGCAGCACTTGTTAATCTCAAAACTAACTCAGACCCGAATAAAGATTGGGTAACCAACAAAATGTTACGTAATCTAGACGACAACTGTGTTACCTCATTAACTTACTTTTTTAACCAACATTGGAATGCCGGTACCCTGCCTCAAACGTGGACTCATGCAAATATCTCTTTAATTCCAAAGCCTTGAAAACCCTTGAGCATTGATCCCTTTAGACCAATATCACCCACATCTTGCACAGGGAAACTTCTAGAGCATATTATACATTCTCGCCTCCTCAAACTCATAAATCAAAGTAACTCTCTCCCATCCACAATGTTTGGCTTTCGTGCTGGGCTCTCAACTAACGACATTCATCTTCAACTTCATGACATCCTAGCCACACCACCGACACAGCTGCAATTATAACCTTAGACATTGCAAAGGCCTTTGATAGAGTTACGCATCAGGCAATATTACTGGGCCTTTCTACAATCTCCCCCGGCATAAAAACATACAACTACATAAATGCCTTCCTCACCTCACGAACAGCCACGCTCCGCCTTAGCCCTTCAGCAACGGAAGAATTTAGCTTATCATCAATCGGAACACCGCAAGGAGCAGTGCTTTCACCCATACTCCTTAACTTAGCCCTACTTCAAATCCCGGAAGCACTGAACAAAATACCAAATCTTCACCATAGTCTGTATGCGGACGATATTATACTCTGGACCAAGCGGGACAGTGACGCCAAAAAAGAATTCTCCAAGCTGGTGCGACAACTGTAGTAGAGGGCAATGCCCTCGCTGGCCTCCAACGCTCCCCCCGAAATCTGATCTATTGCTTCTACCCACAAGGAAAAGATAACATTGGAATCCAAATATCCATGTTTACATTGCGTCAACCCCTATACCGATTGTCTCAAAAATCAAAATTCGCGGACGCCATAAATCGCTCGAGAACTACTAGGGACTTTCTAAAACTTCTAAAACAACTTTCTTCTCACGTCACCCAAACCATCGGGTTAAATAAACGCATTTCTACCCGAAATAACGGCGTTAAAGAAGCTGATCGACTACGTTTAATCAAAGCATTTGTCATCAGCCGTATTACTCCCTCTCGTACTTTCTCCCAACTGACGCGGACCTAGCGAAAATAAATTGTCTGATACGGAAAACCTATAAGGTTCTCTTACAACTCCCACCCGGCACTTCTACTGCCAGGCTTGAGGCAACCGGTACCTACAACATCGCACAGGATCTCATAGAAGCGCACCGTATTGGACAACTGAATCGACTAACCAAAACACTTCCCGGACAGCATCTGCTTCAACGCCTCCAATTCAAAGCGCCCATCATCACAGCTTCCAAGTCTTCTATCCCACTGGAAATTCATGCTGACATCAAAATCCGCCCCCTCCCTCGAAATATGCACCCTGATGCACACCGGGGACACAGGATGCACAGGGACAAAAGCTTTCAAAAAAGTACCCGATCCGCCCAGACACAGTGTATGTCGATACAGCTGAATATCGGCTCCGGAATTCATTCGCTATAGCAGTCATCAACGCCCCAAACAATCCGCCATTCACTTCTCTCCCGATCCGCACGGCGGAACCGGTCACGGCGGAAGAGGCGGCAATCGCAGTAGCCCTTGCAAGTCGGCCATCACCCTCAATCATATTTTCTGATTCAAAAACGGCCATTAGAAATTATGCCGCGGGTACCATCTCACCCCAGGCCCTATGACTACTCCTCCAAAACCCACCTACTGCCCAAGTTGAGCTGATTTGGACTCCTGCCCACACTGGGCTTGGGGGTAACGAGGTGGCACACACGACAGCCCGAGCACTCACCTCCCGGGAGTGCGCCGTATCCGTAGCCTCTCACGGAGCCACATCAGCCTGAGATAGCCTAATAATCTACAACGAACTAAATACCCATCACCGCCTCTCTCGCCTCAAATACCCACCGCCCCACCCCTCACTGACGTACACGGAAGGACGGCTACGGAGGCTCGCACAGACCGAATCCCTTCCCAATAGGGCCCTCCTCCATCACATACACCCCTCAGTTTATCCCTCTCTCTTTTGCCTACTGTGCGGAGACAAGGCCACGCTGAAACATTACATGTGCGCCTGTCCATATTATCCCCTCCCTCAAATCAATTCCTCGGAGCTCTGGGAGGCAGCCCTGAGCTGCTCTGACCAGGAGAGACAGAAGATCATCACAGCCCGGGCTACAAAGGTCGGCGCACAGCTCTGGCTGCCGGCCACGTCCCTCGCTTAGAGGTCTTCTTTAATAAAGTGCTTCTCTCTCTCCTCTCTCTCTCTCTCTGTCTCTCGATTTACACGGTGCTGTGCCGTGACCACGGACGCCGGACGCTGGAAAAGCCTCCGCCTTAATGTACTTCGCCCCTAAAATGCTTATACCTTTTATATTTTTGGAATGGTTTATGTATAACTTCACCGGGCATAATGGTGGGCAATACCATTCAGTGCCATTATACAGGACCAGCGACGACGACGACAAAGAAGGGGCTGGCGTACCCACCACTGGCCATCTGAGCGTCATCTTGTAAATAGTGTAAATAGATTCTTCGTCTTCTTCATTGTTCGTCTCATATGCTTTGCCGCTACGTTACAATTGGTGGAGTGCGCGGGTCTATCCCCGTTCTGGCCCAACCTTCGCTTCTCATCGGCATCGGCGCAATCATCGAGGGTGCGTATGCCGCGTTGGGCAGCCCCGGCCCCGCCGCTACCAGCACTCGAAGACGTCCCCCCGCCCCGTGTCCCTAGCCCGTGACGAGCCCATCCGGAGCTGCGAAGACCCGACGACGTGTGACCAGACGATGATGACGGCGACGTGTCCCTAGCCCTGTGGTCCGACGTGGGTACAAGCACTCACCGGTTTGTCCTTGTCTTACGGACATCGTTTTTACGGGCTGGTGTTCACCAAATCCATCCCCTTCATGTGTGGCGGCAAGCGGTTCTTTCTCGTGTATTTTCTCCCATTGCTCATCCGCATCACCATCCTCACCCTGCCGCAGCTTCGACCGGGACGGTCACCCTTGACGAGGGGGGTAATGTCACGGGGCATAGTGGTGGGCAATACCACTCAGCGGCATTACACAGGACCAGCGACGACGACAACGAAGAAGGGGCTGGCGTACCCTGCGCTGGCCATCTCATCGCCATCTTGTAAATAGTGTAAATAGATTCTTCGCCCTCTTCATAATAAGTCTCTTATGCCTTGCCACCACGTACAGTATCTTTACACTTCCCCCTTTTTCTTTGTGTTACGGTTTCGTTGATATTGCTGAGAAGCAAATAACGACTTTGTTTGTAGTGAACGCTATGTGTGTGTTGCCTCCTTCTTTGTATCCCGCCTTCAGCGCTGTTTTGTATGAAGTATGAACGAACGAGCCCAAACACTTCCACAGCTGACCTTTACTGTGTCCCCCTTTCTGTGAAGTATGGGGGCGCAGTCCTAATCGCCCTAAGGAAGCTGTTAAAATCAACAGGTAGCCGGGACTTGGAAGTATATGCGGAAAGCGTATGGGTGGAATTAGGCGAGAGAAACCAGATGACACTTTTGTTTGTACCTTTTACTATCCTCCCAAATATTCTTCTGTCTTATTCAATGAGAACAAGACTGTACTTTGTAATTTGTTGAATAACCAAAATTGCAGACTGATGATTATTCAGACGTCAATATTCCCCAGATACGATTATATTCTACTGAGATCTTATTGCAGAGTGGAGATGCAAAAATGGGAATCGCTACTATACTCCGTTTCATACATCAAGTGCAACGCTGTGAAGGCTACACAAGTAGTCCGCAAAGAAAGAAGGTTTATCGCTCCACACGGTTTTGTAGCCGTGTGGTCTAACGTGTCGCTCTGGAGGAAAGACGCTGAATTTTTAAGTGCATGGGTTCGACACCACGTCCCGACGTTTCTTTTTATTTTTTATCACATCTTCTGCGACTTCAATTCTAAATCTTATTTCGTTTCCAGTAACTTAATGCGCTCATGCGGAAATGAACTGCACGTATGGGTTCATTGGATGCATACCTTGCTTATTTGTGCGGGCCGAAACAAGCTCGCACCGATGTTTGAGCAGCAGTGGCGATTTTGTCGCGATTCTGCAGGGTCGTCAGTTTACCTCGTTGATTCTAGCGAGAACTTTGTGTAAGAAAAACACGTTAATTCATTGATTAGTTAGCACAGCTGTTCCAACCAGGGTGAATTACCAAAAGGTGTTCACTTTCAACTTTCGTTTTTGCCGTTGCCCTGATGATCCACTTCTTTATTTGCCTGTCTTAAAACACTCAGCATGTTATTGATTATACCGGGCCGCCAGCAGAGCAACGGGTTCAGTTTTTACCGAAACAGCTTGGAACCTACTTCGGCACTGCACTGTGGAGTAGCCCGAAGCACTTGGTGCGAATAACGTATCATTTCTTATTCATGGGAAAGGCCAGAAAGCAGATTTCTGTACCTTAGAATACTGATTTCTGGCACAGAAACGCATAATACGTATTTTAAATGTGTTATTCGCCCCTTTCCAGTCCGAATATATGCAACATTTTTGTGAATTCTTGTGCTTGATTTATTTATTTCTTCACTACAATGTTTCACCCCGGAAGCAAGAGTTATGTTTTCTTTTGTGATTGAAAATGGAGCTCTTTAAGCTAGGCTCTTATTCGCAAGAGAATCATAGATAGGTAAATTGTTTTTACATACCGAACCTTTATATGGCCTTTTTTTCTGTGTTAAGGAAATGTCTATGGTATAGGTTGATGCTGTGACAAAAAACAGTACTAGCTCATGAGTTGGAGATTTGTTGCCAAACATAAATGCATACAGGGGCAATACGGATTGTGTGTCGTACACAAATATTGCAAGAGGAGGCTGACTTTCGCGGTTTAAAAAACAAACTGAAACTTTATTTATAGGAGAGCACCTCTGGTAGATTTCCTGGTGGGTTCCGATTTCTTCCTTTCGTTCCTTTCTTCCACCAAGTTTTTGCAGAAGTTATGACTGTTCCGGCTGTATACACTTCACGACCGAACAGGACAGCACTGCAATGTAGTGTCTTTCATAGCACGGGTCACTTGGTGACGTTAAACCCCACAAACAAAACCACACAACGAAGAATCACAGTTTGCTTTCTCGCGGTAACAAAGTTTTCTCGGGGAATCGGCTCAGCATTAAGCAGCGTGAACAGGCTCGACAGAAAGGTGTCCACGCTCTAGCTCTGCCAGTTGCCCCTCGTGAATAATGCCGCCACTGAGAGGTCACACATTCCTGGGAAGTTCATCAACGATACCCCCTGCCCTGTCTTCGGAATTCCTTGATCGCCCGCAGGTACCTGCGGTGCCAAACAATGATGCCAAGATTCTGTATTCTCTTATCATACGTGAAGCCCATGTCCTTCATTAACCTCCACAAGGTGGTTTTCGTGAAGTTCGGCAAGTCGTCTTCGTTGACAGCTTTCGCACACTTCCCAGTGTCGGGATCTCCCTCTTTGCGTACATGCTCTGCATTTTCAGACGGATAGCATGGACTGTAAAGCTGGCATGCTTGACGGTTCGCGTGCTTGACATCGTCACGTCGCGAGGTTTTTTCTTTGGAGACACCAAATTCCCACGAACACACCCCGCCTTCAATTTCGCCAAGGTACGGGGAGATACTCCAGTGTCCTCGCTCAGAAAACTCAGTACTTCCTGCACACATTTCGTCGTGAAACGCATCCTGGTACGGGCGTACACATTTGCAATTACTTGCTTGGCGTTCTTTGACAACCTTAATGTGCAAACCCTTGAAAAAATGCGTACACGAGACGTGGCAAAAGCCCAAGAGCTGGACGCCATTTTTTCAACACTGGCTCAAAGAGAAAACGAAAAAACGGCGTTCAAACAAAAAACAAAAAACAGCGTTCAAGGTTGTGCGGAGAGCGAAAACCTGATACGAAAGCGACAAACATAAAATACAAACTCGCAACTTTCGATCGTTTGTCCGGCAATACGGGTGTTTTAAATGCGAATGCATTTATTAGCCGAGGGTTGTCTTGCTCCGTTGGCCGGCGTGCGCCTGCATTCCTCCAGCGCTAGCGCACGTGAGCGCGCGCACGTGCGCTCGCACCTCGTAGTTCTGCCTTCGTCGTCGTCGTCGTAAATGCGAATGCATTTCTTTCGCCGTCGTCGTCGTCGTCGCACGTGCGCTCGCACCTCGTAGTTCTGCCTTCGTCGTCGTCGTCGTCGTAAATGAGAATGCATTTCTGGACGCGGCTATGGAAAGTGTGCGCGTGCGCTCCAAACCCTCTGACCCCATAGTCTTGGTTGGCGACTTCAACGTTGACGTGCGCAAGAAGAGTGGCGAGTGGCTGGTCGAGTACATGCAGACCAGGCACTCTATGCATTGTCTCTCTGCCGGCTTCGACACGTGCCCCACTACCATTCACGGGAGTTGCATTGATCTGGTCTTTACACGAAACTGTGACGCGCGTATGCTTCTCAAAGACCCTTTGACCGTGCACTTTAGCGATCACAAGGCAGTGATTGTGGCCGTCAGGTACAACGATAACACAAACAGGTGCTGATGAATAAATAATTACGTTCACACTGTCGTCATTAATTACGCCATTACTCGCAACACACTCGTCGGTGCACCCAATGCATTCGCATTTCTGCACGATTCCCTTCGGGGAGGTGCGGGGGAATTTTTTTGTCAAGCTGATGATAAATATTTATGCTTTAAGGTTGCCGGCGAAGCATTTATTGTTTCTGGCTCACCGCAAGCAACCCACTACTTTTGGTCGCTCAAGCACATAGCGCAAACAACAGCGCTAGCTTTGACAGCGTTGCACTTGATGTATGAAACGGAGTATACAGTTCATGAACTTGAAAAATCTTACCAATGCAACAAAAAAAATCAAGCGAATAGTATAATTGATTTTGCATTGTCAAACTTGGCTTGAATGAGATGTTTGTCGAGTGCAAACCCGTTCGTTCCTTACGGTGCAGGGCATGTTTTCTTCTATTTAACCTTTATATTTCACCGTTCTTGGAGATTTTTTTGAATGTGAAAAATTCTTGTTTTCTAAAGGTGAATATTTAGGCCTGTTTCGGTATATACGTGATCATGACTGGTTACGCGTCCTTAATATCAGTAAGGCAAAAGAATCTTTCCATGCCCTGACAAGTGTTTCACATGGAGCAGTGCGGTTAAGTATACCTAAACATAATTTATTCAGCAGTAGCTATCCTCCATGGCTTTCACGAGAACTGAAACACTTGGTGCGCAAAAAACTACGATATCACAGAATGTATAAGGTCATGCGAAGAGAATGTTGGCGTCAAAAAATTCATTAACGGCCGCTCCCTGGTAACAGTAGCCAAAAAACGTGAAAAGAAAGTAAATTTACATTAAGTTGAATCTAATAAAAATCGCGTGCTAAAATATTTTGGAGCTATGTGGAAGATATTTCAACTCATCGAATGAGCATCATGTGTTAGTTAGCACAGGATACAACCTGGGGATGTGACTAAATGCTTGTTGTATTTTTTTACTCTGTCTTGTGTGCAAACATCTTTACATCGAATTCGATTTGTACCTTTTCGCTTCAAGCGACAGCTGCAATGTGTTGCACAAGTTGTGTTTTTCCGAATGTGATATCGAAGGGGCGATATCAGCACTGAAACCAAAGTTCTCGCTCGCTTTCGATGGCATTCTGAGTTTCATCGTTAAAGGATGCACTGTTATATTTCTGCCGATTTCGAATCATATCTTCAACGGTTGTCTTTCGGAAGGATGTTTTCCTGAGTGGCTGGAAAACGGCGTCATTGTTTCTGTACACGAATCTGTGATCCATGTGACGTAACTAAGTACCGACATATAACTTTGCAGAGCCCTCTTGCGGAAATTGTTTGAAATTGCCATCTTTTGTCCTGTATGGTTCTTTTTTACACGTCGGATCGGAAATGCACAAATAGGTTTGTTGTGCCGTGGGCGACGGCGAGCGGCCTCGGAAGCAACGGGAGCGAAGGCGCACCGCGCCGGCCCACACACAAGCCCGCAAGGAGTGCGAACTCGCTGTTACAACCCCAGACACAGAATGATATATTTCACGTCAGGACGGCACCACAGACACGCATACGCACGTGATTGGAGCATTCCCCTCAGGTGCGTCCGACCGCAACGACATCTAGTTACAAACTAACACAAGCGCACACAGTGCGCGGGCGCTCCACTAGAGGGCGCCACTACACCACATCATCTCCCCGTGCAAAAGAAGTTCGCACACTCTGTGAAATACATACTCCACATCATCCCCACGTGCTTAAGAGAATGTCTGCATCGTCCTTACACTTGATCCACACAAAAGCACTCAGTCACACACGACAGTCCTACATAGTCCCACAAAAGCACTATCACTTGCGCAGGAGCAGTGGACGTACGAAGAGCGGAGTCACGCACACTCCTGTAAGTTGCACATACGACACGCAACAGAGTAAGACATTTTTTTAAGTCCCGCTAAGAAAAACCGTCCAAAAACACTTTAAATGGTGATATGCGACCTAACACAAGACATGACACGTCCAACATGACACAAGGCATGAACTTTACGTCTACCCCCTACCGCACCAAGTCGCGAAGCCACTGAGGCTGCTTAGTCTTACGGCGCGGACGCGTAGACGTTGAACCTGAATCATCTGATGACCCAGACGCCCCCTCATTTTCCCTTGTCTTCTCTACACGGTTATTTGGATCTGTTCGCTCACTATTTTCTTCCTGACATTCTACCGTTTCCTAAGGAACAACGGATCCAGACCTTGCACTGGAAGGAAGCTCTGACAGATCAGAGTCTGTCTGGACCCTGTCGTTTGCCCCATCTGTCAACGGTAGACTAGGGGGCTGACTGTCACAAATGTCTAAGTTAGACGAAGAGTATAAAACCTATTTATGCCTCCAAGAGAGTTCAACATTTTCAAAGGAATACGGTGCCGAGCCGACCTCAATTCCTTTCGGAATGAGTGTGAGTTTTGAAGCGCTCCAGATCTTTCCATCACTGAGCTTGAACGTTAAAGGTGCAACATGAGCCTGCACTCTCAACGGCTTACTATACTTCAGAAATACTTGCTTACGGAATTTTACTTTCACGACATCTCCTACCTTTATGCGGGTCTGCGGCGCACCTTCCCTTCTGTCAAAGTACTGTTTAGCTTCATGCTGCTTCGTGAAGACCTGATTCCGAACATGAGGCAGGAATTTGTCCGATTCTGCTGACTTTTTACGTATCCTGAAGTTGCTAATATCCACTTTGGGACGAGGCTGACGTCCATGCAGCAAAAAAGCTGGAGAAAGACCTGTCACTGAATATGGTGTGACCCTATACGACCGAAGAAATTGTGTAATGCTTTTCCAAGCATCCTTGCCTTCAAGTCTGGCTACCTGTAAATGTTCTTTAAGAACCCTGTTAAACCGTTCAATCTGGCCGTTAGCCTGAGGGTAATAGTTCGACGAGAACACGTGGCGGATACCTTTCTCCTTTAGATACTCTTGCATTTGCTTGGAGACAAACTGAGGTCCATTATCCGTCACTAAAACCTCAGGGAGCCCTTACCGACTGAAAGACCAGTCCAACAACTTAATGACATCCTCAGCTGAAATGAAATTTGTGACCAGAACCTCAGGCCACTTAGAGTAGTAATCAACTAGTGTAACAAGAAATAGGGGGTACGACACATATAACAGACCGACGATGTTCATTCCCAACTTTTGCCAAGGCCCTTCAGGCCATTCCACTGGCTGCAACGGAGCTACATGAGGCTTAGCAGACTTGTCTGCCAGCTGACAAACGTGACAATGCTTTACATGTTCTTCAATATTACGATCCATTTGAGGCCACCAGTAACGTTCCCGGAAAAGTTGTTTCGTACGTACTATTCCTTGATGATTTTCATGTGCTAACTGGAGGAACGTAGGTACAAGTACACAAGGGATATCTACACGGTCATCACGCATGAGTAAACCGTCCACCACAGAAAGTTCATCCTTTACATGAAAATAAGCTGCTAATTCACTGTACTTTTTTTTTATCGGGCGAACCTCTAGAAACATACCGTCAAACACGGCTATAACGAACCCGGATAGAGCGAATTATGCTATATATCGAACAAAAATATTTCAGTTACAGAAATACATGGAAAAAATATTCCTGATAACGGAGTCCACATCCGATATATCGAACTCTGCGCGCCTAGAATGGCTGCCGAAATGCATGGTCTCGAAGCGGCGGTTGAGATGTCCGCGACCACGGTGCAAGAGCCGCGACTGAGACATTACGCCTCGCACGGAGCGACACGTGATGCCCGATACTTTCCGTAACTGTTTCCGACACACGGGACTCACGATGGAACCCGCCCATTCCGCGAGGCCGGACCAAGACAGCAGCATCGGTGAACTGTGGGAAGAGCTCGCCAGCGTTCCCGATGATGTCGCGAGTGAAAGCCTTCCGACGCTAAAAATGAAGCGCTTTCGGCAGTCGATGTACTGCGGCAATTCTTCTTAGATTTTGGAGGACGCGGACTCGAACTGGTGCAAACAATGTTTCGTGTAGAGAATGCTATGCTAGTTGAAGCCACCAAAACGAAAGTGAAAACATAAATCACCGCTTTTTTTGCAAAGTAGGCAGTTAAGGCGGAAAGTAGCTTTATTATTCGCAATAAATGAATTATTTTGTGTATGGTAATGGCTAATTTACAGTGTTCGTTTCTGCATGTGGGGATGGCGGAGTTGGGAAGGGGGGGTGGCTCCCGCGGATTGCGAACTCGTAACAATTACATCGTTATAAGCGGGTTCGGCTATATTGAACTATTCGATCTATCGAACTAATCGCAGTGCATATTGCAGTTCGCTATAAACGGGTTTGACTGTACTCTGCTAACTTCTGCAACGTCACATCTGCCTTCGTTGCCAGCTGCACGGTTTCTTTATCGACTACTGATGTTACCAGCGACACTATCTCTTCCTGCTTAACAAGTTCTTAAAGGAGCCATGAAGAGAAAATGCAAGTTGGTTTTATTCGAAAGATTTCGTGTTTTATAGTGCCCCCAGCGCTTGTCCGGATACAAACGGTGCTTTATTCACTGAGAAATTAAACAATTTAGGTTAAAATTTTGATTTTCCCGCTCAATCGTGCGTTTTCGTGGTCCCAAGTGACATCACGGGAACCGACCGCTCTGCAGCCTAGAGTGCCTTCATTCACGCATCCGCCGTACAGGGTAGAGACACGTAACGCTGGCGCCGCCATGTTCGGTTGCTCGCTCGCCGCCGAAGCAAGTCATTGTGTCAAAACCGCGCTAAAATTATCGCCGCAACGCGGTTTACTGAAGAAGTTTGAATCATATTGTCTGTTTCGCGTTGCTAGGTCTCGTGGGAAACGAAAAGAATGACGCGTTGAGCCCGTTGGCCCAATTGCGGCGGCACGGGACCGTTCAAAGGTTGTCTCCACCCTGTAGCGGTGTTGGTTTGTTCCCGCGTTTCTTTACGTTCCGTAACCTAGATGGCGCCACCATACCGTGGCAAGCGTTTGGTTTGTTTTTGCCCGCATTTAAACCTGACTTGTTTTTGTTCTGGGAGAAAATATTCGTTCCCTGAAACAGTGCTCGCTCGACAAATGGGGTCACGTAAGACACCGTTGCTTGCGTCAATCGGCCAGTGTCGTCTGAGACAACCCCAAGCCCCATAGTGCTGTGCAGCTAAACCAAAGCATGCTGTGCGCAGTACGAACAGCAGAACGCGTCAGTACATCTATGTTTACATGTGCTTTCGTAACTTCCACTGTTTGTCCCATCATTCCTATTGCTTTGTAAAGAATGTGCCCTAAATTTAAGCGCAAATCGCTCGTTCGTCTAGTTTTTAAGCTCTACCTAATTTGCGTCTGCTTCTGCCAGCCTCCGCCAATCGCAGAGCTTAGCCCATGTGACATCACAGGTTCTGTTGCGGGAAATGAGCTGGTGGGTCGCATGACCATTCCCGTTTTTCCTAATTATGTAGCTTATTTGAGCGAAGTTTACGTTAAAAGTGGTGTCAGTATGATTCTAACGAGACAATCTTTTGAATGAACCAAACTTGTGTTTTCTCTTCATGGCTTCTTTAACCGGTCTGCATGGGTAATCTCGATAGAGCATCAGCCACCAGATTTTCTGATCCCTTGCAGTACTCGATGTCAAAATTGTAATACAGCAGACGAGCCGGCCACCTTGAAATCCTTAAAGGCCTCCGACCTCCATCTCCTGCGGCTAACAAAGCAACTACAGCCTGATGGTCAGTTATAAGCGTGAACCGTCTACCCCAAAGAAAAATGTGCCACTTTTCACAAGCGAACAAACAAGCCAGCGCTGCGCGATCTCCCACAGAGTATTTTCTCTGTCTCCGACAAAGTTCTAGACGCAAACGCTACGGTTTCAAGTCTAGAACTATACCGCTGCTGTAGTACCGCGCCAATTCCTACATCAGATGCGTCGGTAGTAACTACTACAGGCAAGTCAGGATTAAAGACCTTCACGACAGGAGAACAAGTGAGGCACGCTTTCAACAGATCAAAACTACGCAGAGCATCATCAGACCAACAAAACGTCTGACCCTTCCTGAGCATGAGGCGCAGTGGTTTAACTATCTCTGCATAGTTCTTTATGATCACGTTCAAGTTCTTTGACCGAAAAAAGACATTTGTCGTTCAACTTCATGTCACTGTTTGCTATACATGTTAAGACTTCAACCAAGCTCGCGTCATGCTCAGACTGAGTCTTTCGCCACACAAGAATATCATCAAGATAGCAAACGACATTTTTGCAATTCTTCAAGTTCTGGGACACCATTTTTTGAAAAACCGCTGGCGCCGACGCCATACCAACACACACCCTCTTAAACCTGAATAAGCCTTCATGAGCCACGAAAGTAGTTAAGTCCCTTTTCTCCTGTTCCAGCAACAACTGATGATGAGCCGACGCTAAGTCTAGCTTAGAAAAACAAACAGCCCCATGAAACATCTGCAACAGCTCTTCAACATGCGGTAAAGGATACCCATCAATGATAATTGCCTTATTCGGTTGCCGGAGGTCCACACACAGCCGAATGTCACCGTTCTTTTTCCGGACGACGACGAGTGGCGAAACCCACTCCTAGGCATCGACATGTTCAATGACATCATTGTCCTCGAGGCTTCGCAGCTCGCTGGACACTGGATCATGGAGAGCAAGAGGCAATCGTCGTAGCTTAGATGCAACTGGAGTTACACCTGGCCTCCTCTGGATCTTATGCGAGACGTCTTTGACAAGACCCAACTCGCGGTTGAAAAGATGTTCGAAACCCGGCGGCACGTTCACGGGACACTGCACTGCACACACCGATGCTAGTCGACACGTAAGAGACGCACCGTCGATCTGAATACCTAATTGCTGGATGGCGTCGAGTCCCAAAAGCGATGTCCCTTGATCTGTGACGTAGAATGTGACGGAGAAAGACCGTTGCAAGACTTGAACAGGAGCTTGGAATGAGCGGCGGATGCCGATACGCTGCTTGGAAAAATTCCACAAGTCGACGGAGGCCTTCGACAGGCAATGCTGTTTACTGAAATGACGCTTGAAATCTTCGGCAGTCATCAACGACACGGATGCTCCGGTATCGACGAAGAGTTGCATGGTCACTCCGCTGTCTTCGGCTTATACGACTAAGTCCTTTCTCGGATGATTGTTGACGCTGATTTCCGCTTGGACGACTAAGTCCTGCCTCGAAGAAGTGCTGACTGTTAAGACGGAAGATCTCGAAGATGAGTTGATCTCCGTGGATGTTGGATGCTGTACAGGTTCCGGTGCCGGAGCGGAGTCCGTAGTTTCCTTCGAAGAAACTCGATGCACTGGTGCCGGCTTGCGACACATCGAGGCGAAATGTCCCCACTTGTTACAAGAGTTGCAGCGCCGATTTCGGGCTTGACAATTTTCATATGCTGAATTATGCCATCTATTTCGGCATCGTTGGCACAACTAAAGCTTGCCTGCAAACTTCTTCGGCTGGACTGTACCGCGAAACTCTGCAGCTAAATCCGAATGGAAACGTCCATCTTGGGGGCCACCATCTTGTCTTCCCGAACCCGGTGGAATGACATCCCGGCCTCTCCGGCTGGCCAGGCCATCTTGAATACCTGTGCCGCCATCTTGAGCGCGCCGGCTTCCCCGACTTCCATCTTCCGCGACGCCATCTTCTCCGCGTCGTCCTACCGCTTGTACGTGATGATGATGCGAACCGAAGGCCTGATTCACCAACGAAAACGATTCAAAACTCCGACCAATCTCTTCAGCTTTCTCCAAAGATAAGTTTTCGCCATGCAGCTTTTCTCTAACTTGGGGGTTAGACGTTCCATGTATAATTTGATCTCGGACGTGCTCCGCGTACGTCAGACCGTACTTGCAACGTACGGCTTTCCCTTTTAGAATGGTCACGTATTCCAAAAAACTTTCCCCCTGTAATTGACGACGGTTTGTGAACTCGTGTCGTTCAACAAGCGTGTTTATAGACGCGGCGAAGAGCCGGTCTAGCTGCTCCACGAGTTGGTCGAATTTCGAAATGGCCGAAGCCGAGGACGCGGTCACACTAGAGTCGGCGGCGGAGTCGGTCACGTTAGGGTTGGTCACATTAGAGTCGGTCACGTGACTGGCGTCTCTCCTTGCATCGTCCTGCTCCATCTCGGCAAAATACCTCTGTTGCCCCTCCCTACCCAAAACGCTCACGAGCGCCGACGCGCGCCGTCCGTCGCTCCACTCGCTGCCGCCAGTCGCCTCGAGATGGGCCTGAAACAATTTTCTCCAGTTATGCCACGGAATCGGAGGCGGCCCCGGCATTTCGAGGAAAACGGGCAGGTTACCGAAGAGGCCCATGCTGCCAAGTAGGAAGGAGAGAGCTGCAGGAGCAGAAGCAGAAGAACAAAGTAGGGCGAGGCCTAGGCGATGGTTCGACGAGCGTCAGTACAAAAGAACGCTGGGCCTCGCGACGCCAGACAGTCACACTCGAGCGAGGTCAAAGAACGCACTCACTTTTAAATGCAGAGCATTTCAGTAACTCACGATGTCACCCGTGTTGATGTCCGTAGTCCGCACCCCTCCCTACTATATAAAAAAAATACTATCCGGCGCCCGGTTTCGATCCCTCGACCCTGCGGGCGGAACGTAATGTACATGGTGCTCTACCTACTGCGCCACAAAGCCGACACAGAATGGGACACTGCGAACGCGCCTTATATCGTTGACTCATTCAAATTACTGCTGACGAGCGCTCTCTCGTCAGCAGTTGCAACAAGTGCAACAAGAATAACGTAACGCAAACTACTTAACGTCGTGCGCCCCCGGAAATGCTCTGCATTTGATCGTGCCCCTCGCGAGGGGGATGTTTCACTGAGTCTTCTCTCGGTCGCGGGACCCGTGGCGCCATCTGGCGGAGGCGCGGCACAACTCGTTTCTTGGTCCTCTTCCTACTGTGGCTAATTGGCACCATGTGGAAGCTCAGCGCGAGTTTTGCAATCACTCATCCAACTTAAAAGCCATAGAAAGTTTTTTTTTTGCTTACATGTTATCCCCTCCGGCCGCACGTCGCTCTCATTTGTGATAGTGGATACCGAAGCGCAGCGAGGGGAAATGGATGCATGCGTTCGGAGATCGCTTGCTCTCACAAACACTCAAAGTCATCATTGACCATGTAGAACCTGTAGTTTTATCAGGAGATATCTCCCAGCAAGTTTTAACAGCAACCGTTCAGCGAAACATTTTTTTTTCATTCTGCCGGAACCGTCGATGATTCCGCTGTCGCAGCAGAAGAAAAGGATCCCATCCTCGTCGCCAAAAGATGTTTTGTCGTGGGCGACGGCGAGTGGCCTCGGCAGCGACGGGAGCGAAGGCGCACCGCGCCGGGCCAAGCACAAGCCCGAAAGAAGGTGTGAGACCTCGCTGTTACAACGCCAGACAAAGAATGATTTATTTCACATCAGGACGGCACCACAGACAGGCATACACACGTGATTGGAGCATTCCCCTCACGTGCGTCCCAGCGCAACGACATCTAGTTACAAACTAATACAACATAAGGGCAAACAGTGCGCGGGCGCTCCATTAAAGGACACCACTACACCACCGGTTCTACAAAGGCCGATGCATAGAATCTAATCTAATGACATTTTTGGGGTACATAAGTGGTGATATTGAGAATCGTGGTCACGTTAATGCTGGCTACCTTGACCGTTCCAAATCGTTACTTATTAGACCAGCAGAGTCTGGCTAAAGAGTTAGGAGCGTATGGCGTGTGCATTCAACTTTGTACATTCCTTATCCGATATTTGTCTGCTTAACGTGGTGCTGTCCAAGCCCTTTATTTCTACAACTGGCGTTCAACAAGAATGTATTTTGGGCTCGGTCTTGATCAATATATTTTTAACAATGTTCAGTGCTGTGTCAAAACTTCGGTAACCATGCGTAAGCACATGATATCAAACTGTTTGTAGGAATTCGTACTCGTGATGACTGCGTACTACTTCAGTCTGGCAAATCAAATATAGTGACTTGGTGAGCTGATAATAGGCTATTAATTACTGTCAACAAAACATACGTAGTGCCCTTCACTACAAAAAAGCTTGTCCTACATGATTACACACAAAGTGAAACAGGGCTCAAACATGTTAAATAAAGTCGTGATCTTGGCATTGTTGCACATTCAGAACTGCATTTTTGTTCGATTTTTGATGGTGTTGTGAAGAAGGCCTGCAGCCTCTTCCGAATTGTGTCTCGAATTACGAGACCATTTTGTAATCCTTTGTGCTTTGTTCAAATGTTCTTAACAATGGTGATCCCAAAACTTGATTTTGTGTCAGTTGTTTGGAGCAGGTTGGGTAAAACAAGTTGCGCTAAGCTTGAAAAAACACAAAGACGTTTTATTAGAATCGTATACCACAGGCATTTCGATCACAGAGGTTACTATAAGTGCGAAAATATCTCGGAGAAATTTTAATTGGAAAAATTGTCTAAAAAGAGGCTAGCCGTCAATTTGCCTTTTTTGTTTAGGTTTTTGTTTTTGTTTTTCTTACACAGCATCATTCATTGTGAAGACCTTCCGTCGTAAATTGAGATGAGGATTCCCTATAAATCTTTCCGTGACTTTTTTTATTTCGAATACGTTTTACTTGTTCTCCTGCGAATAATTATTAAATTGTACAAGGAAAAGGCAAGTACGCTGGCATTTTTAACAACAATTTGCATTTATTTAAGCTCAAGTGCACTGATCATATTTTTCTATCTTTCTCCATCTAATATTTTTTATTGCTTCAGGCTACATGTTTAAAGCGTTTGTGTTTGCTTTAAATTTTGTATGTTTCCTCCTGTCCACCCCCCTTGAGTCTATTGGCTGGTATTGGGAACATGACAATGATAGTCTAGCCGAGTGAGTGTGCCAAACAATTCCGAAAAATGATTTAAGAACAGCAATCACAGTACTTTCCCTGGAATTAAAAAGAAAATAAAAGAAATATATATAAATGATGAACAACCATTCCGACAAGGTAATTGTATTCGCAATTTATACCCTAAATATAAAATTTAGCCGTAAGACGCCTGACATTATACATAATATTACATACATAACTGAATGTCGTTGTTTACTGCTACAGTTTTGCTGGTCTATCATGTTCACTGCACTGAAAGGGTCCGAAGTGTCCGAATATCTTATCCCATTAGCGCTATCGGGCATTTTTAGAACGAGGTATCGGTCACGCGGATACCGGACGCCGCATTTGTGTCTAGTGGGGAAGTTATTGCGTTCACCATAAAACAGCATTAAATCAGTTCTGGACTGCTATCCCTACCTGTGGCTGTCGGACGTCGTTCGGAAACAATGAAGATGCCAAGGTTATGCATAGAATACAATATTCACAACTACAGGCATAAAAACAGCCTCATTCGATTTATTGTAAAGAGGCAGTGAAACAAACTTCGCCCGGAGTTTAACAAGTACATACAGTACCGCATTCCTTACAACAGGAGCTATTCAGAGATCTTCGGTACATGTTTCTGACCTTAAAAAGACAGACTTTGCTCGGTCCTAGGCCAAGGCGAACACATCAAGCGTGTGATTCGAGTGGGGTGTTTTCTCGCATGATCGTTTAAAAAGATGAGAAAGAATTGCGAGTTTTCGCTATCACATTTTAAAAGCATGACGGCTTACGCTGAGAAAGACAAGTATATTCAAGTTCAAGGAAAATGTCCTTTCAAGTAGAGTGGGGAAGGCTTATTAGAGTAGATAGAATCTTATCCTCAAATTAAGAGAGAGAGAGAGAGAGAGAGAGAGAGAGAGAGAGAGAGAGAGAGAGAGCAACGTTATTACGGAATAATGTGAGAGTGGGTATTTGTGAAGTTCACTGAAGTTCACTGAAAAGTGTCTGCGGAGTATGGTGGACCGCAAGTTTAATACTGCTAATAGAATTCTTTTGAACTGTTGAAAGATTTACTCTGTTTGACTCCTTCATGTAGCACTACACAAGAAGGCAGTATACATTATCAGAAAAAAACGCATACAAGAGTATTGCCTTTCGCTGGGAGTACAAGCTTTTCGCGCAAATGATGACCACGATTCCGTTAAGTTTTCTAAATACAGGGAATCGAAGGCCTCGCATGCGGCAGTTGGAGAAAAGATAATTCAAGCGGCATAAAAGCTTCTTATAATCAATCGTTGAAATGTTATGCATAGCGTGCTGCAAGTTCCTATTGTGCAAAGTGTTAAACAAAATTTTCGTATGCCTGTTTTTTCAACAACTGCGTATTCTCGTGACGGGAGAGATCAATGGATGAAACGCACATTTATACTATTATGAAGTGTTTGAATGTTAGAAAAAAAATGAGCAGTAGAACTTACCCATACTAAGATTGATTTTATTGACCAAGTGGAAGTTTTGAAAGATGCACTAGTAAAGACCATACAATTTGTTAACATACACAATTGTAAGTATAAATACGCCACAGATGTCCTTTCTTAGTATCAAGCTTTATTGGAACATAACTGCGAACGCTTGCTGCAAAGATGACTTGAGTTAAACGTAAGTCTGGCTTGCTACAGTGTTTGGGTAGACTATAAGAATTTTTGAGAGTGGTTCTGGGATTTCAGGGATAGGTCTGTTCTTATATGAGACAGTTCCTTGATATTTCTGCGGAAAATTATGTTCTGTTGAGGTATCATTCTTCGTGAAAACTAAGAACCAGAAGATCCAACAACAGCTACAAATCTGTAATAGAAATCATACATGTAGATATTCAGCCGTTTCTTGTGAGGAGAAAACGAATATATTTCGCACTTGTTTGCAATTGAAGCATATTTTTGGTGCCGTTATAGCCAGCCCAACAACAAGATCAGAGCTCCAACAACGAACGGGCAGCATTCGTTTGATGTCATTACTGATTTGTAATAGAAGACAATTCGTACGTAAAGATGATACTGTTAGTGTTGAGTATTGCGAGATGATAAATCAAGTACCCGGCATGCACGTAAATCAATTAAGGGAGGCAAAAAATAACAAGGAAAGCCGACATTGACTTTGTACCAAATATTTTCCCTTGTTTTTTTTTAATTTATTTTTTGCAGCAGTACCGTTGGCGGAAATATTTCGGGGTTACCATTAAAGACGGATGCGTAAGCATGCTCCACCGAGTCTCGCGTCACGGAAGATGGTCTGAAATTAGGGTTTGATAGTGCTTTAGGGTTTGATTCGTATGTGTAAAAATAGCATTTATCGCCATTATTTACCGAGCCACTCTTCATGGCTCCACATGAATAAACATGACTGTAACGCTTTTTTGGCATTCCACGTTCTCACACTTGTGCGTAATACTCAAAATTGCATAATTAGAATTATAATTGTTTTTTGTGGTTTGTAATTACAAGCGACGCGACTGTGTGCTCTTGCTTACTAATCATAAGAGCTTACCAGGACATTTCGAAAGCGCACCCTGATCGCAGGGTAATAACCACTTTTATACTCAGCGCAGCCTTTCTTCCGTTTCCCCCGCCGTTCACAAATGACATTCGGTTATAGCTACGTAAAACAAACATCGCTGCGTGGCTACTTCTATACAAAGGAACTGTTTTGACCCAGAAGGAGACCGTAGTACGCAAATAAATATTTGTATTCAAAATAAAACTACAAATACACTAAATTCCCAAATGCGAAAACCCTGTGTCAGCGTGATTCACCAACGGGGGCAACCTCGCGATCGACCTTGCTCCTTCAATCGTGCCAATCGCGCGCATAAAAAGAAAATGGCCACGTATCGGTTTACTTTGGTGCAAATGTCGTCCAAAGCCGATACGTTTCTGCGGCCTGTGCCACGTAAACACTTTCTTCTACTGCGCGCTCACCTCTTACGCTTTTCGCCTCCCGTGCGACTTCTTCCTGCATGCTCACAGTGGAGGTTTCTTCAAGTACATTCAATTTCTCCACGTGCCACAGCTCGTGCGCCTCCTACTGGAAACTTTATTGCGGCTGGATTTGTTCAAACGTCACGAGGTGTCGTTGCGACTGAATTTTGCAGTTTTCACTCGGAACATTTTTTTCAGGGAGCATTTTTATTAGATATCGCAAAAAAGCAAACAACGATGTTTGTTTATTCAAAAGAATACTGCAAATATCACTTCCGTACTGATGTTTTTCCTGAAATATGTGTAATGTTTAATTCTTCCTCAAAGATGTTTGAAGTTGCTTAGTAGTTGAGAACAGATTTATAGTGTGAAATCTTTTGGCTACACAAAGGCGTCATTCAGGAACAACTTCAATTTCGCCCCGCGGGTTAATTTAGGAAAAGTCAGACAGACTTACACACAGACTAAATGTTTGCGTTTGGTAGCCTAAGAAAAGACTATCGTATTTAAAAGCCACAAGCATTGGGTGCACTACGTTTGAGAATCAAATTAGAAGCCAGCGAATTTCTAGTTTAATGCCGCTATCGAATGGCCAATTCAGGGCCTCACGTTAAGAAACGTAAATCCTGTTAATGTGCTGTGGCCATCAATCTAGATGTATGTCCACAGGCCTTCATTGAGCTTTTACAAGAGAAATTCCCGAATGCATATTACAGAAATGGCAAAGCACGTTCAGTTAGCTACGTACTGGCCTGGTAGCAAGTAAAAAAATCAAAGAGAACAAGAAAACAATTGCCATTCCTTGAAAAGTCCACTGCCGTAAAATAGAATTAAAACATCACTACGCCAGCAGAAATGGTCATGACAATGTACTGACAGGGGCGAAGTGCATAACAAATCTATACACTGTATGCAGGAGTGATTATCTGCTATTTTTTTTTGAAATTATGAAAGCATGTTTATAATGATGGCGTATATGTTGGGTAACAGCGGCCAGTGGCCAAGCCTGAAATTTATGGTAAGAAACGGATTGGCGCAGCTTGCACCAATATTATAAGGCTGGAGAAACAGTGGAGCTGGTGACCCCACCCGGCTTATTTTTGGTGTTGCTAGGTTTGTGCTTGGAGACTCGGGCAAGTTATATGCGTCGTTATGCCTCGCCGCTCGCTACGCTAACTCATTTCCAAATTCTTTTTCCATGTTCGTCCCCGCCCAAAAATAAAAAGAATAGCCTGGGGAAGAACCACGACCCAGCAACACTGGGGCAAGTTAGCAGAAAATTAAAAATAAATCACCAGGGGTCCATTTATAAAACAATCCGGGGAGCAATGAGCACTCGGTCAATAAAGTATGTACTACCGTCAAAAATTGAAATGCGAACAACGGTGCGCGTGGTTTTCAGTACATGCTGCGCTCCGTGGCGATGGGTCGGTCATGCACAACAGGTATAATGTTGGGAAAGCTATCTGGTAACTTATCTGGTAGAACATATCTTTTTGGATAGACCGTTGCTCCTGATGTATTAGTATTATTTGAGACAAGCGTCAAAGAATCGGGTGCGGTCAATATACTGTGAATGTGTACACAGTACAACTTCTGCAGGAACGAATGAAAAGGTGGATAAATTTTGGTGTTTATGAAATGTAACCACATATGCGATTTGCTAAGTTAAACCTTTATTTTTCTGAATCATTAATACTGTCGGTGAATATCAAGTCAGCTAGTTTCGATTACAGGGCCATTTATGGGCCCCCTAAGAATAGTGCAGACGCATTTCCCCTAGAACTGAAAGAAGTGATAAAAAAAGTTCATAATGGGAATCCCATATTTTGTCGGACATTTCAATAGAGATATAGCAGTCGCGAAGAAACCATACGTTTATACGTACTTAACCTTGTTAGCAGAATTTCAATTAGGAACGTAATCGCCGACTACACGAGAGAAGGATGGCGTGGAGAAAACTTTAAAACTTTCATTGATCATATTGCAATACCAAAGTACAAACAAAGCTTGTATGGTGTAATCCAAAAAAAGTTGGTTACGACTACGGTATTGACCAAGCTTTATTTGACGAAGGAGCTACGAAACAAATGAAGGAACAAATGGTTACTCAAATAAAAACTTCTATCGTTAGCAAGTCCATTAAAGAATATCACTAGAATTCCTTATTGCAGTATAATCATGTAGAAATGTATCAGAAACTTGTGACGGAACTCGACGATATTTACTCCAAGGCTTCTAAACAAAGTCTTGAAACGAAGAAACACCAAAACGAGTGGATAGATGGAGAAATAATTAAGCTTTGTGACGGAAAAGATGAAATATGGAAACGCTGCAAGAAGGAACCCGGAAAATATAATTTGAAAGAGGAACACAGAAGGATTCGTAATAAAGTGACAGCAAAGCTGCGGCTCACGGAAAACCGAAACTATTTGAATAAAAGTTTTCAACAATGAAAAAAAAGCCTGAAGAATACCTGGGAATGTCAAATCGGCTTATCGGCAAACAAAAGAAGAAGTCTATTGGTGCCACCATTATTAGTAACTTTAAGAACATGGACGTCAGCCGCTTGAACGACACGTTCAATGACCACTTTATGCAGGTTACTGAAGGCGTTAGGAGAGCAAACAAAGTACCATCTTCGGATGGCATAATTAGTTTGTTAACATGCTCCCATTCGGCTTATTTGCCGTAAATGACTGACGAAGATCTTTGGTATATTGTTCACCAAATACCAATAATTAAGCTGGTGGTGTGGATGGAATAAGGCCGAGAGATATTTCAAGACATTTTGAGAAATTCCGCAATGTGATCCAGGCTATTTTTCACAGTATACTCAGCACGAGTATAATACTCAATGAATGAAAATATCAATCGTTGGGACACTGTACAAGAAAGGAAAGAAAGAGAGTATTCATAATTATATACCTTATTTCTATTTTGTCTGCTGTAAGGCGTATAATGGAGAAGTATCTGGCAAAAATCGGGATCAGCTTTTGTGAAAGTAATGTTTTTTTACTTCCACCCAATATGGTTTCAAAAAAAGGCAAAGAAACCTGTCATTGCTAGAAAATATCTGTGACCATGTACAAACCAAAATTAATGAGAATGAGGTTGTCTTAACTTCATTTTTGGATCTTACTCGAGCGTTTGACACGATTGACTCCGACATTCTGATTTGTAAACTTGAACGATTGGATTTTAGAGGACCATTCACTGCATTGATTAAAGGTTATTTCTCCGACCGAAATAAATTGTTTAAAATTTACGGTAACTACAGTGAACTAAGATTGACAACATACGGAGTACCCCTCACGGCAGGCGGCCTGCTCCCACGTGTGGTAGTATGATGGTGGAAAAACTGCCGGTTTACCATGGGGGCCACAAGCCGCCGTAAATAGTCGCCTTTACCTCGATTGTACCTTACCAGAAAACGCAGTGTGTAGCTGTGAATACTACGTTTGTCATAATGAGAGTATTAAAAACTCCCACACTTCCTTCCTCTCGTCACCCTCCTCCAACGCCCCTTTCCCCTTTACGCCTCCTTACAAAATTGCCGCCAGTTGGTGTCGCGTGTCGTGTGAGCTCAAGCGCGCCCGAAAATAGTCTTTGTGAACTTCCGGCCGTACGAATCGATGTTAACTGCTTCCCGACAACCGAAGCTCGTTGCGGACATTGTGGAACCAGACTCGACTACGTGCGACACACTGCAACGTCGTCTCTCAGTCACCGACCTTCGAGCCGACGGAGTGCGGCAGCGAGCCGACGCGAGGCCTAAATGCAGTGATCGCTAACGGAGAGTCGCTCGCTAAAACCAACGCAGTTGTGCCTCTGCGAGGTCCTTGAAGGTGAGATTTGCATGTTTTTTATTGTGAGCAACATTTTGGGAAACTTTTGCCCCTTGTTGTCAGATAAACTCAGTGTGGTTCCCGCATGACTGCACGGGCGATTCTTCACCACTGGAGGTGAGCGTTGTGCGTTAGAGAGGGCGCCATGTCCGGAACATCATTGGGGGAGGCCGAACGGTGTGAAAGCGGGCAGAATGAAAAGTGTCCGCACTGTGAACAGCTGTTAGGTGTTTTTAGGCTTTGTCGGTGGCTTATTGCAAGGCGAATGTGAAGTTGCCCCGTCAAACGACGCAGGGCCGCTTTACTTGAGAAGTGCGTGTGGTGCCCACCGCGCCTGCTACGAGGACGGTGACTGCGGCGTGCATCATTGCTTTCACTGGAAAGGTAGAAGGTCAAGGCCCCGTGGGAGCCCTCCATGCGCTAGGCGCGTGCATCTAACCAGCCAACGTCATTCGAGGGAGCATTCTATAAGCGATGGACATCTGCTTATTCTATTTTTTAGGGAGGGGGGAGCGCAAACGTGACACCGACCGAAATTTTTCCTTGACTTTGGTTTTCGGGAGAGACAGGAAGTGTGGTAAAACCTGGAGCTCGCTCCCAGAACACCACACTGGAGGAAAGAGGGAAACGAAGCATTTTGAGAAGTTCGTCGCCACAAGGGTAGCGCTCCCTTTCGAACAGCACCTCGTTGTGACGAAATAGTGTGCACAGGTGTGTCGGACGCAAGTGCAGTTTCGCATACCGTTAAATAAAAGATAGACATTACGGAAAGTTTGACACAAGACCGACAAGTGCGGCGTCATTACAGTGCGGGTTCTTTATTTTTTTCAGGTCGAATGCCCAATATGCTTTTGTATTTTTTGCTGTAGATTTAGAGCGCTTTGTTATTCCTGTAATGCATGTTCTACTGTGGCTTCCTGGGGAAGGTACCAGGAGGCAAGGGAACGTAAGCGTTTAGGAGGTAGGTGCAAGCAAACAGCGTATCCACGAAATGCTGCCTTCAATCTTCGCAAATTCATTACACTTTCTTCGTTGAAGAGTGTGGTAGTAGATAAAGTTCTTACAAAAATAGCTTGTATTTTGCATGTAGGTGTTTTGTTGATTCAGTGTTTCTATTGTCTTATTAACGTGTTCACAGGTACACTGTATTTATGTAATTGCTATGCAATAAATTGACTGTGTGCAGAAAACAAACTTTTCACGTTTTGCGATTCAACGTTTGAAGCGCAAAATCACTAGAAGTTATGTGATCCTAAAGGAAAAATGAAAATGTGGTCTGTGCGCTCATTAAGAACTCCCAAATACAGTAATAAATTCCTCTGCAGCGCCATTTCTTACCATTTTGGCTTATTTGTGTTCTGTGTGTAGTAGTGAGCCCGAGCGCGAGTGATTGCGAGTGGTGACTGCGAGCAGTGAGCGTGAGCTCCAGTGAGTGCGAGTGTTCAGGGAGAGTGGTGAGTGTGAGCACGAGTGGGGGCGAGTGATGGAGGGCGCGTATTGACCGTCAGTACGAGTGAGTGGGAGCGGTGAGGTCGACTGCCGAGCGCGAGTGGGAGTGAGTTTCCGATAAAAATACATTTCTAAGTGAGTGTTAGTGAGTGCCACCCAGTTTTGGCGAAGTATGCTTACTAGTGACTGAGAGAAACTGGTTTATCTCAATTGTTTTCAGCATGCTGAAAATTATTGTGAATTGTGTCACTTTTTTTTCTTTACCATACAGCGGATCATGCTTTTAAACTGCCCTTATACACGACTGAAAAGCCCTTTACTTTTGAGTTCGAAAGCTGATTCGTGTTTTCAAACAATGCATATAACACTTATCCTAAGGTACGTCCATTTCATATTCTTTAAAATGTTACTTACCCTTTATAGGATATGTGGTTTACTTGATAACGGCTTTATTACTGCACATTTCCGGTGGAACCTCCATCCCGCGATTGAACGGCTTCAGGTTGTCCTGCACGTAATTACAGATAAATTGCAACAATTATAGAAATTCATTTGGTCTTGTAAATTTGGGAAATCCCCAGATAATAAAACATATAAAAGTACCCCTAACAAAAATGGTTCAATATTGATCTCGCGAGGTAAATAGATGAGAGGGTATCACAATTAGGCAGCAATTATGCTCTTACGTAATGACTCGTGTATAAAAGTATAACTGCCGCAATTTTATTATGGAGTAAGTCTTCTAACACGTGAGGGGGTGCAGCTTTCAAAACGAAGCTGCAAAGCTGTCAAAATGTCGATGCTTGGAAGCTTCCAAAGCTTTCAGAGCGCCCTTTTCGGAGTTTTTGAAGAGAATTTATTTATAGTGCAGGACCATCTACCAATTTACTTTACGTCCAAAGCAAGACTCATATTAGTGACTGTAATTGTGTTACAACTGTTTTAAAGTATTTCTCTAGAACTTGGCATTCCGGGCACCGATATCTGCACGCACAATTTACAGGTGTATTCTTAATCCCTATCTTTTTCAAAAATATATGTTCATTCAAGAACTTCCCTAGCATTGAGAATTTTATTTCTGGTTGGGTATTTTATTGTTTATTTCTTTATTTCTATATATGTATATCTCATTGCTCTCGGTAACACACTTGCTGACTGCTTTTATTCTCGAAAGTATTGTTTCTAAAAAGGGAACTCCTGTTTCATCGTTCACATGATGGTCGAATTTAAAATATAGGAAAATATAGCGTGAATTGCAATAGCCTTGACAATGCGGTATAAGATAATAATATATTCTCAAATAAAAATGCTTTCTTATTTTCCTAACCCAGTATTCTAATAATTTTTCCAGCAACATTACATATCAAGCAACTAATTTTCGAATTAATGTTCGCATATTTATTACGCTTTTTGTGTGCGGGAAGCATCTGCAATACTTCAACCGCGCAAGTGAATGAGGTTAAGTGAAAGTGAATGAAACCGCACACAAACCCCTCTCGTTTGGAAATAAAGCAATTTTATCATGGTTTGCGTGTTTGTTCAGACTCATCAAGCATTACTTCTGGGAATACTGCAGTTATTTTATTTGGCAATCCTCCGAACAGAAATTTAGAAAGTATTTAGCAATAGAGACGTTTTTGTTTTTGATATAAAAGACTGTAGTGTTACGCATATTGGTACAAAATAACGTGCATCAATTTGATACAAAAAAGCGGTAATAAAAAAATGGTGTCGAATCGTCATTACTGTTTTCCGTGTTTTTCACACAGAAACCACACAAAGCGTTCTGGATTCCCATGTTTCCGGCGGTGGACCATTCCCTTGTTAGGCTCACATAAAATTTCTTTTATATTGCAGAAAAACCTTCTATGGACACGATCCAGTCTGCGCAAACCGAGTGGCGTAAACGAGAATTGCGCGTGGTAGTTTACTGCGCCACCTGAAATCGCGGGAATCGTATTACTGTGCTCCCCGCTTTCAGCGCATTTAAAAAAAAAAACTCGTAAAATCCCGAAGTCTTCGCATTTTAATGCAAGAGGAAATATATATTTCCCCTGAATGATGTGTTTCCTGCAGTTAACTTGCGTTTTGAGGTGAAGCCGACTTTAGGGCGATCGCTTTAAACTTGCTTCCACACAATTGGTTTTTCCAGACTGAGTGTTGCCCATTGAAGCGCTTCCGTCTTTAGAAGGAGCATCATTGCGGAAAGTGTTCTACGTATTGCTTCATTGAAACTATCCTAGAACCCATTATGTGACAATTGGGTGCTCAACGACACTAATTTTACTCTGATTTTTGTTTAGTTTTCAAACTTACATAGGTCACATTTAAGTTGTAAACTCTGTGGAATTGTCATCTGCTGTCAATACACAAAAATCTTCGGGAGCGACCACATTATGCCCACGTTTTCTTGTGGAAAACCTCTAGTGCGTCAAATTTTTATTGGGGTAATTAATCAGCAAGTATGCTAAATCACAAAATGCAAACAAACGTGCTTTATTTTCTGCACTCTTTGGACGACGACCCTGGTCAAAGCATATTGTCGCTCCCGTTGATGCTCGGTACAGCACCTTTTCTGGTAATTCTTCTTCACAGGGTGAACCGAACTGTATTGTTACTTTTTCTAAATGCAGTGGTTGTGCCATTAACAACGGCAGACAAAAATGTATTCTCATTTTTTTTTGCCTTGTACGCCTTGTAGATTGTCAGATGATAAAAGCGTTGGCACAAAATTTATTTATATGCCATAAATATAACACCACCAAAATTGCACGCATAATATTGATGAATATATAACTCTTGGATAGTGATTTTAGCCGACGATCGTTTAAATTGTGAGAAAGTGCGCCATAAAAAAACAGAACAACTTCTCTGCAACTTTTGGAACAAAACTGTTCATTTTGCAGAGTAAACAGATTGATATTTCAGCGTTCTTATAGAAAATTTCAAAACATCGAGCAAAAAGTACAGTGGAAGAAAGGGTCAAAGGGGGCAAATTTTAAACAAAAAAGAAACACAAAACGTCTGGAGTTCGGCAAATCCTCAAGGTAAATTGACACCACTGATCGGTCACCCTTAACCTTAAAGACTGGCCAGTTCCTTAAAGGGACCCTGCACCACTCTGGGCTGTGCAAGTAAACCTGCGAAACATTTACATTACACTGCGAGGAATACCTGAGCCAATTATTTATTGCACTCGCACCTGAAGCGGTGAGCGCGCGAATCGCTGTTTAAGATACGGAAAACCAAACGCGCCCTCTTCAACTTTCCCCATTATGCACCCCTAGCATGGCCTAAACGACATCATTGCGGCCATGGCTGTCCTATTGGCTGTCACTCGTCAACTTGTCGGTTTATTTATTTCTCGCATTTCCTGTGGTGATCCGACGTCGTCGGCGCTGTCTACCAATCTCTTGTATGCCTGAACCTGTATGCACACTTTTGGCGTTTCTTTGGTGTTTTGAGTGCGCGCGGAGTTTCAGTGATGAACTCAATACTCCACTTTCAACAAGACTATTCGACAACAAACATGTATTGCTTCAAAACCATCCTACCAGCCTCAGGGCGGGATTGCGTGCTCAGAGCCATGCCTGCTTTATTTTGGCACCAGACTGGAAAAAGAACCCTCCACGTTGCGGAGAAAAGGAGCAAACTGCCCGGCCTGTGATAATCGAACGCCGACGAGAAAACGCGGCGAGCCGCCCCCCTCTCCAGGAGAGAGCGCGTAGCTTTCGTCACGTTGTGAGTGGTCGAGTTGAGAGGGAACAATTACGGGCTATTTCTCTTTGCGCGTAGTTTCGGTGATAGTGAACGGATTTTCATAATTCTTGGAGCAGAGTATTGGTGTGACAATACGGTTTATCTAAAAATATATTCCCGGTAGTCGATGATAAGTGCTGAAGGGTCCCTTTAAATATTTGGCGGTTGCATACTGCCCACCCCTTTCTGAACTTCTGTCACGGGTGAGTATGGTGTTATGCGATACTCAGCACTTTATTTTATTCATCTGGGATATACCCCATATGTAATTCATTGTGATTGTGACATTGCTTTGCTCTTAATAAGATCCGCCAATACGCTATTCCACCACAAATCTGCGGTGATACTCTCCTTTCTACCTCCTCTTGCGGCGACGGCTAAAATGGCGGCTGGACAAATGCACTCACAAAGTGCAATGCCCTTTATACATGAAGAAAATACCATCGGCCGCGCTCACTTTGCTAGTCACATAGCGCGCCCCTGTCGCTCGTCGTCACAGACTTCTCAAAAGTGTTGGTATGACGGTACACAAACTGCAGACCACTGTCCCGCTGGATTATTTTTGGTAATCTTGTAACCTGTGCGTCACGTTGGGCGTTCTGAAAATTTATCGCCCTTTACTACGGCAACTACCACCTAATACGCAAGGTGACGGACATAAACTATGAATCATCCCAGTTTTCTTCACTCTTTCTCCACTCTATCTAAGCACTTATCGTTCAAGTCGGCGGCTTTAAGCTATACCAGTCACCACTTCAGCTGTAGCACGATGGGCACTGATACAGTGCTCGTACTATAGGGAGGGTTGTGCAAGGTCACCCTCTACACCATATGAAAGGGGATGCTTGATTTGCTGCGTGGGGCCGCCATCATCATCTTCGAGGAAAAGGCTGGACAAGGGTACAGCAGAATTTTTAAATGCAGAGCATTTTAGTAACTCACGATGTCACCCGCGTTGGCGTCCGTAGTCCGCGCCCGCATCGCTCCCCCTACACTATATAAATACTTGCCGGCGCCAGGTTTCGATCCCACGACTCTGCGGGCGGAACGCAAGGTGCACGGTACTCTACCAACTGAGCCACAAAGCCGACACAGAACGGAAGGTTACGAACGTGCCTTATATCCTTGACTCATTCAACCGTCGGCCAGAGGTGCGCCCTCTCCCCCGCGTCCTCCTCGCCTTCTCTCCGCTCGCAACGCCCTCTCTCGCCGCGTTAGGTTCGCGCGCAAGAACAGGTGGGGCGCTCGCATCGCGCTATCTCGCCGCGGTCGGTTCGCGCTTAAACCACATATGTCGTTCGCGCGCGCTGCGGTCGCTAACATCTGTGGCGTGATCGTGACGTCAGCATCACGCGTTCGCGTGGTGGCGATTTCGGCGCTATAACACTCTCTCGCGAGGGGCATTGGATTGGATTCGATTGGATTGGCTTGGATTGGCTTGGATTTGGATTGGATTGGATTAAAGTGGATTGTGTTGGATTGTGTTGCGTCATAGCCGCGCCACGTTGCGTCATAGCCGCTCCACGTTGCGTCATAGCCGCGGCAGGGGGTTCACGGCACGTTTCACCATCGACTTCATCGACAATGTCTACGCTGGAAGACAACAATTACAACAACAACAACCAATACGTAATCCATACGACTTGCAGGCGCGCCCCCCCGCAAAAATGCTCTGCATTTGATCGTGCCCCTCGCGAGGGGGATGTTTCTTTTTCGTAAGGAGTTTTTGTTCAGTGGCTAGGTAGAGACCGTTTTTTACCTGGCGGGCACTTTTTGTACACTTTTGCATCTACTGAATGTATTCCGGGTAAACACTGTCGTCCCTCGAATGACTATGCAAGGAATTGCAATATAAGTCTCACGAAATCGCAACTATTTTTATGTTTGAAGATATCAAAACATCTCAAAACATCGTTAGCGGGACTACTTCGCTTTGAGTGGCAAGCTCACCTTGTACCCTGTACTCTATTATTTTCAAGCATCTGCTTTTTCGTTTTTATTTCTGTAGGTTGTAGCCAGAAGAGTTTTTCCACACTGTATAGAAAGTTTATGTGTACTGGTGCAGTTCTAGGCAGATCATTAGACTTCTCTGAACCTTGGTTACTTGCAAGCTTGGCCATGATTTTGGAGATCTGAATACAGAAATGGCGCAGATTTTCCGAAATTCACGTGTACGAGTGATACCTTTAGTCTCCAAGAACAAGCGGGAGCTTCTTTTTGTGCATCTGCACATATCATTTCCAAGGTATACATGGTATCGCCCATGAAACAACAGTTTACGATGTATTCTCCGCAAGGAATTGTCACAAAATATGTCTATTTTCACGTATATTGAGTGCATCCTAATCTCCGCGGTGGAGATGAATACGGATATGAAGGCCGCTAATTTGCATTGCGTTTGTATGAATAATGCAAATGAATGGGTTGGCCAAAGTTGTGAATACCGGAATCCGGTCTATAAGATTATGAGCATGTGGTGCGCAATTATAGTACTTGTTTAAAACAGGAGATCTAATTCATTGCATTTCTCTTTCAGTGTGGTGGAAGAAGCTTCTTGTCTCAAGGTGACCTTTTAAACATTCAAAATACCCCATAAGTGGTTTTGTCCACCTTGAAATCTCCGCCCTGAGTTGTCCGAACTATACTTATGCAAATGTACAAAATATGGCTAAAAAAAAACATCCCCCTCGCGAGGGGCACGATCAAATGCAGAGCATTTCTGCGGGGGGGCGCGCCTGCAAGTCGTATGGATTACGTATTGGTTGTTGTTGTTGTAATTGTTGTCTTCCAGCGTAGACATTGTCGATGAAGTCGATGGTGAAACGTGCCGTGAACCCCCTGCCGCGGCTATGACGCAACGTGGAGCGGCTATGACGCAACGTGGCGCGGCTATGACGCAACACAATCCAACACAATCCACTTTAATCCAATCCAATCCAAATCCAAGCCAATCCAAGCCAATCCAATCGAATCCAATCCCATGCCCCTCGCGAGAGAGTGTTATAGCGCCGAAATCGCCACCACGCGAACGCGTGATGCTGACGTCACGATCACGCCACAGATGTTAGCGACCGCAGCGCGCGCGAACGACATACAGTCGAACACGGATATATCGAACACGGGTATATCGAATTATTGTATATATCGAACTCATAAATTATCCCCTTGAAAATTCTGTGTAAAAGTATAGGAATTCGTACGTTTATATCGAACCGTATTTTTCCCGAAATTGGGTATATCGAACGCCGCGCGAGCTAGAAGGTGCTCTTCGGCGGTCGCTGCACCCCCGATTGAGGTTGATGAGGATTTGGAGGAATGCGCGGGCATGGCGAAGACTGGCTCGCGGAACTTATCCCCCCTACCAGAACGAATTTGCGCTTGCCCAGTCGGGCCCCGTTACCGGCCGCCGTAGCATTAGCGGACGGAGCCCGGTATGCTAAATCTCTCTAGGCACACAAGCCCGAACGCTCGGAAAATGTGACAGTGGGAGGTAGGAACGCCCCTACTGCGCACGTCCTTTTTTTTTCGGCTGCGTACGTTCCCCGGCTTGCCGGAAAATAGTTTTTTTTCTCTATGTCTGGGTCTGTCTTCCCCCGATGTCGTCTCGGGAAAGGGAAGAGAGAACGAAGGCGCTGACGGCCTCCTCCTTCTTTTGCATTTTGCTGCTGTTGCTGCTGTTTGGCGAGTTGTCCCGCACCTTTCGGAGATCACTGTTTCTGTCGGAGATGACCATCGCGAGCGCTTTGTTGGAGTCCGTTCAGGGAGCCTTGGAATTGTTACCTTCAAAGTTCTTGTGGTACGTGCGCGCTGTTCTTCTTTTGCGTGCGTGTTGTGCATGGTGTGCGAAGGCGCAGCGTACTCCTAGAATTTTCTAGTTGTGCAGCCTCGAGAAGATCGGGACCAGCGTCTTTAATTTCGTTTCCAGGACGAAGAAGCAGGCCAAGATCAGCGATTTTTTTTTCACGGAATTACAGCGTCCTGTTTCGTCGTGAGTGCGGAATTAGTTGTGATTCTTGAATGCGACGACCGGTAAGTGATCGTCCGCCATAGGTGAGGTTTCAGAGCCCATACTTTTTATATCGAATTTTTCATATATCGAACTATTTCACGATCACCTTAGAGTTCGATATATCCGTGTTCGACTGTATGTGGTTTAAGCGCGAACCGAACGCAGGCGAGAGAGGGCGTTGCGAGCGGAGAGAAGGCGAGGAGGACGCGGGGGAGAGGGCGCACCTCTGGCCGACGGTTGAATGAGTCAAGGATATAAGGCACGTTCGTAACCTTCCGTTCTGTGTCGGCTTTGTGGCTCAGTTGGTAGAGCACCGTGCACCTTGCGTTCCGCCCGCAGAGTCGTAGGATCGAAACCTGGCGCCGGCAAGTATTTATATAGTGTAGGGGGGAGCGATGCGGACGCGGACTACGGACGCCAACGCGGGTGACATCGTGAGTTACTAAAATGCTCTGCATTTAAAAGTTCGATTCTGCGCACGTCTTTTCTTTGCAATCAAAGTATGAGTATGCCTAATTCTGCAGCTAAGCGGCGAAAACTTCTCCCACTGTGTCCTGTGGTGCGCACGAAAAGATGTTTACTCTCTGTAAAGCAATGAAGTTCCAAAACAGTAATTTTATGGCAAAAGCGTTTGATATTGTCATGGCATGGTGTACCGCACCCGCCTGCGACGAATAAGAAAACAATAAAAGGATGCCTCGTGGAGCGCAGCGCCCAACCAGCCGCAGCATGTGCAGACGAAGACGAGCTACACGCGGCCAGAGACAACTGGGTGACAGCGCAGGTAGGCCGTTCGCTCTTTCTGATACCCACGTTCACCTTTCACAAAATGCTTTATTTATCGTTTCACCGCTATTGTCTTTTTTTATTTTTTGCTACGCTACAGTGATGAAGGCGTGGGCTACCATCCACACTATGTGTACGACTCCCAATGCGTCCCGTACATCAAGCCCTAAAAGGCCGGCTTGCGTCTACACTCGGGATCGTTGCAGTAGGCTCCGAATGCTTGGCTTCGCTACTGAGTTCGCCGCTCTTCCCGAGAAAGCGCACGCTCGTCACGCTCGTGAAGAACCACCAATTGAACAAACCCACGCTTCACAGTTGACTTCTCAACATCGTGGGGTCCTTGAAAATTTCCATGTTAACCTGTTCGAAGACGTTCAGAATTGCCTGAAATATTTTTCAGCGCGTCGTCTTCAAGTATTCAATGGAATGCGTATAACAAACTACGGAACGTGTACTTTTCTTGCAGGATATTGCGAGAACCTGGCTTGAAAAGCGAGCCGCATCCTTTCGAACATGAAATGAATTTTGCCAGCAGCTGCGTGACACCTTCTTTTTTAGTAACCGCCGACAGCACGCAGAGCACCTTCTTGAATCGCGTATCCCGAAGCCTAGTGAAAGTGTAACCCTTTAATGTCGGAAGTATGAAACAGCCCACAAAAAATTCTTTTTTCATCTTTCGGCTTTAAACAGACACCGTGATGACAATTCACAGTTGTATTGTCTGGGATGCAACTTAATCGCTGACTTTTAGGATTGTCGTGAATTCGCGACAAAAGGCACTTACGGCAATATCTGGAATGCAACCTTATCGCTTACTTGGTCTTTATCGCCTTCTTGGGCCATCCCTTTGTTTGTTTGTTTTTCGCGTTGCAAAAAGTTTGGTCTGCTAGACGATGTGATCCAGTAAGCTGCCACCAAAAAACTGACATATTCACTATGCGCTCGCACAGTGTCATTTTCAGCAAGAGTGATATTCCAGGATGGTGTTTCCCGCTGTTCTTCACAGTCTGTTTTTTTTCCACTTCACTGTCTGTTTTACAAAGGCGGTTGGCAAAGGCATCACGTCACCGTTATCATCTTCACTGCTTTGCCGGAGGCTATCCCAAGGGTGCAGCTCGTGCTTGTGCATGACGATTGTAGTCAACATTGTCGTCATCACTGTCACTAAGTCAGCTAACGCCACTGTTATCCTGAGGTGGCAGCTGTATGCGGAGCCCTTTTCTTCCATACAACGATCCGAAATCCTTCCTCTGCCACAAAATAAAAAAACGTCACACCTGCAGTCACCAAAAACTGCCTAAATGGCCCAGTGTCGCGAATTCGCGACATACCCCGAAAGCAAGAAGCATGCAACAAAAAACGTTTTTTTAGACAATGTAACACGCCATGGAAAGTCTCCTGAATGCGTACTGAAACGTCAGTATAGTTTTATTCTTATTTGTAATGTCTTTTTCGCTGGTCTCGGTCTCTACTTACCTGATTTTTTTGCGCTACGCATCGCCAACCACCGACATGGATACTGACCCTGAGAGAGGGCGAACCCTCCCGCAAGACAACCCATGAATTACTGTTCTGAAGAAACGCGCCAAGAAGACCACTGCTACCGCCACGACGTCAAGCCAAGCCACCGGCCAACCCCAAGTACACAAAGCGCCGACACCCAAGCCCTCACTCGGGAGCCTCCGCCACGTCTATCGCCTACCAACTACACGGTCATCTTCCGCCCACGAGCCGGCCTCAACGTTGCTACCCTGACCACCGCTGCACTGACCGAAGCTCTGTCAACCAAATGTGAGCTGCCGCTTTCGACTTTCTACCGAGCCTTGACTCTCTTGGTACAACGTACTCCCAACGTACTCGTCGCAAGCACCGCGGATCCCGAGCTGGCCATAAGGCTGAGTGAGATACAGCAACTGCAAATTTCAACTTCGGCCTAGCGAGTTTTCTACGTATGTGTGAAGCCACCACCGGGAACTTGTCGCAAGGTCATCCATGACCTTGACTCTTCGATAAACAAGGACAACCTAGGCGCCTACCTTCAAGGCAACTACACGCGCAACTCCACGCGCGCATCATGGGCAACACCCGCTCCGCGCTTCTAACATTCCAAGGGACTCGCGTGCCGTTCTACGTGAAGGGGGGCAGTATGCTTCTCCGCTGCCGGCCTTTTCGCTGCTTCGTGCCAGTGTGCCGCGTCTGCGGTGAATTGGGGCCCCGCATGGATGTGTGCCCTAACCCTGACAGCCGAAAATGCCTCCACTGCGGACAACCGACTCCGTCAGCAGACTATGTGTGCATCGCTAAATGTCGATTGTGCTCCCAACCCCATACCATGGCGGGTAAAGACTGTCCACGCCCCTTCATCCCCAACTCGCCGGCCAGCAAGACGTCCACGCAAGCCGCCGACAAGGTAAGCTGGTCTGCTCTTTCCTCTCGCGCTCCACTGCTCTACTCCCTCCCCAACGCGACACACAAAACTATCCCCCGCCATCCACACTCACGCCACTTCCCGCCACCATTCCCCCGCACTCCTCGACCTGATCAAAAAGCTGAAACAACAAAATGCCGACCTCCTACGCCGGGTAGAAGACCTTCAAGCAGAACGAGCCCCCCAGTCCCAACCACCCCCGTCCGTCCCTGTGGTTACCCCTCCCCTCACACGAGCCGACATAGAGGAAATCATGAGACGCACAATTTACGGCCCGCAGCATCCTATAAGTTCAGCAGCAGCTACACAGTCTGCGAATACCTAAGCAAAATGATAACCGACTCCGCCAAAGATATCTTCGATTTGCTTTCAGAACGCATTTCCTTGCTTGAACGCGCCCGTACTCCCGGACAACCCACCTCAAGCGAAAAAGTCTAAACCTGATGACCAATAGACCTGTAACGCAAGTGCCCCTTACCATCTACCAATGGAATTGCCGATCGTTTAAAAGCACAAAAGCAGCCTTCGAACTATACGTTTCCCCAAACCCGCCGGATGTCATTGTATTGCAAGAAAGTGACATCCCATGCCCCAGCCTTCGCGGTTATGATACTTAAACTAGTCCACCTCACTAGCGCACGGCTATCGTTATTGCCAGGTCACTGACAGCACAGGTAATACCGACTACGTCACCCATCGATCACGTCCTCGTTGAAGTCCTTCCTCATAAGCCACAAGCACCAAGCCTCTACATACTGAACGTCTACAGCCCGCCCACACAGCCCTTATCCGCAATCGAAGCCTTCCTTAGCGCGGCGGTGCGGTACACTCGCAACAACCTAAGCTTACTCCTGGGCGATTTTAACGCACCTCGCGTTACATGGGGCTATCCCCACGCCTCCAAAAAAGGCACGGCTCTGCTGCAAGCAACACAGCACCACCACTTCACCCTGCAGAATGATTTGACTCGGCCAACACGTCAAGGCACTAGCGAAACCCGAGACACCATAACGGATTTGACATTCAGCTGCAACACCACCGACCTTGTATGGGATCTGCTGCCAGATACTTTAGGCAGTGACCACTACATCATTGCTCTTACTGTCCCATTCACAAGTACACGTCGCAAGATGGGCACGGCGCCGCTCACTGACTGGCAAACCTTCCGCGAAGCTCCACATCGAAGCATACTGCCGACCGATACCTAGAACAATGGACGCAACAACTCATTGATCTAGAAAACTCTCACACCAAGAAAATTGCGCTCACGCAGGATCTACCAGCAGTAGACAACCATCTCGACCATCTATGGACGGCACGACGTAGCCTACTCAACTGATGGCGGCGAAATAAACACAATCGCAAGCTTAAAGGAGCCATGAAGAGAAAACACAAGTTTGGTTCATTCAAAAGATTGTCTCGTTAGAATCATACTGACACCACTTTTAACGTAAACTTCGCTCAAATAAGCTACATAATTAGGAAAAACGGGAATGGTCATGCGACCCACCAGCTTCATTTCCCGCAACAGAACCTGTGATGTCACATGAGCTAAGCTCTGCGATTGGCGGAGGCTGGCAGAAGCAGACGCAAATTAGGTAGAGCTTACAAACTAGACGAACGAGCGATTTGCGCTTAAATTTAGGGCACATTCTTTACAAAGCAATAAGAATGATAGGACAAACAGTGGAAGTTACGAAAGCACATGTAAACATAGAAGTACTGATGCGTTCTGCTGTTCGTACTGCGCACAGCATGCTTTGGTTTAGCTGCCACAGCACTACGGGGCTTGGGGTTGTCTCAGACGACACTGGCCGATTGACGCAAGCAACGGTGTCTTACGTGACCCCATTTGTCGAGCGAGCACTGTTTCAGGGAACGAATATTTTCTCCCAGAACAAAAACAAGCCAGGTTTAAATGCGGGCAAAAACAAACCAAACGCTTGCCACGGTATGGTGGCGCCATCTAGGTTACGGAACGTAAAGAAACGCGGGAACAAACCAACACCGCTGTACAGGGTGGAGACAACCTTTGAACGGTCCCGTGCCGCCGCAATTGGGCCAACGGGCTCAACGCGTTATTCTTTTCGTTTCCCACGAGACCTAGCAACGCGAAACAGACAATATGATTCAAACTTCTTCAGTAAACCGCGTTGCGGCGATAATTTTAGCGTGGTTTTGACACAATGACTTGCTTCGGCGGCGAGCGAGCAACCGAACATGGCGGCGCCAGCGTTGCGTGTCTCTACCCTGTACGGCGGATGCGTGAATGAAGGTACTCTAGGCTGCAGAGCGGTCGGTTCCTGTGATGCCACTTGGGACCACGAAAACGCACGATTGAGCGGGAAAATCAAAATTTTAACCTAAATTGTTTAATTTCTCAGTGAATAAAGCACCGTTTGTATCCGGACAAGCGCTGGGGGCACTATAAAACACGAAATCTTTCGAATAAAACCAACTTGCATTTTCTCTTCATGGCTCCTTTAAACGTCGTATTGCCCAGATTACAGAAGAAGGCTCTTAAATACGCCAAGCAACTGCAAGCCCAAAACTGGCGCGGCTTCTGTGACCAAACGAATGGCACTCTTACAACCAAGGAAGCTTGGCACATCCTACGCCAACTCCTGGGAAACGCCCCTACCAAAACTGCCACTTCGCAAAACATAGCCCGACTTATACACAACTACTCTAAACCGCCTGATAAACTACTCCTTCAAATCCGCTACAAGTTATTCGGACCTGCACCATCTCAGCCAACTCCCTTGCACCCGGACTACGCTGGCACTCCCAATCCTCAGCTCGATGGCCCTCTTACCATGGACGAGCTCACGCAAGCACTCACCCGGCTAACCCGCAAAACAGCACCCGGACACGATTTAAAAACGTACAAGCTACTTCGTAACCTTTACGACGACCACTTAGAATCCCATCCCTGCTTGCCTATTACAACCAACACTGGACTAACGGCACAGTACCGCCCCTGTGGCGCCACGCAGATATCACTTTACTTCCCAAAAAGGGACAAATATAAATACCAGTACAGTACAGACGCATACTTCAAAACGGGTTCAGTTTTCGACGATAGCGAAGGCCTTAATTGAACACAAAATAGTTGCCGAAAAGGAGCCTCTACACGATAACAACTGCTCAGACAAGTTGTATAATTAGGCGATTTTGCTTTACGAGCTGATTTCTTCCATGAGCACGTGTAAGCCTTCAGCTCCTGGTGACGATAGAATTACATACACCATACAAACACCTCATGCAGACACTCAAAACACATCTTCTGTACGATAAAATACTGCTTTTGGGGCGGATTTCCCGGCTTTGAAAGGAGGCTCAATTATGGCTTTTTATAAAGACGGGGATTATGCATCGTTAAGGGCAGTTACGTTGCCATCACTCTGAGAAACCTTTTGTGTAAGCCCCGTGAGCAAGTGATAAAAAACAGAATCGTATTGTACTCAAAATACTGCTCTAGTGAAGAGTTGGCAGGCAGGCATTTGGGGAGGGTGATCGACCAACTATCAACTTGTGGCCGTGGATTATAATGTTACCGTGACAAGGGGGGGGGGTGGAGGGTTTGGGCCAAAAGTGCGCATATTTAAAAAGGGGTGGCGAGCCAAGCTAGAAATTAGAAGCCACCAGCCAGATTCCTGTTTTTCGCGAATGTCAATTCCTCAGTATTTCCAGTCGAAGTTTTATTTCTGACGGGTGCCAAAGTCGAAGGCGGCACCTGTCGCAAGGCACTGGGGTCCGTAACTAAATATAAAGCTGCTTGTCTACATAACGAATCGACTTTGAAGACGCGTATGACACTAATTTACGGCATGCTTCCCTCATGGACCCCACGTGTAAGGTTACAAGTCTTGGAAACCTCTTAGTGGGAGAGTGTGTATTGCACTATGTCGGGTTCTTGTGTTCTTCCGCGTTATTTTCAAGGAGGCGGGTGTGCGGCTTGATCCCGATAACAAACGGAACGGTGTCTGCATTCGAATCAGAAAAGAACGAATGCTTTTAAGTGTAGTTCTCGACCATAAGCTCACCTTCATCCCACAAAAGAAACCACTTACACTCAAATGCTTAACAGCAAGGAATAACTTCAATGTTCTTTCATAATTTCTTTAGTACGCGACACACAGCTTGTACTGTGTGTTTTTCTAGCTCGTTAGTTTCCCGATTAGAACACGGCGGAGTCGTGTAAATGTCAACCGCAAAAAAATCTCCGAAAATGCTTTTCAGTGCTGCCCCTTAGGCTTCGCGTTGCATAAGGCGCCTTCCGTACTAGCCCGGTTAAGAGCATGCATATTCAATGGGTTAAACTGTACATAGAGCATGACCGAACATATTTCGGCGTGCTTTTATTCTTTTAAAATTTTATGAATGGCTCACCAAACATACCGCATGCCGGAACGTATGTCAGCGGTACTTTTATTCTTTTAAAATTCTATGAATGGCTCACCACTAAGCAGTTTTTTTTATTGCATCAACATCCCGCATCATTTAAAACCATGGACCTATTTCTTCCCCTTTAAACAGCGAGATATGCTGCGTATGAACATGCTGTCGTTTGTAGGCACCCTTTATTCGATCTTCACCGCTATCGCAGCTGCACACTGGGTCGTGCGAAGTGTCTTGTGTTTAATAAAAATAAAAAGGCGGAGTGCGGAGAAGTGCGATTTTTCAACGCATTTTAAACAGCTTAAGTATTCGTGTGCAAGATTTTGTAACATTTTCTGTCTTTGTGTCCTGTTTTGCACATGAATTCATATTTAGTGCATATACAACCATTAATCTAACCACTAGTATTTTCACGGCGGTGGTATACATTTTCTTTTGTACTTCAAATTGTTGAACATCCTATCTCAAAGCCAACCATGGAGGCATTATCTGAGCACAGCACGTTATTAGTCATCCGAAAAGCCTTCCAGGTAATACCTCATAAACATCGTTTTCAAGACTATTATTTTGGCATAGCCCTACATCTGGAAAAAAGTGTATGATTTGTTCCAGGTCACTCTATTCACGCCAGGAACAATGCTGGTTGCGGACAAAAACTCAGCCTCCGTATTTCACTATTTAGTTGTCGTGAGAACAGTACACTACACCCCCTCGAGCCCCAACTAAGAGAAGAATCTGAAAAGACGAGACAAGCCAGCTGGAGTCAACGCGCATACAACATCTACAAATTATCAAACCACTCTGTGGGCAATACACCGCAGATACACGCAACAGATACATTGAAGATATCTTAACTAGTCTACGGGTAGGCCACTCATACAATATACCCCTATCTGCTACGGTCTCTTCAAACACCGCTGTAACCTTGCAGTAACATTACTTCCTCTTAAGATCTTATTAAAGTTTCTAACTGGAATGAAATTTTACAACGGAGGTGTTGTACAAGCCGTAAGTTACCCGTTGCAGTAAAAGATAACAAGAGAATGGCGAGCACTCGTGAGCGCGCGCCTCACGGTGGCCCCCGAGTACCCGGCTCGTGCATTGTCTTTAGCAAGCAAAAACTCCAGCGTTGTCGTCAAGCGCTACCAAGAATGTAAAGAAAGTTCCGTTGCAAATAATTTTAAAGGTTTAAAGACATTATGCTTAGGTGAGGTCTTCGCGCCAGCCTCATTCTTTAGCAGCTATTATAGATAATTAAAGACATGACTACGAGTGTGATAGTCCTTTCCGAGACTCCTTGAATATCCTGCCACCCCTGTCTCGAGTCGATCACGAGGAGCTGATACTGAACGAATGCTCACTTTCAACAGCGCCGCCATTCAAGTCTTGCCTGTGAGTTCAAGCCTCCCTATTTCTATTTAGCCGTCGTTCGCGCTGTTCGCATCATGTGCCAATAACACTTTTCACCCACGTTTTCAAAAGCTCAGCTCAAAGCGGAACGTCGCTACCTACTCACGTGGGGGATTCACCAGGGATCGGAAGTAAAGGGTAATGCAGCCGTTACGTAAAAATGTAAAGTGAAACGTAAGCATTTGCCAGAAGAAAGAGGATAAAGTCTCAATTGAGAACCAGTATATAGTTATGACGTTGGGTTTGGAACAAAAGAACGAACTTTGCTGCCTGTGAGAACCGCCGGTTGCACGTACTCCCTTGAGGAATTGACCAGCAGTCTGTCCTAACGAGGACTAATGACCTCGCTACACAAAAGTGTAAACAACAATCTTAAGCATTTCAATGTAGTAAGAGGATATATGCACAAGCTATTGGGCAAACAGCGTCGCCGAAAAAACGACTGTCGTCGGCTCCTGATGCATTAGTTTCGCGTTGCCAGGGGCAACCACCTGCCAGCATAAAACTCCGACTTGCCGTGGCGGCGGTGGAGGCACAAATTTCTCATACCTGTTGCCGCACCCGTCAGGGAATACGCGAACAAAAAAAATCCGGACGCCTTACGAAGCGGCAGCTTATCAGGAAGCACGCCACTCCGTCAGGAGAGAATACAATCACGTAGACGAACAATCAGAAGAAGAAAAAGATGGGCAAGTCTTCAATTGCGAGGGAAGCCTCTTCGAAGAATTTGCATTGGCGGACGATGAAGTAGTATTGGAAGACTGATAACGGCGCTGTACGAATAAATCACTTGTATACTTTACTGAGCGTTGGTTTCGTCTCTGCTGACGAGCGCCATAATTATACAAAGGGAAAATTCTTGTCAGGGACTCATCAGCCTAGTAAGACGAACACAGCTCCGTTGTGACATCAGGCTCGCAGAGGGGTTCAAGCTGGCTTTGATTTTTGTATCTCATAACCTCTAGTGTACGCACCTATACCACCCCCATTAAATATCATATTGGCGTTGTCTGCCCGTAGTCGACTTTGGACCATAAAAATAAGTCATCATTATCATCATCATGAAGTGTCCAAAGGCGGTACAAAAACTGTAAGACGGGGTTGAAAGAGCTTCTGATCCCTTCTCGCAGCAAACACCATTTCTACCAATGGTGGATACATATATAAAATACATTTGTTGCAATGCAAGGGCAACATAAAATAATAAAACTTCAATGTAGTAAAATTGGGTAATTGGCGCCACAAAAATATATGCAAGGAGTACATAACAGGGCAAAGTACTAAATTTGCATTTTGAAAAATACGAGTGACAGAGCTAGTAGAGCGAGATAGATTCTTTCGTTTCACGGCCCACCAAAACGTATCCGAAAGTTTATCACACAAAGCAAGAACAACAAACCGTGTTCTACGACGTAAAAGCAAAATATATTGTGTGAATCGTCGTCACCATCGTCATCAACTGCCCACTACGTACACTGCCGGACGAAGGCTTCTCCCATAGTCCTCCAAACACTCCCGTCCCGCGCCACTCGAGCCCATTTTTTACGGCGATACTCCCTATATTTCCTTCGTTAGGGTAATTGGCCTTCCTCGTTTTGTAGACTCGTGTGTCGTTGTCCATTTAAAATACCTTCATTATTTATCATAACATATAAATTTTTTTCCTGCTAAATTTGTTAACTGCATAAGGGGGAGGTCCTCCCATTTTTTGCGCCGGTAGTAAGTACGCTTAAATGGACTTGGTACCGGGATTGGTGTCAGTTAAAACAAGAGAACAAAAAAAACGTTTCTTCGTTTCTGCAGCCGCCCCATTCCATAGGCGCGATTAACCGTGCAAGCCAGGTGACCACAAGTGTTGTAGTGACACACAATGGTCGCACCAGGCCAGGCCGTCGCTTGTACCTTGTCGATCGTAGGTTCCCGGCACCACCAAGGAAAACGAATGCACATGGTCCCTACCACAGCCACGGTGGACGCTCAACTCCAACCACCTGTGGCAGGACATGCCGCCAGACTCTTTAACCCCCGGAAATGCGGCAACGTGGCATGATGGCATGTGTCCCCGCCAGATGGCAAGGGTCAGGGGCCCACCGCAAGGGTAAAGGCAGCTTTCGTGGCGTGAATTCCGATTTCAAGGGTCCGCACTCGACCAGGGACGGCCGTACCCCTTAAAGAAACCGGTGGGTGCCTGGCGGTGCGTGGATTTGAACCGAGGACCTCCCGCATACGACACAAGTGCTGTACCTCTGAGCCATCGCTGCGCTAGTCAAAATAACTACACTTTGAAAAACACGTACCCTACTTGCGGTGTGTTTTCGTGGCTCTGCACTAGGCTTTAGGTGTATATTGCCACCGGCGTGCAGCAATGCATGCTTATAAAAAATGTGGTTGAGTGTACTTTAGTTTACGCACGGGGCAGTATCTGAAGCCTGGACCGTCTTTGCTGCAGAAAACCTATTTTCTGTAGCAAGGCAAAATGTTTATATATACAACCCCGTAATTATTAAAGTATGGCAGCTGGAGGGACCCTTGCACAAGTTTCTTTCTGTTGCCGGCGAAGTTTTCTACTCTACTTTCTACTCTGCTGAAGTTTTTCTACTCTGTTCTACATGTGTCGAAGTTTTCTACTCTGTTGTCGGCGACGTTTTCTAAAAGTTTTCTACTCAAATGAATAAGTAACTTTTTTCGTCCAAAACGACGCACGGAAGAAACAGAAAATATCGCATATAAGAACAAGCGTGATTCGACTCGACAATACAACGTCGAGGCAACCAAACGCTTATTTATACGCAGAAATGTTTAACGAACGTTTGCATAGACTGACTACTTTTGCAATTTGGCATCTTGAGTTTTTTAAAACTCCGGGGCATCCTTGTTTAAAAATTTATTTCACTAAAAAGTAAGGTTCCCAATCAATGTTTTATGCATGTTTATGCCCAGTGCAACTGCCAGGTTTTCTGAATTATATCACCGGTTGTAGCTTTTTATGCCGAATTTCAATGAGTATCAAAGCAATACTTCTCGCCACTAGATTTGGAGCACCCAAATGATGAGCAATCGCATGAATTGAGCTCTTCGAGTTTTGCTTAGTTTCGAAATGATATTATTAACCCAAAGTTGCAAACAGTCACAGATTACTTATTGCATTACTGTGAGTGGGAGTTTCCCAAAACGTTTGGCGTTTAGGTAGATCCATTAGGTTTTATTATAGGCCAAAATACTGAGGTACATATTGTGGGATTCAAATATTTATTACAACATTTATAGTACCATCTCCTTCGAGCTCTTTGGATAGCATGTACTCCCACCGAAAACAAAAGGCTATTACCTTCGTCGTGAAGACTCCTCCCCTCTAGTAGTTCTAAAAGGATCCAGGGTCTTGGTATTGACCCCTTGCCGCATCCCATGACCGGCGAAATGATCGCATCTGAAACTACAAAGTGGAACGAATGCGTTAGAACTGCAGCTTAGGGAAATCCAGCGGTCCGCACGGAATAATTCCCAACAGCTCGTTTTGCCACACACAGTCATAAGTTTATACTCGGCGTTTTCTCTAGCAGACTGAAGGCTACGAAAATTATTAGCAAATGTGCCGAAATAAAGAAAATCAAAAACCTGAATACTTGAATAAAAACCATGGGTATAAGCAGAGGCCCGTTACTGTGAGTGTGGGAGCGGAAGGTGTTCGATTATCTTTCTCGTCGCTCTGAGCATCGCCCCTCAGGCACTTTTTCTCCAGTTGCTTAGAGGAGTGGGACCATTAATGAATTCAGGCTGTGGACTCTGTTCGGTGTTTTCTGCCCCCATTCAATACAACGTCAGTGGTGTTAAATGTAGAAATGTAGATTTCAAGTTAAAGCCTCTAATTCATGAAAAATGGTTTTTGCGGGCTTCGAAAAGTGATTACATAATGATACGAAGCGTATTAGTACTTTCTCCGATTTTGGTATGCCAGAGTAGCAATGATGCTTTGCCGGAGCTGATAACGTCGGACTAGGTTCGTAAATTTAAAAAAAACGAAGGAAACTTGCACTGACGCGTAAGCCTTGAAGGTAGCGAAGTTCTACCCAACCGTCAAGACAATGGCAATGATTACGTCCATGATTTGGGCAAATTCGGTACTTCTTCTCTACCACTACTACCTTTACTCCATCTTTTTTGCCATAAATGCGGAAAAGCAAATGGAAGGAACAGAACGAACAAACAGAACGCGCACAACTTATCTAGGCGCCTGCAGGTGCAGCGTGTACCATAACACATGCACTGTCCCAAGCAGGGGGCGTGAATTCTCACCTCGTAGTCACAGCCGAATGATGTAAGCCGATTGACCTTTGGGTAGTCACTGACGTACAGTCCTGCCCCACCTACCTGGTACTAAGCTAGTTCAAGATTCTGTTTTCCTTCACGCGGACCTTGTAGGGCGTACACATCCCGGGCCTAAGACTCTAGAGATGGTCTCAGGGGAGATATCGATCTCAATGAGATCAGCTCTGTAGGAAAATTTCAGATGTCTCACATTTGCATGCTTACGTGCTTTTCTTTGTCTGCAAACGTGAAACGTGTGGCCACCGGGGAAATATTTGTGAAAGAGCACTGCTGTTTTGTGATTAACCCGTAACCAAAAGAAGTCCGCACGAAGCGCCTCTGCCTCCCTGAACGTCTAGAAGATGCCGACGTGCGTGAAACACTGCAGCCTTACGGGAAAGTGAAGTCTATATCGGGAGAAAAGTCGAAAGTTCCTGGGATGAAAAATATCCAGACACTTAACCGTGATGTTGTGCTCGCTCTTGCTCAAGGGGTGGCAATAGGCGATATTGCCCCATTAGCTGTTCGTAGGTGGCGTACAGTGTCTTTTTCTCATTCCCGGAAGACTGCCTTTGTGTTTGTGCTGAAACCGGGCTGGTCACATTCGACGGCAGTGCAACACTCCCAGGTGAGAGGTCTGCCACCGGTTTGGACATTAGGGTGAGGAATGTGTGGTTACTTATGCAGAAAAACTCCTGCGGGGCCAGCGTACTCCTGACTTAGTTTTGCAGGAGCATTTAATGGACGCCAACGAGTTTCTTGATGCGGCAGGCGAAATTCCGATTGCTCCGGTAGTCCGCGCCCGCGGCTCTCCTTCTCATTGCTCAATTGCTCATTGAGCAGATTGAGCAGTGCTGCATCGGACGTAATGCCTACCTCTGTGCGGCCTCAGGTAACATCCAAGGCGTCTATTTCACCCATCGTGCCTGTGCTAGGGGAGCCCTTCGTTCAACCTACTGCAGAGTGCCCATGCTCGAACGAGCAGGAGGAGTCGGCTGCGGCTACTGTTATTGAACTTGAGGTGCTGGGGAATGGGGAATCCGCTGGGCGGACGGTGGTATGTCCTAAATCTGAAAGTTCAGATCTCTGCCGTCCTAGGCCAGCACCATGCGCCCGGATTCCGATTCCATGGGAAACTCTCCAAATGGTGGGCTTTCAAGGTCTCAGGAGCACCGCACATGACGGAAAGTGACCAGGAAAAAGGGACGGCGTTCCCGATCGCACTCCACACTGTCCAGGGCAGATAAACTGATTCACCTAGTTTCAGTCCCATGACAGAATTCATGGACATGTGAATTCCGATACACTCCATGGTGATCTATTACAGATTAAGCTTAGCAACACTGAATATAAACGGTTTGCATTCTGAGCACAAACAGATACAACTCTTCGATTGCTTTCCCGAACTGACTTGCACTTCATTGCAGTACAAGACACAAAACTCGGTAGTGATGGCGTGATCGAAAGAGCTTTACGGGCCTTCCGTTCTGATTACGAGTTAATTGTCACGCATTCAGTTGCCCTGTCGGCACGCTGTCTCTTGTTTCTAAAAAAGAAATTCCTGTACTCGGCCCTCACATAGCAGGTAAATGTAGACGGATAGTTCGTCTGTTGCGGTTTCTTGTTGTACGGTGTACCGTGGTGATAATTCATTGTCTATGCGATGAGCGATCTTAGCCCACTAGCTAGTTTTTTCAGAAATTTGGATCAGTTTTTGATGTATGACGCGGAGGTTGTTTTCATGGGTAACTTAATTGCGTATATAATCGCGCCAAGCCTCTATCATCAAAAGGAATGAGCGCAGAGGTTTGTCATCCGTCATTGAGGCTTCTGGGCTAGTGTGACACGAGGTTAACAGGACGAACGTCTTCTTTATACACACATTTTCAAGTACTCTCCCTTGGTCGGCTAGACTGGATTTTCATTTCTTTTGCGCTCTTTTCCGACAGTCCTGTATGTGACGTCAAACCCATTTCTTTCTCAGATGATTGCCTTGTCGTTGTGAGCCTGGGCAGAGGTGGCCGCGTTCTGGAAACATTGAAGGCATGCCTTTTCATGCACTCGCCCTTTACTAGCAGCATGAAAGCTGTTCAAGCAGGACGTTTGGGGCTCAGGGATTGAGTGTGTGTGAACTAATACTTTCTACAAACATTACCAGGCAAAATCGTCGCATAAAGCCTGTTAACTTCCATGAAATTGAAAGTGATATGCCTGGCACTTGTAAAGAAGAACTTAATACCGTAAAATGTCAGCTTCAGGAGTTTGATGCCCACCGATATTGTGGAGCACGTGTTCGGTCCCTGAACAATCTGTGAGAATCCGACGCACCATGGTTTACTTGGCGAGCGTGACCGTCAGACCGATCTGGTCCTCATAGCAGTCGCTGGCCAGCAGTGCCCCCCGTTGCTCCGCATTGGGGTTTTTTGTTTTAGGCACAGCCGTTTTGCTTTGGAGTTCCCATGTGGTGTTGTAGATGGTGGGTTTTTCGTGATGGCACAATGGGCATGTGTCATCATATCTAGTCGGATAAATTTTGTACAGCATGTTTAGGTTTGCAAGCGTTCCTGCCTGCAGCTCTCTCCAGTCGGTGGGTTCTGCCCTCGTGAGGGATTTATGTGGCGGAGGGCACATTTTCCTGATACCCCAGTAGTATGTCAATGTGGCCAAGTATTCCGGGGCGACTGACATCAGTTCTTCGTGCTCAGAATTATATGTGCTCGGTTAGTAGCATAGCCTGGACCTATACTGTCCGCCTGTATGTGAACCCTTTATTTACGAGTCACCGGGGCCCTTATGTTGGACTAAGCTTAGGTGTATGCTAAAGATATTTGGGTACACCACATTTATTCTGGAGGCATACACGCAGCGCGGTGCACCTTTTATCTTCGTTTCAAAAAGTGTTCACATGCCTCTTGCGCGTCGAAAGTTATTGTAAATGACCAGCCCACCCGGAAACTTTCCGCCGATCCCAGAGCGATGGCCAGCTCCCAGGCGCCTGTCATGGTACAATGACGCAGCGAGTCACAGGTGATCATATGGAGGTCTGAGCCTAAGACTACAGCCACCCAGCGTCCTTTCCTTGGATCTTGTGTGGCTGTGTCCACGTACACTGTGTTTCTCTTGGAGATAAAACGTGATAGAAGCGATCCAGTCGGGAAGAGGATTCGATAAACACATGGCCCTTGGGTGCACAGAGGACTTCAACGCGCTTCTTTTGCCATAGATGAGAGTAAAAGCATAATGATCATGTAGGCATCTGGACATACGCAATGATGTTAGGGGTAGAGAAGAAAGCCTCGTTCTATGAATATGTTTAACAGAAAGCTTGACAGTTGAAGTGAGCGGCTAACGTGTACTGTCGGATTTCAGTGATATTGTAGCAATTATGGTTCGATTTGCCTCCCGTGACGATTTGCCTACCTTACCATTCTCGGCATTGCGTCTTGCATCAGCCGTCAGCTATTCGCGCCTAAAACGCGTTTTAGTGGTGTCTAGCCAACGAAGCCTGAACTTGGATTTCTGTTTAATACAGCGAAATATTTGTCCGTCCTCCGTAACACGAACGAATTAATGAATAATTTTGGGCCTTATCATTACCCGCAATACGTCGGCTGTTCCTCAACGACACGTGCCAGCCGCAGTGTCACAGTGGCTAAGGCGTTGTGCTGCTGAGCCTAATGAGCGGGTGCGATTCCCGCCGCGGTGACCGCTTTTCTGATCGTGGATAAAAGCAAAAACGCTCATTTTTTGTAGATTTTGCTGCATGGTACACATCCCCAGGTGGTCAATACTATCCCGGAGCCCTCCAATACCACGCGCCTCATCGCATGTGTACCGTCGGCACGTTGAACCTCACAATCACGTCATCAACAGCAGGTATTTAACACCCAGATCGCTTAGATGCCGTACCTCCTAAAGCGCATTCCTACCATGCGAGCAATGTATCAGAGAGCCTCACCTTCTCAATATGGACACTTTTGCGACATCTCGCACCTTTCCCACGGTACCCTAGCTTTGCCTCTTACTTCCTCAGGCAAAGTGCCTTTAAGCAGCCCCCCATGCCTTCTATCGTAAGGCAGTGGGAGTTTGTCCATAAGCCGAGAGACTCACACCCGAGCTTAATCACACACCCCTCACCACTCACAAGAGAGTCGTGAGTGAGCCTCACCTTTGTTTCGGGCTGGCGAGTGCGAGTGAGTGGGAGGCCCACTTCCGCGGAACCTTGCCCACCAAAGATGTGTAATAACGCCAATCGCGGTGAGCCACGCTCACCATTTCTGAGTGCGAACGCCACTCGATCGCGGTGTGCCCCGCTGACTACTCGTGGTGCGAGTGCCACTCGTCGTGCGCAACGCTCACCACTCGCGAATGCGAGCGCCAGTATCGGCGGGCTCCGCTCACCACTCTCAAATGAGAGCGTTACTCGCTGCGAGCCCCGCTCACCATTCGCGCGTACGAATGCACTCACCACTTGCGATGCATCACTGTCCACTCGCTAGTCCTGACCCCCGCTCACCACTCACGATTGGCGAGTTCATTCGGGCCACTGGCGCGATGTGCAGAACTTACCGTGTTGAGCACCGTGCTTGCTCCTGTACTCACCGTTAACTATTATTCTGTCGCGCCGCTATCTATGGAGGTTGCTGCTGGCGCAATCTATGCGAACGTGCATCCACTTGTTAATGTCGCGGTTCTATTTAACTTCTGGAATATGTCGGCACTGCACTCTTGTTGTGGGACACCACAAAATTAACTCTCTGTTGTCGGATTGATCTAGTAATACTACTTCGATGGACGTCGGACGCCATAATGCACTGATACCTCTCCGTGTCATGACTCATAAAGGGATCGCTGTTCACACTAATGTTGAATGATGTTTATGGCTCGTAGTGTTTCGTGCTGTCGCCCCAAAGCCAACACACTTTGCTACCCCTGCTCTCTGCGATGGAAGCATCCATAAGAACCTCGTTGTGCGGTCGTAGTTTCTGTTGTACATAAGTGGCTTGCATGTAACACCTATCATAAAAGCGGAAATTGGGAGCACCCGTACTCTTTTGAATAGGCGTGGCAAATTTTCACGGATTCGCATATCAGAATGGCGAGACGGTTTTGATGGGCGAATGGTGTGTTGTGCAAGACGTAGCCCATATTCGAATCCTTGGCTTCTTGAATATTTCAGTATTTGTCATTAACTGCTACGGATACGTTCCTTTATGACACTTCACTTTAACGTGGTCCTGGCGAAACACATATTTTTAGGGCAGCTATTGTGCTTTCCTTATTGCATGTGATTTGCTTTAGTCCCTGTTTCACACACCTTAAAATTTCAGCGCTAGTGTTTTATTGGAAAATGCACGAAACGTCTTGTGTTGTGTAATGCTGCATGAATTCTATATTGAATAATATACGGCACGGTGCGGTCCTTTCACAACGTGCAGCAATCGAAGGAGCTCGCGTTCACAAGGGCCTGACTTAGTATTTGTCATTATTAATCACCGACTGCAACCCTTGGTTTTGTCGCCTGACTCCCGCTAAAGTTGGCGTATGCGCTCGTGCACATTGACGAGAGTCGTTCATTATGCGTCACTTATTATCCTTATCTCATCAGGGATTACGATTGCTGCTGTTACGAGCAGTTTCTGAGCTGTATATTTCGTACTCTCAGACTGCAAAAGTTAAATACTTGCAGCTCGCACTGACATATTCTCGATCAACGGCCATTAGTCACTACGGCGGTAAAATTGCATGGTCAATTTCAAGTTGTGACCCGGGCTCCCGCGTTTTGCTCTTTCACTCGGTCTGTGCGAGGACGTCAACCAAGCAGCTATGAAGGCAAAATTGCTGGCACTGTTTCATTTTCGTGTTTCTTATTGTGGTTAGCACGAACACTGTATTCCCCTTCAAGCTTGTTACGCTGCATCGCTGAAACAGGCATCCCAGTCTAGGGTTGCTCACATTTGTGCCCCACGGGTAGACGTCCTGCGCCTTGCCATGGGGTACAGAAAACCATACTAGAGGAGAGGTGCTGACCGCTGCCGCTATACCCTAGGTCATTGCACTCAGCTGTACGTGGCCTTGGGAATTGTTTGCCTGCGGGGCAACGAGATAGCGTAATCTGGAGTCAGCGAATGAGTAAGTGAGTGATTCATTCATGTTTAATCTGCCAAACGTGGGCACGCCGTGGTGCTACCGATGTAACCGTAAGGTGCCACGTTATCGTCGTTATCACCATTTCCGAAGCAATAGAAAGTTGCGGAATTCTGTCTGTTCGCTCTGCTGTTTGTATGTACCCAGAGCTTTGCAATCGATGCTGGTCTCGGCCTGGTACTAGAAAAATACTGAATGTTTCGTTTTGCGGGGAATGGAAAGGAGTTTGAAATTACACGGTTCAGTAATAGTTTAGTAACATCGCTTGTCAGTGCGCCAAGCGCGACGTCATTAGTTGGCCCCGCTAGTTGATGTTATTACTAAAATCCTTCATGGGCAGGAGCCTATAATTTATAACAACCAAACGGCTGCATTTCGCTCTGTCATCTAAGTTGTAACACGTCGCCTTACCTGCCCGTTTTTTGTGTGTCGTTAAGGGTTTAGGGCGCCTCACTAAAAGGCGTGCTCCTGCGGTTTCACCGTGCCATGATGTCTTTATATACCTTTGCCCAAAATGTAAAGAGAATGGAATGCAAGTATTTTTCTCAAAATTTACCGCTTTCGTATAGTGCGTTGTTTTTTGACAGAATATGCAATAATATTGAATAGAACCAAAGAGACCAATTTCCAACATGAGTAAGTCACAGCATTGTATTTAACAATGAACAGTACTGTTCAAGGTAGCTTGGATATGAACAATCACGGTACAACTATTAGCAAACTACAATTCTCTCTGAAGTTTTTCTCCATGTTTCGTGTAACCATGGCTCTATGTAGTTGGTATCCTTCGTGCATAACCCCACCGCATGTTACACATAGTGATTTTTTTACCTCGGCCGCACCTACGCGCCGACGCGTGCGGTCTCCACACCCTTCAAGTCTTTAGTGTTTTGCTTCGGTTGCCGTAAGCGGCTCGGCCACATTGAAAAAATAGCCTGTTGACTGCAACCACGGACTGCAACTTTTGGCCTTCCAGCTTATGCGCCGTATCAACCCGCCCCCCTCCGCATAACAATTTTGCAATCCTGTACCCCCTCTTTCAGACACACGGACTACTTTGCCGCAAACGCTGTAGACGATACCCTATAGGTGAAGGCAGCATGCAATCGCACACGGTATACTCGGCGCCCTCCCCTTCATGCACAGAGCGAAAGGGAGAGGAAGCTGTAAAGTTTGGAAAGCACTGGTGGCATTTGTTCAGGAAGCTAGCTGAAGCCGGAGAGCTTACGTAAAGTAACTGCGTCATCGGCAGCGGACGGTTCGCGCCGAAGAAAACCCGCGATCGCTCTGTTCTAGGGAGTGTGTGCAAAATGAGTGAGCGGTTCTCGGCGCCGACGAACCCGACCCTATATAGACGCTCTCCATTAGGGGTGACAGAAGGTCCAACGATCCCCATCTTTTAAATACGAATGAGCACGGCTCGTCCAGTCCAGGAGCACCTCAAGTATATTGCTGAGCCCCACACGGCTCCTGGTAACTTGGGTTTATTCATATAGACGGCAAAATTGTTAAGTATGAGATGAATTCAATTGAAATCCCTGTGGTGCTGTACACATATTAAACAGCATTTCTAGCCTTTATGAATGCCCCTAACTCTAAACAGGTAGTGATTTCGATGTTCCCGGTCCTCAGCAGATATATTCATAAATGACCGTTGTATACAGAATTATACAACCTAATGGGCCGTCTCGAGGCGTGCGGTATCAATAAAAAACTGAATAATTCATTAGTTTGCTTTTTGTATCATCTGTGCGCTTACGCCCGGTGTATCATGATACCAGTCATCTTCACTGGAGTGTACAACCAGTTCTCTTTACGCTAATCGAGGAATCCCCGGTTACCTATGCGTCTTGCAACAGTCGCATAATTACTCATGCCCTAAGAAGTTATCAGCAGATAGATTAGCAGTGCGGGTGTATATATAAGAATACAAATCCATTCGTACCACGCCACTGGGATTCTTCTAACATACTGGCACAGCAGACAATCAGAAATAATCGGTAAAATGTTCAGTTGTGCGTACGCACTCTAATAATATAACACACAGGGTTCGACTTTGAATTTTCCAAATATTCTAACAGAACTCTAAAAATTCATTACACTGACCTTAGATGTACATTTCAACGCATAGCAAAGCCTATGTTTCAGCTGATCTGTGCATTAACTTTTATTCTTTGTTAATAATATTCAAGGAAGCCTTCCTTCGAGGCATCAAGGTGCGTGTTTCGTAGTATATTTCGAATTTCTGTTTGAGCATATATACACTAAAAGCGTGTTAGTTTGTGGACAATTCAAATTTATGGGCAATTCGAAATATGCTATTCGGGGTGGCGAAGCCTCCATAAAAGTCTCTGTATAAAAAAGCCCGTTAATCCGAACGCCACAATATTCCGCCCGATACGGATAATGCCAACTACGCCCCTTCATGCCTCCAACTTGGCGTATGGCCCACGGCGGGTGGAACACACAAAGAACGCAAACAAAATGAAAATCAGGTAAAAGCACACCTAAAGCTCCAATGGCGGACGTTTCGAGAGAAGATTTTTTTGCGGAATATGTCGATGGGGACACGAGTTCAGTGTGTTGGACGTGCTGACCGATGGCATCATGTCTGGGGTCGGGGGCGTGGAACCTGTCGCTGCGAGCGACTATGAGGACAATGGCGGACTAACACCAGTGCGTCCATCGCTGAGAATAAATGACCAGGTAGAATTCTGTCGGTGTATTCAACAGTTTTGGAGTATACGCGAAAAGTGAAGCCTTCTTTTTACTTCCTTCTTACGGGAAGAAGTGGTGTTTTTCGCCTTCGATATAAAAAGGCATACTTGAATCGCGTATTTTTCTTAGCATTTAGTGGCTGGCTTGCTGTAGTGCTCACCAATAACACTGCATGGCTTTTGTTCTTCCATATGGTTATTTTTAACATTTTAATTTGGTGTGAGGTGGCGTACTCTCGCAGTTCGAATTAACGAGCTCTATCTCTATATGTACGCATAAAGTAGGGCGTGCTACCGTTACCTTGGGTAGATGGCATAGTCGCCGGGCAGTAAATAAATGCTATTATAAAAAGAAGCTTTGTATGTATTACTGATGGCCTCTTTTGTCGCGGAAAAGGTGCTGCAGGAAAGCTACCTTTACTCGATGGGTGTCACAAAACGATGATAACAAAGGAACGCACGTCCAGCGCTTCAAGGAAAAGAAAACTCTCCCGTGTTCAGAATCGAACCTGTGTCTCTGTGTCCACCCGGTGTGCCATTCCGATATTTTGTTTGTAACGGTACCTTTACAAACAAATATACCTACAGAGAGTTATGTAGTGGTTGTAGAAGTTTCAGGGACACAAAAACATAGCTTTGCGCGCAGAAAAAACAGGCGTTTGGAGGTGTGTGCACCAAGGGGGAGCATGTTTCCCCACGGAAGTGAAAAGCAGTCGAGGGTAATGGCAACAAAGTCACAGAGCGCATGGGAAATTTATGTTAGAAACATTTCCGAAAGGGCGGTGGTGTCATTTGCGTACGGTGTGGATGGAAAACGGGATAGGAGCAAATGAATAGGGTTGATGTTACATGATCAAAGCTGTCTGGATTTTGGACATTGGTTTTAACTCGCGTAGGATTGGAGAAAGCTTCGCGTTTTAACCATATTGTTACGGTGACGTGAAGGAAGACGTGAAGCCAAGCGGTACAACAGACATCCACACTGTATTTACAATCTTGAGAGCACCGCGCAGGCAATGCGTAAGGTCCTCTTCTACTTCGCCGTCCAGCTCGTTACCCGAGTCCGAACGCGCTACCATCATTTTTTGGCTAGTACCACGCACAAGTCCCAATGTTATGCATACATAGGCTATGCACAAACTCTTCCTCTGCGTAGCATAACCCCGTGGCTGAAAGCGCCGTCTTGGTGCTAATTATAGCGACGCAGGTCGTGGACCGGTGTACGGTTTCAGGCGGGCTACGTGAACAACGTCCGTTGTTGAGCGGTGGGAAGTTGGTGAAGGCATGGCAGGGGATATTTCGTACGTGACATCGTTTACTTGTCGGATGACACGGTAAGAAGCAGAATATGGAAAGTGGAGTTTTTCAGAAATTCCCACGCGGTGCGACGGCGACCACACCAGGACAAGTGATCTCGGTGGAAAGTAAAGGTTTCGGTGTCGGGAGTTGTAGCGCGCCTTTTGGGTGACTTGTGATAAGAGGAGGTTAGAGCGGGCAACGTTGCGAGCGTGGTCGGCACGAGCGATGGCGGCTTCGGCATACTCAGTTGTGGGCTGTGAAGGCGGTAAACGGGTGTCAAGCGGCAAAGATGGCCCGCGACCGTAGAGCAAGTTGAATGGGGACGAGCCTGCAGTTTCGGGAAGGGACGAACTGTAAGCCAACGTGACGTAAGGCAACGCCACGTCCCAGTCGCGATGGTCGGTGGAGACGTACATGGACAACATGTCTGTAAGCGTTCGGTTGAGCCTCTCCGTGAGACCGTTGGTCTGCGGGTGGTGACTTTGTGACTTTGTGACAAAGCAGTTGTGACTTTGTGTTGTGTTGCGCACGTACGAAGGTCCTCAACAACTCGGGACAAGAAATAGCGGCCTCGTTCAGTAAGAAGCTGGCAAAAATGGCATTGCGTAGAAGGAAGTCGGCAACATCGGATGCGCAGATGGGTGGAAGAGCACGGGTAATGGCGTAGCGCGTCGCGTAATCACTGGCGACTGCTATCCACTTGTTGCCCGAGATAGACATGGAGAAGGGACCGGGGAGGTCGACACCAACACAATAAAAGGGCTTAATGGGGATGCCTAACGGTTGTAGGAGACCAGGCGGTGACGCCATTGGCTTCTTGAGGCGTTCGCATAGGTCACACGTGGCCACATAGCGTTGGGCAGAACGGTAAAGGCCGGGCCGAAAAAAATCGATTACGCACGCGGTCGTACGTGCGGGAAATACCTAGGTGACCAGCCGTAGGTAGGTAGTGAAATTGTTTGAGTATGTCTAAACGAAGGTGGTTAGGGACAACAAGCAGGAGCAATGGGTCATGTGGATGGAGATTCTGGCGGTAAAGGATGTCATCCTGGAGTCGAAGCAGATGCGTGGTAGGTGCAGGGGAGCCGATGGTAAGACTGTCGATGATGGATTTCAAAGAGGGATCGCGACGCTGCGCATCACCGATGTGGAGTAACCCCGAAATGGAAAGCAAGCAGGGTTGGGCTAGAGTTTCAGGAGGGTCAACCGGGTAACAAGAAAGACAGTCAGCGTCTTAATGAAGGTGACCAGACTTGTACACGACGACAGAGAAAGAATAGTCTTGAAGGCGTAGTGCCCAGCGGCCCAAGCGTGCGTGGGGATCTTTCAACGAAGACATCCAACATAACGCATGATGATCGGTGACGACAGTGAAGGGCGGTCCGTACAAGTAGGCTCGAAACTTTCCAACGGCCCGCACAAGCGCAAGGCATTCCCCCTCGGTGATAGAGTACTTGCGTTCTGCAGGCGAGAGGAGGCGACTGGCGTACGCGATAACGCGGTCGTGGCTACCCTGGCGTTGAGCCAGTACAGCGCCGATCCCATGACTGCTGGCATCGGTTCGCACTTCGGTAGGAGCGGCCGCATTGAAGTGGGCTAAAATTAGGGAGGACGTCAGGAGGAATATTAGGGTGTTAAAAGCCTCATCTTGGTCGATACCCCTGAAGAACTTGACGTCTTTCTTGAGAAGGTCAGTGAGAGGACGGGCGATATCAGCGAAGCTTTTTATGAAACGTCTAAAATAGGAACAAAGTCCGACAAAGCTACGAACGGCATCTATAGAACACGGAACCGCGAAGTTCTTCACGGCGTTGCCTTTGTCGGTGTCAGGCTGAACTCCTTCAGGGACGACGAGATAGCCGAGGATCGTAATGCGGCGGCGAGCAAATCGACATTTAGACGAGTTTAGCTGTAGGGCAGCACGTCTTAAAAGGGAAAGAATGTCGGAAAGGTGAGATAGGTGAGTTTCGAATCATGGTGAAAAAACAATCACGTCGTCCAAGCAACACAAGCACGTCGACCATTTGAATCCGCGAAGTAGAGAATCAATCATTCTTTTGAAGGTCGCTGGTGCATTGCACAACCCAAACGGCATCACCTTGAATGGGTAACGACCATCGGGTGTGACAAAGGTGGTCTTTTCCCGGTCCATCTCGTCGACAGAGATCTGCCAATACCCCGAGCGGAGGTCAATTGAAGAAAAGTACTTAGCCCCGTAAAGACAGTCGAGAGCGTCGTCTATTCTGGGCAGTGGGTATACGTCCTTGGTTGTTTTATTGAGGTGGCTGTAAACGATGCAGGAGCGCCAGGTGCCATCTTTCTTTTTCACCAGAACTACTGGGGACGCCCACGGACTGCAGGAAGGCTCGATGATGTCTTTATTGAGCATTTTTTTTAAGTTTTGGATTACATCGCGTTCCGCATGGGAAACTCGATAAGGTCGCCTGTAGATTGGCCTGGCTACACCTATGTCAATCCGGTGCTTCACTACATGTGTTTGACCCAACGGGCGGTTCTGGAAGTCAAAAATGTCACAGTGCGATAGACGAAGCTCGCGTAGTTCTAGCGATTGTGGTCCTGAAAGTTCGGAACTGATCATTGAGCCAAATTTCTCCGTTGGAACTTGTGCGTGTTGCGGCGGCTCTTCGCTTGCTCGAAGAGTCGGCTTTCGTTTAAGATGGTATCGACTATAGTGCAGCCCTTACACATGAGCAAGTGAAAAGAGTCGTCAGCTATTCCCTTTAGCACATGGCCAACCTTGTCCAGCTCAGTCTTCTTCTCGAAAACCTTAAGGCAGAGAGCCAGAATGTCGTGAATATAAGAAACGTACGGTTCGGTCGATGTCTGGGCACGGGATGCAAGTTCCATTTTTGCGTGTAGCTGACGTTGGATGGGACTGCCGAATATTCTCACGAGTTCGGATTTGCAGAAGTCCTAGCTGGTTACCTCGGCCTCATTGGTTTCATACCACGTGTGTGCCGCACCTCTCAAGCAGAAAAGAAGATTGGAAAGCATGAACGTAGGGTCCCAACGGTTGTGGCGCTGATCCGATCGTAGCAATTTATCCAAACTTCGGCGTCAACATCGTCAGTGCCAGTGAAGAAACCAGGATCGCGGGGCTGCAAAATGACGACCAGTGCAGTCGAGGGCTCGCTTTGTGGAGCCATGCTGGCAGGAGTAATATGACGCCCGCTTCGGAGGTACCTGATGAAGGGTCACGATGCCTTTAGGATTAGATAGCTGAGACGAGAGGGAGGGGATGTCTGGCAAGCTCCACCAAGATGTTACGGTGACGTGAAGGAAGACGTGAAGACAAGCGGTACAACAGGCATCGACACTGTATTTACAATCCTGAGAGCACCACGCAGGCAAGGCGAAAGATCCTCTTCTACTTCGCCATATAGCTCGTTACCCGAGTCCCGACGCGCTACCGTCATCTTCGTTTGGCTAGTACCTCACACATGTACCAATGTGATACATACATAGGCTATGCACAAACTCTTTCTCTGCGTGAAATATTTCTCTTAAGCAAGGGGTTTCTTTACTGTGCTCTCCAGAATCACTGATGTTGAATGAATCTTTGATGGGTTTGTTTTTGGTTTCATGCTGGTGAGTTGATTCTGATTAGTCACGTATACTAGTCATTGAAGTGCCACCGTACAGCCCCTGTGGGAGTAGTGAAGGAATTGACCATGATAACATTTAACAACGGTGATCATGATGATTACTAATGGTAGCATATTTTCCGCTCCCGCAGGTAAAACATACTTCCAACGCAACTGTTTCGAAGGCATCAGCAGTCGCTACTGCAACAAACAACACTATATAGATAATTATCGGCTCCTCATGTAGAGCTTTGCCAACGCTTAACCCTTTGAGGCGCTATGTACACAACTGCGTACGTTTCAATCCTGCGGTTTTTTACAAAAGCAAACACGGAAGCTGAATGTTTTCACAATTTTAGCATAATTTTGTATCCTTCGCCTAACAATGAAGATTTTAGGGTGATCTGGCGGCTAGTAAGATCACTAAGAGCGTAAATAAACAAAACTGCGACACACGTGGCGGCTTCAGCGGGTGAGCTTTTTGAAGTCTTTCTCCTCCTTTTCTCAAAAGATTGCGACCCTAAAAAATGTAGAAAGAATGCATATCACACAAAAATAGACGCATATGTAAATTTTCCGTGTTACTTGACTATGTGCGCAATTCTGTACATGACTGTAAAAAATACAGATTGTGTAGGGTCAGTAACCTGCCAATTCATCTGATTTGGTGAGATACAGAGCATAGAAAAAACGAAAATATTTCTAGGGGGAAAATAGCGAGCGGCGTTTGAAAGGGTTAATTACCCGTGCTGACTGAGACACTTAGTAACTGTGCCAGATGCGTGGCCCTTGTGGTGGTGAAGGCGTACGGTGGTGACGCCGCCGCGCTGGCACTGTTGGCGGCTATAAAAGCCCAACAGTTCATTTAGGAGCTCGCTTATACTGTACATGCAAGACAAAGCTTCCCCCTTGGCTTTATGCGCGAGCACCACCTTCATGTTTTCTAGACTTCTATTGACAATAAAAAGCGGTTTAATCTCAAGGCCCTCTAAATTATATGTTGACCCTCCACTACGGCATGCCTATTAGCCATTGTGGAGCTACGCTCAAAAAACTTGTTTCACGTGTCAATTCCAATGCCGCCGCATTGAAGATCTCCACAAAACGGGATGATTCATGTGGTTTACAAACGTAGGCGAAGTTAAAATTTCATGCGTTTAAAAACGAAGGAAAATGTGTGGTAATGCCTATAAGTAATATTGGCGGTTGTGAGGTGCAGGTGCAAGATGAATATATGAGAGGTGAAAGCAGTTACGAGTGCGTGTGAGTGGCCAACGTGGGTGGTGAGTGTGAGAAAGTGCGAGAGTCGAATGCGAGTGGTTGATTTATTATCATGTTTAACGCGCTGACGCTCCACTGGCAATGAGGCACGCCATAGTGGAAGGCTCCGGATTAATTTTGATGGACTACGGACCTTCCCATCCGCGGAAATCTCGAACATACGGGCGTTCTTACTTTTTGGCTCCATGAGATATGCGGCCCCCGCAGCCGGAGAGCGGACCCGCGTCCTTGGGCTGAGCAGCAAAACGCGTTATTCGCGCGGGCCACTTCGCCGGGAATGCGAGTGGTATGTACTTTTTTAAGTTTACTTAGAAAAATTATTTTCTTTGTGGCATGCTGTTCGAGTGCCATCCAGTATTGCGGCAATACGGGGGTACCTCATTTTGCCGCCACACAAGGCGGGTTATACTTGCCCTTCCACAATACTCTAGATGAACAGATCACATCTGACCCTCAGGTGCATCTCGAACGCTAAAACTCTCTACACCACGTCGGACGCTCCTCAATGTTTTAAACTACCCAACAGACAACCTTCTCCTCTCTCTCACTGACCTCCTTCCTGGTCCTTCAAATCGAACGTGGAGTCTAAACGAATTACTCGACATATGCCCCCTGCTCACAACTTGATCCGCAGACCACCACGCACAAGGCCATTGAACAAATGGACCAATTGACTTGAACACAATAGCGCGGAAATCTCCTTCCCGGATGAGAGTTGTAAAAACCCGTGCTGAGTAAACACCGCGAACTTCGATTTTCCGATCCTCGATGGCGCACGTCGCTTTGTGAATCCAGTTCAGGAGAAGGTGCTATCGCCCTGCCTAGCCCTACGCGGTCTGCAGACACCATCTCCCCCTCAAAAAACAACCCAAATTTTACATCCTCAAAATAGTTCTGCACAGCCAAGACTATCGAATATGCCGTCACGGTCGGACCACCCGGCACCCCACTTCTTCTGTTTACTGACTGGCAGGAGGCACTGCGCAGTATAGCTCGACACGGCCGGCAGCCTCATTACACAAAAACCGTACACGGCGCCATTATTCCCTTTCCTTCCTTAAGGATAAAAATGCGATATGTGCCCGGCGACGCCAGCGTGAACCGCAAGGCTACTCCACGCGGGCTTACCCGAAAACTCCCCCAAGGCGCAGCGGTAGCCAAATCTAGATCTTTGTTGTGGCCACATATCTACCACCCTTGGACATAAAAAGGTCTAGATCGCCAGGTGCGCCGACAGCATCTCTGGGCGCTATATGCCAGTAAGCACTGTTTTTCAGTCCCCCGCCCTGCTCCTAAGGCCGCATATATTGTAAGAGAAGCAAAAAACTTTCTCTCCTTAGCTACCCCGTGTTACCTATTTACATGGTACCCTCTCCGGCCCCACTTGCCCTACACATGATTGTTCTTCGCACCCATCACTGCGCCACCTTTCCTTGTAGTGCCATCGACCAAACTTTCCGCCGCACCTAAGTTCTCGCATCTCTTCCTTGGAACACTAGCTAACGCTTGTCCTGGTGTGGGCCTGAAGTTGATGAAATAAATTCTCATCCCGTCTGCAGTTAGGTTAGTAAGAAACTCTGGGAGATCTAACGAGCGGCCGTCTACTAATGAGGAGACTTCTACGACGCCGGGACCAGGAATGGTCCAAATACCAAAGTTTTCTGTCTCGCTCTCGTAATCATGAACGCCCTTTGTTCTTCGCGTGTTTCACTCTCTATTTCTATGTCTCAAAGCCCTGACTGATCGCGCTTCTTGGGTGGATCTGTGTTATTAAACTTTTATACCAGAAATCTTGGGCTTTAGAACATGCCAAGCAACGCAATACCTATGTCAGCTAAAGCTTAGGGCACCGGTAGACCATGTGGGAACTGAAAGTACAAACACCTTCAACCAAGATTATACTATCGCAGGCTAATTAGGCGTGAACATCTTTTTTCATTGCGTCTACAATTTGTAATCTCTTCCAATTAGTCTGGCGATTAACCTGATATTGCGTAGCACCAACTAATCAGTTTTTTTTCGTACGGCGCCGGTAGATAAAACCTGCATAACGTCTGTACACTCGTTTGTGTACAAGTAAAATATCAAGAAATACACTGAAAATGTTGAAAAATAGCGGCAGTGGAGAACACGCACAATATTATGAAACGCATGTTCCGCAGTGACAACTTACCACTGTGAAGCTACTGCGCATAAACTATCCGTACAAACTATTTAAAAATATTTGCTAAGACTTTCGTAATTTTTTCTCGAATATAGCAAAACTGGAAAACGGGCCACTAAGGTAGGTTTTTCATGAGACCCTAAATTACTGACTATGGTGTGACAAACGTCTGACCAGGTACCAATGCTGGCTTCCTGGGCAAGGGAAGGCCATTTTCGATTGTGGCTTTCTCGCTTCCCGTATTTGAGTCACCGCGTCTATTTAGGGACGAAGCACCTTTGCGGCACGCGCTGTCGGCGTATCAAGTCGTCGTCGTCATTGGTCATTCTATCCTCATGTGGTTACGGTACTAAAACACCAGGACACTCGCCTTCCAACGCCTCGCTCTAGAACGTAACGCGTACTAAAAAACGTGCCCGGAAACTCCTTTACAACGCCTCGCGCGTGAACTTCTCATCTCATGGGAAAACACACGTACTAAAAAACACACCGGGACACTCGTTATTCCCTCGCGCTCACTTGCTTACGGCTACTTCGTTCCGTACTCGCCTTAAATTTAGAATTTGCAGTTCTCCGTTTCGAATGTCACTTCTGCTCCATCTTCGTAATTTGGATGTCGCGTATATCAGCGGGCCGTGTGGCAAGAGAAAGAAACTCTCAACCTTTGAAAACACTGACACACTGCATGCTTCGTCGCCCTCACGTTTAACTTTGATGGAGACGGCCCGGTTCTTCTTGTTCTGGCTTTTTATTCGCTTTTTGATGTCATGCCACCGAAGGTGTCGTTGTAGTTCGCCGCCTCAGATCGGCCCTCCCGTGGCCTGCTCGCACCAGGAAGGCGACGTCAGTAGGCCAGGAGAAATGCTGAATCTCCATCGCGGGCCGCCTGCTCGATTCCATCAAGGCGACGCGAGCGGGAGACGGTGGTTGGGGAGCGGCAGCTATCTTCCCCTGGGATGAGGTGTTTTGGAGGATTGCATCAAAGGCCCGAAAAGACAAAAGGTCCAATGGAAGCAACGGAGCTGAGGAAAAGCGGTGCAGTCCAATGGGCTGGGAAATATTACTTAAGGAAGTGCGAGCAGTGGCTGGGGACTGTTGCCAGTTGGTTGGGGACCGTAAAACATGCAAGGCTCTGAGGGGTTTCGGTGTTGAAGGTGCTTTAGCGGAAGTCCTTCGGTAGGCTTCCAGGAGGACGACAAGTGCCTCGACTACAGGATGAAGCTCGCGTCGCCGTGGCGAGTCACAACGCGGACTAAACTTTGCTCTGCGGAATCCCGAAAAGCGTAAGCGGCCGCCCTGCTGAGACGACTCGACTTCTCCGAGATCTTCTCTCGTTGAACTTACAGGTAATGCTAGCCATGCGTAAGGCCTCCCAAGAGAGCAGGTTTTCAGTCCCCCATGGTGTATTGGTTGTGTGTATGTTTGCGTGTATGCGTGGTTTTGGTGATAGTAAAGAAATGCTTATAATTGTTGCGGCAGGGGACTGGTGGGACCATTAAGTTTACGCCGAAGTAAATTTCAAGGAGTCCATGAGTATTGCTGCAGGATCCCTCTAAAGCGTTTTTATTTGTTGTCAGATCAGCCTGCATTTCACGTAAATCTGTGAAAATAGCCACTCTTGTATGGATACTTTCCCCACAGCACAAGTATTGTCTGCTGTTTTTACTGCAAGTCGAAAATTGGTAGCAAAATATGCTGGAGAAGGATTAAGATTTAAGCCTGTATGTGGCGAAACGACAGCATATGGTGCCTATACTGCCTAAATGGCACTTTTTACTGCTATTAGAGACGCCTAAAACAAGACTTTTTGTGCTTAAAGTTCTAGTCTGTAGGTACCATAGTCACCGGAACCTCTTTTGTGGTAGTCATGGCCTTGCAGTTTTAGCAAAGCTGTGGAAAAAAAGTCAATCAATGTTCGGACTCTAGTAGCAGCTTCCGAACTGAACGTTTGCCAGTAGCCAACACACAGAAGCAAGGCTTTCGAACATATTTGACACGGCCCTTCAGGGGCTCAGCACCTCCCGTTAGGCGAGGAGTAGGGGGGGGGTGGGGGTCTAACAAATTACCGAGGTGTAGCTAATCTGGTGATGGACATTGTAGGTGGAGAATTCGTCCGAGAAAAACTACGGTTTTTTGAGGAAATTAACCCGGCCATAATTTGTAAGAGAAAGGCGTCCAGAGTTGGCTGGCCTAAATCTTGGTTTACGGTGCCTACTTCAGTTCCCCCTGAAGAAACACTAATAGAAGAGACCTTCCCCATTCCACCCCTTTTATGATGGTGGGGCGCTCTAAACAATCTCGTAATTTTCGTGATCACAATTTCAGCGGAATTAGGGGAAAGCATGAATGAACTAGTGGGGCATAGAAAGAGGTGGGAAGAGACAGGGGCAAATGCTGGTGCGGTTTGTGGGGGCAAGTGCCCCTTTTATACCCCTCGGTCCAAGTACGTAAAAAATGAGTGAATGAACAAGCCTTTATGCAGAGAAAATGGGCTCCAGTCCATCAGAGGAAGGAGCAGGGGTTGAACTGATTTGTTTGTGCACTTGATATGCCCAGTCGAACAAAGAGGCAGGCGTCGACCGCCCCAAAACTCACACTTTTCTTTTAGGACTACTCATAATATCGATTACAGTGTAGTTGTCTAGTAGCATGATAAACGCAGGGTCGCCTGGAAGTTTCCCGGAAAGAAATGGGGAGAGGAGGAAATGAAAGTACGATACACAAAAAATCTGTTTTTCGCACTTCTGAACTCTTCGCCTGCTTTTGTTACGATTATAAATATTTAAAACCGATTAGAATAATGGAATGAAATATAACTACTGCTGGTGTACGGGCATGCATGACGTCACCACACAGCGTAAAAGGAAACAATTGGCGCGAAATAGCAGTCAATCAAGTATTATATAAACTGCCGTCGGTTTGGCCCGCATGTACGGGCTCGCACTCAACATTGTCGAGGCAATTCCTTGCTTATTTGTTCATATATTTTAGACTTCCTTATCTACCAAGACATGTCGTCGCCGAATACGTGCGGTAACAGGGTTGTTCTCTTTTCGCACGATCTTTCGGTTTGGTGTGGAGACGTAAACGTCCCGCCCTATTCCTTACATAGGGTTTTCCAGCCGTGAGCGGAGCGCAGGATTCACAAGCAGAATGGTCAAAAACGCCGTAACCGGAATGCAAACATTAAGAAGACGAAGTCCCAAAGCGATGCTACGGCAGCAGAATATCGCAATCGCAGATGCCTGCAACCAGATTTTGCAGACGTCAAAGAGAAACGGGCATCATGGGCAGACACGCTCCCGTGCGCGGGAGGTTGGACGAAACCAGGGAAAATCACAGCGCGGGCGAAAATACGTTGCTTTGATTTGCAATAACACCAGTAGTACCCATCACGCTAACCAAATTCTTGAAGGAGCTGGTTCCTAGAACATTGATTTCCCTGAGAATGTGAATGCTTATGTACCAGAAAGACCTCTTTCAGGGCATCTTTAAACCAGGTAGTGTACACATGTTAACTCTGTGAAACTCCGTCGACTCCGCCGCACGTGAACACGCACGGGCCAACCACTCTGCAAAATTGAATAGCCCGTTGTCACGTCTCCTTGTTTGCGCAAACGGTGAAGGGGATTGTGAAAGACAGGTGTTCTAAGTTGTCTCAGCGGATTCAAATTGTATTGAACGAGTTCAGTGACCTCCCTTCCTTTTCATTCCCCCATAATTCGGGCGCGCACTTAGACCCAAATTTGCGTAGAGTGTGAATAGAACGATTCAGACCACACAGGGAAATTGGTCAGAATTCTTTTTGATCAAATGCGTTTCGAAAATTTCCCTTTGGCTGTACACTGATTGGAATCAAGTTCAAGAAGCTGTGCAAGATGCATTTATAAACATCCCAATCTGCTCTGCATTAATTATTTTCTCGTTTTTGGAGCCTAATGTTTACTAGATTATGACAGTTGAAATCAAGTTGGTCTCTATAACTGAAAGCTCTACACCTGCAAACTTAGCTAGCTTCGAGAAAAGTGTATATTTTTGCCACAAGCAAGCGGTAGTGTGTAGTGTTGCTACAAACAAAACCGACAAAGGTATGCGGACTTTTTTATTCCTGACGCGCGTTTTTTAATACTGATATGGGCCCTCCTCGCTGCCAGGCCTATTTCAATTATGCATACACCACTCTAGCGCGTTTATTCGGAGTCGCAGGCTCACAGAGCCAGGAACGACGATTTGTTTCTTGTTGCTGTTGACAATCTGTATAAGGTAATTTCGATTTCACCCTTGCCGCTTGAGGTGGATCGCTAACGAAATATTGAAAGAGTTAACAAAATTTCAAGAAGTGTACTGTGAGTAGCTGTCATTCTTGGTGTTCTCGGTTGATGCAATATAAGTAAGCGAAACCTATGTTTGCACAAACCTGGGGAGTATTGTAAACAAATTAAATTAATTTGCCCCAATTTTATGCAGGTGATATAGATATTATTAGCGGGAAATCGCCCGGTAGTTCGAGTTAAGCTGTCTGTGGTTGGGGCTAACCCTCTTGTGAGCCCGCAAAAAAAAAAACCCTCAAACGCAAACAGTCTTCATCTCTAAAGGAAATCGAGTTGCACGGGCGACAAGGCAGAAAGAAATACGAAACTTTGGGGTCGATGATGCTGATGATGGTAGGATGTCTTCGCGCAATATCATCACGGCCGAGCAACGCCAGTACTATGACAGTGACGTATAAGAACCGGATGTAGGGATTACGTTATCATAGATATTTACAATTACTGCGTGAAAAAGACAACATAGTTAAAACTTGTGTAGTGGGCCAAGTAAAAAGTGCCACCATTGCAAGAATTTTCCACTTGTTATGCAGGCGACCGTCCTTGTGGCAGCAAGGCGGGACACTTCCGGGCTCAAGCGTAATAAGGCGACTGGGCTCATAGGTGATCATATACCTTACATATCTTAAGAAATCCTCGCTAGGCACATGCTTAAAAACGCTGTTCATAGAAAAAATGACTCCCAAGATAAAAATCGCAGTAGATGTGGAGTTATAATGCTTATATACAATGGTGACAAGTGTTTTTTGAGTTATAGTTTGAGCAGTTTTATTTAAACGACTATATAAACTACCGATAACAACGCGGCCTATCGCGAGCACCGTGGCTGCTACGCGCCTCTCTCTAGGTATGATGAGTAGCATAGGTATGGCCCATCCACAATCTACACACCGTAACCTCAAATATTCGTTCACGCTTATCAGCGATTTATAAGCGATATAGTTATTTTTTGTTTTGTTATATAATATTTATTGGTGACAGCCTGCTCCATTCTTCCTGCAAATGGTCACACAGCCCCTTCCGTATGTTTCATTTAACATTCCTTTAAAGGACACACTGACTCACAGTTTTTGTTTGTGTACTATGCAGGTATTCTTTAAAAGCCGAATAAATATTAGAACCTTTGGGATTTTTCTGAGGAGAGAGCCCGCACTGCACTTTGAGAATCGCTGAATGAAACCTCTTGAACGTTTTCCAAAATGTTATGTTCTATATCCATCACAAGGTAGTGCATTTGAGTGGTGAATATTGACGTGGTTCTACGTTTACCTGAATAATAGGTTGGTGAATAAAGAGTTTTTGAAACACAGGGAAATTCCTGCCTTATTGTCTCAAAATGTTCTGGGATTTTCAAAGCAGGTTTGAAGTGGTAAAAGGCCTTAAACGGCAAACGGCTATAACATTTGCTGTCCCTAAACAAACCTATAGGCTGTCACTAAAAATTCATTTCCCTTTTACAATATAGCACAGCATAAGACACCTTGTTATGTCTGATAATTGTATAGGTTAATTATACAACAAAGTACAACAAAGCTGCCACTGATATTAAACAGTGTTAACATCTTTACTTTCGCATCACCGGAAAGACACGAATACTTTTTTTTCAATAATGGCAGTGGGAATGTCTTTGCACTATATTGATTTGGGCTTGCAATGGACCTAGCAGAGCGCCTCGAACGTCCTTCTCTGCAACGTTAGCTAGCCTTACGATCTAAATTCGAAGTTTGTGTTTTTGTCTCTAGGGTGTACACGATTTCACCTAGCATAAAGATACCCCTTTTGGTGCTCTTTTGGGAAAATATCGCCTGATACCCATAATAGATTACGTAATATTGCAGGTTTAACAAGGTAATTGGCTTAATTTCTATCATTTCAAATTAACATTTTGGAAAAAGACACCTATATAGAGGAATAGGGTTGGCGGTCGGGCGTTACTGAAACGAGATTTCGCTGCTATACAGAAACATGCCCTTGTTGTTGAGCACTATCAAAAGCCTTCTCATGAGAAAAAGCATTTGTCATTACTGGGCGGCAATTTACAACCTTAGTTTTAAGAGGTGAACATTGTTACTTCTTCGCTGTTCAGTACTGCAATGAAGGCACAAATGTTGCATTTTAGGTACCCTCGTTATGCCAATAAAGAAATTTGCCAGCAGAACATGAAGCGCTAAATCCAACGCTGATCTCAAACTAATAAAACACAGGATTATCGCAGTAGCAGCCCACTAACGATTCTAAAATTCATTTTGTTTGGGTAACCTCAAACTCCACTTCAACGTTTCCTCTCCGAAAACAACTCTGTGTTGTGTTTGAACTGTATAACTTATCAGCGACGACTCTTTTAGTGGACTTAAATCTTTATTGTATTGTAAACTAGACATTCAAAGCCAAACAGGTTTGGGTATCTGGAAACACTATAATGTAAACTTCTATGATACAAAACTACTATGCCTGTAGCCGTTTAGGAAGCGCAGTGTATCTCTGTGTTGATTACGAAAAAAATAAATTTTACAGCTGTAATATCGAAGCTTTAGGATTCCGCAGAAAAAACGAAGTTTCCCAAAAAGCTCTGGCCCTCCAATCTGCCACAAAAGCGGTAATGTAATTGCGAAAGTCTTTTAAAGCACGTAATGATATGTCATTTATTTATAAGAAAGAAGCAGCGAGCACGAAAACCAAGGCACAACGTTCGCCGAAAATTGCGGCACTAGGTATGAAGTCGTTTTAAAGTCAATTGCTGTAAAACGAAACACAAACTTACCAAGGACAGTCAACAGAACGATCAACAGCCTGTTCATATTCCGCGCTAGATTTTTGAGTGAGACTGAGGTATATTCTATACCGTGGGTCAGCAATCTCTTTTATAGTTGATGTCAACGTGCTCGCATGCCTCGTTGCGGTGGACAATGCAGGTGCATCGTTTCATGCCACTCTATCAAAAGTTCGAAATGTGAAAATTTACAAACTACCATCGATCAACTGTGTTCAGCGTTTGTTTTTCTAAATGTCAGTTTTTTGTCCTCCTCCTAAATAACATATAACGAGCTGGTCATGCGGCTAATTGGGTTGAAACAAAGCGAACATAAAGAACCTTTAATTTTGGTTATCGTGTCTAATTATATTTCCACACAAGCATTTGTGCATGGTTTACGAGAGTTCGTTTCTGGCTCGAGGTTTCTGACATTTTACAAAGATCGAAAACGGTCACACCAATGCGGGTGTCGTTCCACCGTATAATACAAGGACATAAACATATCTGAAATGTTCTGCCGCGCCGAAGCTTTTGACGCGTCGGCCATTTCATTCCCAAGGCTAGCGAGCCTAATGTCAAGCTTAGCAATGACTAAGCGTGTAAGCATCTCAAATAAGACGAAAAGTTCACTGCGCGAACCGCTATCATAAACGCGCACACCGCGTTTCACTTTCCAGGGGGAAGTCACGCGCACCAAGAAGCGTTCGATGACCTCCGCCTTTCGAGCCACGCAACTTCCCGTAATACGGCTTGGGGTCTCAGGAATTGCCATCGATATAATGCCCGTGTTGAATACCATAGCAGATGAAATGACTGAAAAGAAACTTGGTCTGTCTAGGCAGTGCAGATGAACTCAGAAACGCGCACTACACTGTCCAGGCGGCCGCCATCTTGCATTGCCGCAGCTACGCCCAATCAGGAGGGCCGCTTGAACGGCGCCGACCGAAAGGCCAACCACGCTTCAGCATCTATTTCTGGCTTTGTTGATGCGAATTTCCTTTTCTACCTTTCGTGCATTTGTGAATGAACGCAGATAAAAGAGATGGTAAGGACCGGAAAGAGGATCAGAATGGCCACGCCCGGTGGCACCGTTGCACAGATACAGCGCTGCAAAAAATGCCGTTTTTTCGCTCATTTCCGCTGACATTTTGTCACCGCGGCTGTCAGACGTATTCTTTATACCACTTTGCGACGGTTTGCGGCGGACAAACTTTGCAAACGCACAGGATAGAAAATATATAAGCCGAATATGTGGCTTTAAAACAACGATGTTGTGGTCCCTTTTCCGAAGTTGAAAGACATACCCTCCCCTTAAACTAATCAATCAAAATATTCGATAATAGCCGATTTTTCGAACCAGTTCGAATATTCGAAATGTTTCGAATACATATTTTTCGAAGAGAATACGAATATAACATATTTAATATTCGAGTAATATTCGAACTTTCCAAATATTCGCACACCCCTAATTTTTTGTGCAAATACAGGGCGTCCAACGGCTCCACACGTTTCGCTATTTATTTCTATTTTCCCGATTTGTTGGTTTTAAAAATACTGTACGACCAATTATCCCCATTTATGGTATAAAAACGATTAAAGTTAGAACTTCTCCGAAATGTACATCTCTTGGGAATGGTGGGCGTTACACGGTTCACCACTTTTCCTTGTGCCTTTCTTTTTTTCTTAGTTTCCTGTTTGTCAAAATTCTTTTCGACCAATTACGTCCATGTGAACGATCGTAACAATTATAGTTGGAACTTTCCCGAGGTGTACATTTTTTGAAAATGGTGGACGCTCAGGGTACTTTATTTTTGTTACTTTTGTTTAACGGGTTTCCACAATTTTTTTAACGAATTATCTCTATTTACGCTATTATAACGATCACATATGCAACTGCGGCTAAATCTGAATTTTTATGTATATGCGAGGTGTTACAGTTCCGGTTGGTAAGGTACTCGCAAACAAATGCTAGCATTAAAATCGAACGATTCCACTTCCCTTGAGGTTTGATTACAAAATAAAGTTGCATTAAGCCGTAAGAATAAAAAATATTACCCTGAAATTTATTGTCTCTAATCCCACAGTTTTGAGGTGTGCATTTTATAATACAATTTTAAAACTTCATGTAATTTCAATTCTTAATCATATTAACGCCGTGACTAGAATGCCGAAGTGTTCAGTTTGGAGCGCACAAGACTGCGTGTTTAATAACATACCTACTGGCGTACCTTCACTTCATCGACTGCCATGCCTCGTGGAATGTAGGGGGTGTTCGTACTGTGCTTCGATATAAATGGCATTGTTATCTGTATACTGCTCCGGCGCAACGCAACGTTTCTCACCAAAGACGGATATAAATAGCGTAATTCTCTTCAACAAGTTATAGCTTCGTGCAGCGCCAAGAACGCAGACTACAGAAAGACGTAACAGGCACAAGGTTGATCTTTGCAATCGTTTTTATTGACACCGGGCAATATTTAAATACGCAGGCTTGGCATTATCGCCCACAAGAAAAGAAGTGGAAAGAGAAAGCACAGCACCACTGATTGTGTAGCAAAATAGTTCACACAAGATTGTAGATGTCAAAGAAGTCAACACGAAGTAGAAGTAACCTAACTACAGGCTGCGCACTCAGATTTGTCCACCAGCCGTGCTATCTCCGTCGCCTCCATGATTTTTCTTTTATTTATTTATTTATGTATTTTTTATTTATTTATTTATTTATTTATTTATTTATTTATTTACTTATTTTTTATTTATTTATTTATTACAGGTTCCTACAGCGCATGATTGTAGGGGGGGTTAATTTCGAACCGTATACAGTACGTAAATTTGTCAGTGTGAGACAAATAACCATGAAACACTTATTTGAACAACAATACATGAGTAAAATATCAGGGAAAAAAATTATACAGCATGCTCAATAGCCTCAGCAAAATTAGTTGCAAGAAACACTTCATTTCGGAGTTTATTCCAGTTACTAAAAGTGTTAGAAAAAAATGAATGCTTGAACACATTAATTCTTATGACCGACTCAAATAAAAATAGTACAGCACTCGAAGCATAGCCGCATAGCTGTGAGTGCTATGCCGTCCTTCAGACAATTGATGCTGACTGCCTTGGAGCAGCCTTATGCACGCTCGCAGTCGTGAACGCGTAGACGGTGGTTCAAACAACGACCGTTTAGCCCAATATTATTTTCGTCGCAATTAAGGGGAAATATGTACAGGACATTCTCGACACATGTACGATAGCTTTTTGCCTTCATCCCAATTCGGCTGCCGAGAAGCTGCCCGATTTTATTACGCCCAAGCTTAACAATTTTCTTAAACATATAAAAAACTTTCAAATTAGATGATATCACACAGTTGTTTTTCGGTCAGAAGGACATCATGCAGTTCGCAATCCCTTCAAGTCGTTTTTGTTTACCTCTATCTGTGCTTTAATGCAGGCTTCTCCATCAGAGCGTCGACCAAGGTGCTCGACAATCCTCAGAACGCTCGCTTTAGCGCTTGTGCCTTTTTGTCTTTATGTGCTTGCCTTTTGGTTGGTCTACTCAAAAGTATAGGTCCCCAAAACCAACTAACACACATCCAAGCTCCACTCTAAAATTTTCGTCTCTCCGTTCTTGTTCCTGCGTCTTAGTGCCCGAAATACCTATTCAGAAGACTGCGACGCAGCACTACATCATCGGAGTTACGGTTCAGTGCGTCTGGAGTGCCTCCGTTTCACTTACGTGCCATGACTATCAGGTGTAGACCATCATGCACTACACAGGCATGTTTTTCGCAGAAAGGCGCACTTGAAGCTTTCGCCTTAAATGGAAAGGGTTGTTATTGCCCAAGGTCTTTGAGAAACACGTCGCGCCTTTGGGGAACCAAACGGCAATCTTGCATACGTGGCGTTTGCGATAGTTGCGGGAATTTACCACTTGGAAATTCTTAGGGCACTTAACTGTGCTTGCGTTCTTTGAAGGCCACAGCCTGGCGTTAGTTACTAGCAACATCTTTGCTGGAACTTGATATTTGCGTATTCTTCTTTGCTTTGGTTTGTCTGTCTTTTTGATAGTGATTTTCAGCCATTTTTTTTCTGCAGCACATTGTGTGAACCTCTTTTTTAGGTACGTTTCTTCGCTTGCGGAGCTAATTGCGTCACGAAAAGGCTCGCTCGCCACAGGTACTATAGTGTTACGTGGCGGAAGGACACAGATGAGACGAACGATGGGATGGGGTGAAGCGATCTATTTACAGAATGTGTATAGCGGCCTTGACACAGACCTCGCGCAAGATGCGCGCCAGGAACTTCGTCGTCGTCGTAATCGTTCTTCGGTCAAGGGGCTGTGAGGCATTGCCCACTTTAGTCCCGTAACATCACCCCCCGGGTCGAGGGCGACCGTCCCGATTGATGCCGAGGCAACGTGAGCATTGCGATGCGGTGAGCGATGCGATTAAAACATGCACTGGAGATTTGCCTGCCGCCACAAATGAAGATGACGTCCCTGTTGATTCCTGGCCCCACAGAAAACCGATGTCTTCAAGCAGGAACGAACCGTCTGCGGAATTCTAAACACGTCGGACGAAAGGGCTGGGGACACGGCGTCTTCTTTGGTCTGTTCTCTGCTTGTATCGGCTGGCCTTCAGTGGCGGCACACGGGCTGGGGACACGGGGCGGGGGACGTGGTCGAATGCAGGTCGCAGTGGGCTGGAGCTGCTCGACATGGCCTACGGTCCCTCGACGATTTAGGCCCAAATTTTAAAACCTTCCTTACCTTACCCCATTTCCTCACCTTACTGAAGGAGCTCTTCATGCTCCCTTACTGTGAGGCGACCTTGCAGCTCCGATCCTCATTTTTAAAGCCTCCCTCAACCTTCCTTACCAAAGGGCGCCCTTACTCCTGTCAAGGAAGCCATTCGTGCACATGGGTGCGAGGGTAAGCGCAATTTGTTCTTAAAATGTGCCTTCATTAGCCGTGATAGGCATGCAATTTGTCGTGTTTTACATTTATACGGGCATATATATTTAATGTTTGCTTATCGCGCAGTTCTTGAAACAAGTTGTACCGGTCGGTTACTACAGTTGCTTGTAAGTCAAATCTAGTCTGGCAACAGTCTCACGTTGATTTTTGTCAACATCGCATTTAGCGTCGAAACGTGCGAGCGAACGTTTTGTGCGAGCGTAGCGCCAGTGTAACCATGCCCGGGAACGTGGATTACACAGAAAAAAAAAGAACTTCTCCAAGAACTGGTACGAAAATACAAAAACTTTGTAGAGTGCAACAAGAGCAACGCCATGTCGCTGCAAGCGAAACCTAAAGTGTGGAAGCGACTTTGCGACGAATACAACAGCATGCCCAACATGTGCCCACGTGATGTAAAACAACTCTGCGTCATCGTTTCCTCTTTGTTGCGTTTGGTAGCCGACGTACTTTGGGAACAGGCGCAAGCACAGCACCTGCGTAACTTCCCAGAGCCCATTGCTGACCGTGGGCTGCGAAACGTTGACGAGGTCGCCGAGCACCGTCAACCGTCAAAAGAAGTTCCAAGTGCGATAAAGTAGGTGTTAGTGCGATGAAAAATTGTGCTAGGGATCGTTATCAGCGCTTATTTAAAGGCGGCGATCAGATATCTGCCTCAATGCTAACACTACGCTGACCGGTCGCGCAGGTTCGCTGGTCCGACCGGTCATCGCGGCGCGCGGTGCGCCGAGCGGCCGAAAGATGGCGGTACCTGCGCGGAAGCATCGAAACATGCTACGGCAGATGTCTTGATCACCGATCGCTCAAATGGCAATTATAGCTCAAATAAACTCTCACATGCAAGAAAGGGGTGATAATGTGGTGAAAAGTTGTGTTAGGTATTGTCATTCGCAGTTGCACAGACAGCGGCGATCAAATATCCGCCCCGATGCTAGCGGTAGCGGAATGAAAACTCGTCGTCGCTGTACAGCTCCATCGGGTTGAGGCGGTCTCGAGGCTGCATCATCGTGAGCGACGGATATCTGTACACGTCGCCGCACAAGAAGTCGTCCACCCGCAGGCAAAACAGTGCAAAGTCCGCCCAGCTGTCGTACGACGCAATAAACTCGGACGCCACAGCCGTCGCGTTCCCCCCGCAGCACCGCCAGACGGAGCTCCCAGCGTTCCGCGCGGCCTAACGAGGCGTGTGCCGAGTGCTGCGGAGAAGTGTGCGTCCAGTTGAAAGAGCCGTTTCCGTCGAGCGACCTTGCAGTAAGGAGACATCAAGGGAGCGTTTCGTAAGGAAGCCTCAGTAGGGAACGTTCCAAAATTGAACTAAGGCCTCCCGAGTTCTAAGGCGACCTTAGTAAGGTAAGGAAGGTTTTAAAATTTGGGCCTTAGCCCAAGGCCGAGACGATGCGATGCAGAGGCCAGGATGGGGATGATCCCGCACGCTCCACCAAAATGTTACGTGGTGGCAGGACACAGATGAGACGAACGATGGGATGGAGTGAAGCGATCTATTTACACAATGTGTATAGCGGCCATGACACAGAGTTCGCGCAAGATGCGCGCCAGGAACGTCCTCGTCGTCCTAATCGTTCTTCGGTCAAGGGGCTGTGAGGCATTACCCACTTTAGTCCCGTAACAACAGAATCTGTGTTCATCCCGCTTTTGCATATCTGTTGTACCCTTTTGTAGTCCCGTCTAGTCCAAGTATCAAGAAGCACAAAATAACCCACCAGCTTTGGGTTATCACTTTACAGTTTTGTGACTTTTGTGAACGGAACACATTTCCTCTCAAAGCTTCCTATTGGTGGCATATCCTAAAGAAAGATGTACCATGAAGAAACAACAACCCTTTTGGTCGTACGCTTTCAACGCGTGCAGAGAGCACATTTCAGCTGGTTTGTACCCCATCAAATCCCGGATTCGATTCCTAGAATTCGCATCTAATCTAATGAGACATGAGTCTCATTAATTTTCTCTCTACTGCGGCGGCCATTTTCTTGATCGGAAAAAATGACGCTTTTTTGCAGAATTGAAGAGTTGAGGCTTTATCTTAGCAGAAAAAGCCACGGGCCGTGAAAGTGTCTCCCACTGCTCAGCAAAGATGGATTGGCTCATCGAAGGATTTATTAATTGATTTATTGATTGACTGATTGATTGACTCATTAATTGAATAATAGGGGGGTTGAATGCGCCGAAGCTACAGCTGGGCTGTAGAGCTTGCCCCTGTGGAGAGCTCCAAAAGAATTTTCATGACCTGGACACCATCCATGTGCTCCGAATTCTCGACACAAGGGCGTTTCAACTTTACGCCTTCAGAAAAGCAGCCACAACGGCTCGTATAGAACCCGCATTCTTGGGCGGAGCATCACACGCCCTAGCCACAGATCCCGCGGTTTTTTTTTTTCATTACAAAGCCACCACGGTGGGAGTAAAGATTAGGGAAAATATGAGCTTATAATGTTTAGGCAGAAAGAATGTTACACTTGTACCTGACTGACACAGCACACAGGCATGCTTAAAGAAGCTGCCAAAGGATCCGCCAAAAGCGCCAAAATAGAGACAAATTTGAGGACATAGGCGAACAATGCTTTTATTGTTATTCGAAGTTGCCCCCCCAAAAAATGTTCAGATGTAAAAACTATGGACAGGACATACAGCATTCATACAGTTCGGTCTGCAATAACAGAATAAAAAATGAAGCCGCTAAAATAATTTAAAACCTACCAAGACTCCACAAAGAATTTTGCAACGTGAAAATATTTACAAATGACGGCACTCTAGTTTGAGTAAACTGTTTCTTTAAAACAGATAAAACAACCCAAACACCCCCTGACCCTCCCAACGTGCTTTGGCGCGAGGGAAATAATTGCGTGAAATAATCATTAGCATAAAGACAAGGTCCGGGCAGAGTTAGAAAACCTCCAGTTTCTCCTCATAGATTGTAACGGCACTTGTTTGGTCCTGGGTTCATCTTTAGTAAACTCATCTGTTGCCCTAACGTCCACAGGTGTGAGCCGTCAGAAAGACATGTCACTACAGTCAAGTTCTTGCTTGGGTTTTTCCAGCCAAGATACCTTACCCAAGTTTATTCTCGGTCTTGGGTTGCTGGTTGCCTATTCTTGAGAATAACTTCCATCGTCTTGCTTTCTGCTAGTTATCAAACACTTCTTAATGCCTTGACGGTGTAAGATATGCATAAATATATATTTTTTTCAGGACTAGTTGCAATATCGTTGCCGTATTTAACTAAACGTAGAGCAACGTTAAAATTATTACAATTTTCAAACAATTTGTCATGTAATTATTCCAGTTGGGCTAGCCTAATTAGCTTTAATTTACAATTAGTGCACAGCGTTGTGGTTAAAAACTTAATACAGTGCATTGCGAAAACTAAAGACAATAAGCACTATGACAAACACAGAATTGTAGTGTTCATAGGAAATGTATCAAACAAGTTAAAGTTTCCGGCGTTACAAGGGTACAAAAAATCTTTTATGACAGCATCAAATCTGCAACAAATCAAATCTTCAGCCAGAATGCAAGCTTAGAAAAACCTGATGAGCAAAAATATTTATTTATGGTCTTTTCAAGGCTGGCCCTAATTTTTTACTATATTTATAACAGTTCGCTCTGTGATTTCCTTTCAAAAAATTACAAAAGAGCGCATAATATGTTATTTTAAATGGTGTTTTGTTGTAATTTTCCGAAATTTTCGAAACTGTATTATGTTGGAAAATGCTTGTTTCAATTCGAATCTTTTTTGTGTGCAAAAACTTTCGTTTGCTCCACATTAAATTGCCCATTTGCTTTGTTCGTAGTGTCATGGTACACAAAAGCTCTAACGGAACGTTTTTGAATGATGAAAATGGCAAGCACAGTCCACTGGCAGCAAAAATATTCGTGCATTTCCCTCATGCAAGCTGGTGCTTCGTCTGTTGAACGTCAGCAATAGCTCGTCACTGGGCCAACACAGAAAAGGCGGCTCTGCGTGCTTCGAGATAGAGAGCAGAGATTGATTTTGCCCTACTGAAAAAGACTCGAATAATGAAAAAATGTCGAGAGCATGAAACCGAAATCACCACAGGAGTGCAGTTTTTGTGTATCTTCAGGAGCTCGCCAAAGCTATTCCAGGAGTTGGTCCGATAACATGCAACATACCGAAACATACGGAAGTCGCCAACGACGTCATAGAAAGAATGTTGACCCACTGTTTTAGCAGAGACAATAAAATCAAAAGGGCCAGAGCGCTTCGAAGCTGCAGTGGCATGCCATTTACCTTTGCTTTCGAAACAGTCTACCTAAATACGAACCAATAGTGGGAGCATGTTATAGCTACGCCTATAAGCGGACGGTTCAGGAAGGTCACGCAATCGTGATCAGAAATGCGACTGAATGTGTCGTAACCGAGATAACAAACTTTCAGTGATTCGGTATTGCGGCGCATTGGTAGCGGCATTAGAACCGCAAAAGGATTGGCTAGATGGGCGCAAATTTAGCTAAAGGCAACCGCAATAAAAAGAACAGCTTTTTGTGAAGGTCGTTTCGCATAGCCTACACGGGTTTTAAACAAGCGAATGCACAACCGAGGTTACGGCGGATTTCCGTGATCTCTTTTTAGCTCCGTTTGAAAATCGCATTAAACTAACTGATCTGCAAAGATCTTCTGCTTCAGTTCGGGCGCTCGATCTTATTTCAGTTCAGATGCTTTGACAAAAACAAACATACGTAAAAGAAACTCCAGAGTATGAACTGGGCCAAAAAGTGCTGTTTGTAAACATCATGGATATGGCTGTAGGAAAGGGAACTTTATGTGCCCTGTTTCTTACCAAAGAGAAGAAAGTCAGAAATACCAAGGTATATCGGAGGGATATTTTAAACAAGGAAAAACTTAAATGATATAGAGAACCATCCACCTAAAGCCAATTTCAACCTATTGTGAACAGACCACTCAAACGTCTAGAAAAGGAAAAAGCAGTGACCCATGGGGAACCCCTGAAAAGACCGTTGATGTGGATGAAAACACTTTCTACTAAAACAAAGTCTGTGCGTTCTGTAAAAAAAGATAGGTATCCAGCTAACCAGTTGTTGATTTTAAAAATATATGGCTGTCTTTGCAACACTTTGGTGTAGGGCGGAAGGTGAAGGCGTTACGGAAGTCGGATAGTATGAAATTACCCTGTCTCATTGTGTCTAAGCCGTATTATATTATCGGTAAGCACGAATGATTACAACACTGTACTGAAAATGCACAAGAAACCACGTGGCACGTTCACAAGTGTCTTTCCATTTATTCAAATTCATAATGCGTTAGCAAAATTTTTTTTATAGCGCTACATAAGTTGGAGGTCAGCGAAATAAGTAGCTAACTACCAATGCTCTGTTTAACACACGAGTTATAAACGTTAGCACTTTCGTAAAATTCTACGAGAATGTAACATCTTAAAGAATAAGTGAATTACAAAATAATACTGTGAGACATCTAGATTAAGAAAGTTTTCATAATATAACTAGGGACCGCGCATTTCTTTTGACAAAGGTTCTATACGAGGTGTGTAACACCATCACTGCGACGTCAATGTCGGCTATTTAGATGCCTTAGGCAGAATAAAAAAAGGCGGTAAAACATTGTTCTGTATTGATAATAGACTTTAAATAGGCGTTACAACCATTACGTGAAAGAAACCGAACTCGCAAGTACGGTCGAGTTTAATTAGGGCGTAATTGGAAGATGAATCTTGACAGATATAGGCAACCAGAATCTGCGGTGTGTTGTTATTCGAAACACAAGGAAGCTGGTGGCGCTGAGAGAAGTTCTTTGCTGTATTTGCTTTTAGGGTAAATCTTCCTTACCCTGCGTCAACCACAAAATGCTGTAAATTTTCTGGGTGCTTCACCTACACTGCACCTGCGCAAATGACGTGAACGCCGCGACTATCACGGATTCATCTAGGGAATCTTGGTGTTCCTTGTTATCATTCTAAAAGCGCAATACATCGATTGCAGCTTTTGTTTCCTTTTCGAAAGCATATACGCAAGTACGAACATCTGAAGCGGTACTAGGCTTCTCACAGTGTTCAGAACCCACCGTCAGAAAACTTATAGAAGAGGAGTGCGTAAACGAATGAAGTGTGCAGCTACAGTGGCGAAATAAAGAACACATTACTTAGTTTTCGGTTTTGAAGTCACACCTGCCGTAGGTGGCACCGCGAATTACAGAATCCAAGGGCACTAATTCACATGGGCCTTTAAATAAACCTCACAATGAACATTCGCTCTTGCGATAGCGCTTTTGTCTTCGCCAGGATCTATTACGCAATGCCACACTAGGTTACAGACTTAATCACGTGGAATGACGCAATGATATGGGCACATCAGGATGCCGGCCCCTTTGGTTGAGCGACTAGACGTTTAGCTTTTACCTACATCGGAGAAAACGATGGACATGTATCCACAAGTTGCATATTTCCGTACTGTGTTCTTTGTCAGAATTATTGTTTATCCGAAATAAATGAACCGCGAAATCTTTAGTCGGAAGGTTTAGAGGTCTGCGCATGCCCATCGGCCAGCAATGGCAGACGCGCTAGTAGGTGTTGCCAGGGCATAGCTTCCCAAAAGTATCTCATTAATTGTAGAAATATAACGTAGCCGGTAACACTGACATATTACTCGTCTGTGTATTCGTCCACGACTGCCTTTAAAGTCTACAAGAGGATTATTGCTGTTGTTTCGTTTATTTTGGGGTATTGAGCTGCTAAAATACAATATAGCATTTGCTTGGCGCCTGTCACCCGTGGGGACGCTGTAGCTGTACGTCTGCACGATGTGTTATCATTCTGGTTTTTACGTTTTTGGTTGTTCGCTTCGACGGTTTAAGACATCGCAAGCATCACTACCGTTCCACAGCTTTGCTGAATTCGATTTCACAATGTTTAACGCCCCGCGAGAGGCAACCCCTGCTTTGGTCGGTTCGTCGAACTCTTAGAATATGTCGTTTGGAAGCTGGAAAGTATGTGGTACACTAGGCAGTAGATAAAATAAATGACACTTCAATTAAAATAAATAACACGAAGAAATCTGGTGGCAGTTTCTTTAACCCACAGGTTTATTTTTGGCACGTCTTAATATCAATGCATTTTGTTCGGAGTGAAGACATTTAGCTGCCGGGGTCAGCAGACGGTTATTGGTAACTTGTCAGACAGCCTGCAAGCAGTTATAGTACGGTCAGCACCGCTTTTCTACGCTTGCATGTTCTATGACTAGGTGTTTCCGCGCTGTTTAGAACTTCGATTAAGGCAGTGTATGTTTCTGATCTCAAGACAATCCGCAGAAGTAACGGTTATATTTTTACTCATTATGCACAGGTTTAGTCTCAATGTATTTAAGTACACCTTCGGGTTCACAAACTATAAGAGAAGCCATATCTTTTTGCCACGCGGTTGTACCTAATTGACAAATACAAACAAGAAACCATCTGAGAGCACCTGCATCTAGCAAAAGTAATACATCAGCCGGTTCGAACTTGATGTAGTTGGAAAGGAGACGAAATCAACTGAGACAACCGCACCCCTAAAGCACAAGTCGTTTGCTTTGGCGAATTATATGCTTTGCTATAATACTGTTTTCGTAGTTTAAACTGCTTGTTTTATATTTATTATTGTATATTTGTTATAATTAGCGCCCGCTTTATAAACCCCCACGTGTCTTCTACTACACCATTTCTGAAAACTGTAACAATCCAATCATTCCTTACTGAGATCCAGATCTGTAGATGTTTAAGCTTCTGCCAACGTACACCCTTCGAGGCTGCACAGTTTTCCCCGCCGTACATACCAAGCAACGTTTCCACAATAGCGGCGAAGTGAAGCATCCGACTTGTATGCTGCAAAGATTGGAATCATTGAAAGTTGGTGCACTGATTCCTACGCATTCAGAGCTCTGCTGGAGCCCTCGCATACATAGACGAACGCTTTTGGCAATTAATCTAAAAGTCACCCGTATTTGATTTCTTTATATTTGACCTCGTCCACATGTTTGCTCTTTCATCATCTACACAGAAGCTGAATATGGGTCCCACCCCGGAATACGTCTGTCTCATCGTGCATCAGCAAAATAGGATATGTGAAAAGGCAACTTATCGAAAAAAAACCTTCTTATTATCAGTTTACTGCGCGTACCTCTGAAGAAAGGAGTAATATCTAGACGTTTGATGAACTCTGCCTAGGCTAGTTTACTTTTTACTAAATATGTAGTTAGCCGAGAAGTTGTAAAATTATAAGATTTTCAGTTCTACTGTACATAAATGAATTATGAGCGAGAGATATGGATGGAAAACGCGCTGTAACTCGTCTTTTTTCCGGACAATGTTCCTGCAAAAATTGCGGAAAGTTGACCTGCTGAAATGACTTAATGTGTGTGGACGGTTTACACTATAGTGCCACGAGCAATGTATTCTGTTTGTATACTTTCTTTTGTTTTCACGAACCGGGGCGCCCGGCAGCGTTATCAGTGTGTCAAGAAAAGGGCATATATTTATTTACTTTCTTCTGAATACCGGAAGGGCTATCCTTTGGAAAACGAGAAGCGCTTAACCCAGATTTTACTATCCTAGAATAATATTTTCATCTCCAGTGTTTCTCGTGTAAGTTAGATGTTGCGATAAACAATCATCGGAAGATAAATACTCCCAAAGGAGCCGCCGCGGTATGACTCACTGACACTCGCCTGCGCATGTCACTTTGTTGACTGCTGCTTTCTTTGAGTGGTTACGGGAGGTCACGTTCGCTCCAGTAAACTTGCTTTTCCTTCAAGATAGCTTCCATAGTTTTTGGATAGGTGACACCTGGTAGAGATGTTGGGTACAGTCACCCAAAACCTTCGTTATGTCGACAGGAAGGCTTCTCGCCCGAGTGGGTGTACTAACGGAGAAAGTGAACAAGGAAAACTCCGCGACCAGCGCCATGGGCAACCAAGCTGATTCTCTCCCGTCGGTTCTACTGCAATATCGGGAGCCCCCATTATTCAGAGACGCCCGTGGTGAAGACCCATAAGAGTAGCTGAAGAAGCTTGGACGCGTCCAAAGTTTCCACCGGTGGGATGCCGAAGCATCAGCTGAGGCACGTGATTTTGTATCTCTGAGAATGGGCTCGAGTCTGGTTGAAAAAATTATGATACTACAGCTAAAATCAGTGAGCATCTTCAGAACAAAATGTTTGAAAACCTTCACAACTGTCATGCGTAAAGAACGTGCAGCTGTAGGTGCACACGCGAATCCCAAACCCCTACAAATATGTTGTAGTCTTCGTGAAGGACATCACGATGCTATTCCGGGCGAGCTGACCTTAAGAAGCAGAAGAGAAGCTACTGCGTGTTCTAATGCTGGGCGTTATACAAGAGCTGGTCGCTCTACTCATTCGGAACCCCGTAGAAAACTATCTCGTAGTTCGTGATCGATGCTTCCATGATGAAGATCATGGAAATACGATCGAGGCAGTACGACCGACCACTCAACGCGTTTTGGTGAACCCCACCAACGCACCTGCATAGTGGACGGAAGACTAGCTGGAAGCAATCCCCGCCGCCATTCGCTCTAAAAACTGCGGAAACCTTTCTTAACAACGCTGCAACCCCAAGTCACTTTCCTGGCCGATGGCATGTGAGAAGTTCAACACGCACTGGGAACTTTGCCGCTGGAAGCACCCCGTGAGCCACAAGCTTCGGGCTACGCCGAAGCTGTTCCTTGACTCCGATTAGAACCAACTCATCGTCAGAAGGCCCCGCTGTACCGCCATCCAATGTCGCCCGCCAGACCCCCGTAGCCAAGAGCCACACGTCAAAGAAGCCAGGCGTATGGCGAACCCCCAATGACCGTGTGCTGTGCTACCACTGTGGAGGGTCCGAGCAGATCTACCGTTGCTGCCTCAACAGAGGCTCGGCATGCGAGGAATCGGCATATGCGGACCACGCTCTGTGCCCGGACAGGCCCCCTACTGAGATTGAAGAATGCCTGTCAAAAACCAGCCTATGTACAGCCGGCTTCAACCGTTCGCCATCGCCCTACCTATTCCGATTGTTCGAAACAACGCTGACTTCACGCGTGGGAGATTGCCCAGCCCAAGTAAGGGAAACTAAAAGCCGCAACTTCTGGAGGTGAAGTAACTCTACGACGAGAAACCAGAACCCCTGCAACGATGCAAGGACGAACCGAAGGCCATGATTCACGACATGCCCTCAGCCAGACGACTCGATGTAACCCTGATGGGACTCCCGAATGCGACGACAGCTGCACGGTGTGACGCGTACACGGCAAGACTGAGCCTGCCGCTGAAAAAACGATGACAACAAAGACACTGAGGCCTGATCTTCAACACACACAAGCCCGGATGCGAGTCCCCGATGCACCCACAACTCAAGAAAGGCGACGTCCGACGTCTAGTTGTCCGTCAGCTGCTTTGATGCAGTCGCCTCAGAGACGAGGGAGCTGACTTCTCAGCAACGAGCGGGTACTTCGCCCCTAAGCTGATGAACGTTACCACCAGATGGGACGGGTGCACATACGGCCAGCCGGACATCTCGTAGCGCCAAGTGGAACGTGCACATAGCGCGTCACCATAAATGGCACCTCACTCCCTGCTGCTTTCGTCATTTTCCCTAACTGCTGCAGGACGTAATTCTCGGAATGAACTTTTTGAGACACCGGTGCAATAATTGATCTGCAGACAAAATAGACCACTTTTCCTCCAGTCATTCTATGAAACCGAGTGTGATTCGTGAACACCATGCAGCTGTATTGATCGCCGATCATCACGTCTCTCTGCCATCTCTGCAAGAGTGATGATCCCCATCGACTCTGAAGATGCTGTCCCTGACATCGATGGAAGCGTAGAGAACGACCAATGTTTTCTTCGCCGCGAAGTCTCTGTTGCAAGAGTACTGCGCGCTTTAAGCAACTCAAATCCAACGTTTTTCCCTAATATGACCGAGGAGTACCAGATTCTAAAAAGGGGCTGCAATTTCTTTCCTCAGAGGAATGCAAGAAGCCACGCCGTCGAACGTCATCGACTTGAACATGCACCCAAAGATGCCTTCATGCGTCTGCGTATCATCGACATGAACAAGCGCTACCGCAAGGAAAACGGGGAGAACTTTACGGCACATTACGGCACAGAACGCACGGCACATTACCGTTTTGCATTTGCCACAAGCGACTGAACGAAATCACCAAAAAGACGTAAACCCCCTGACAGAAATCTACGAGGCCCTTGGTGTTCATGCAATTATGGTAAAAACCTATTAAGACGCCTGATAATTTGACGAGATTGGTGTTAGTGTAAAAAAAAGACCTTCAAGGCACACACACCCTTATTTTGAAGACCACCGTCAAGTCCCCGTCGTAGTAAACATGCTAAAGACACCACACGGTGGTTATATAAAGGCAAATTGTAGTAACAATTACGTCTTTGCCTGGAATATAACAGAAAGCCTAACATCACGTTGCAAACATCTTCCTCGGGCGCTCCGCATGCGCAGGATGGCAAGTTTGCACAGTGAGATGGGAACAGAAATTACGTTTTGTAAGCTACACCCAGTCGCAGGCGTTGAAACAGAGTTTTGACATTTCTTGAGAGCTCCACATTCAAACGAAACTCTAGGGATTGGTTTGTAGCGCACAGGAATGACCACTTCGTTTCCTGATCGAACCACACCTCTTCGCCTCATCATACGGCTTCTACTCTGCTTCCGTATGATGATCTTTATATCACCGGCGAAGACAGCAACTTTGAGATTGTCTTCGTGGTCGTGCTCTTCTTTGGCGAGTCTGTCGGCTCTCTCATTTCCCTTTTGGCCGCTGTGCCGGGGTATCCAGTTGAAATGTACGACATGCGCGTTATAAAACTAAGGCATGAGTTTATTTTGAAGCATGGCTTTAATTGAGATATTGAACCGGTTTCCTTCGTGTTTCAAATCCTTGTGCGCAGCGATAAGCCAATAAAAAAGAAAACATACCAAGAAAGCGGTGGATAAAGGGAGCAGGGTGCTCAATATGTCAGCCGAGGTCTTGGCCGTCGTGCGCTGACCCTCACCTGAACGCTTGAACGCCATGCTTGAAGCGAGGACATGCTGACGTCAATCCACGGACAGGAGATGTCTCTTGTTAAAGTCTGGTTTTAAAAATACCTTCAGATTCACATTTGGTGCTATGTTGTCCGGTTTGATGAACTCACCTTCTATTCAGTATGCACATGTCTCCGCGCATTCCTTCCAGGTCATAATTCGATTGCTTCCATTGGACTCCTGCCTTTCCTTTTTGAATAAAACATTCAACAACACTGTGCAAACAGTGGTGGGACTGGTTATTTTCTCTCTTACATGACATTTTCAACAACCGTATTTTTGATGACGCCTTGGCCCGAACATTTTGCATGCCCCCATATACAACTGTCAATAAAAGGCAGGTAAAAAATAAAAAGAAACTATTCCAATACTAAAGGTAGGTGTTTCAATAGAGATTCCCTGTTCTAGATTACCGCACGAGTTCTATAAAGGCAAAACCAAGGTACTTTTTTAACAAAAGAAGGAGAAATTTACAAGAAGATGCCGTGAAGTCAATTGAAGTGGGCGCTTTATTTTCTGCCAGGGAAGGGTTTCTTTCACGACTTGCCAAAAGCCTATGTTAGATGAATGCCCATCTATATAGCTAAGTAGCATCTTCCGCTGTTCTGTCCCTCGTATCAATATTTACTACATACCCGCACACGAATTCACTGCCCTACACCACACTTAAGCGAAGTAATAGCACCTGACTTTATTTTGTAGTCGCCTTTCACTGAAACTCAGAGTAATCACGGAGCGTGCAGTGTATGTTCGCTCAAATTTCGCCTCACGGTGTTAACAAGACAGCTTAACAAGTAAACATACTCAGAACTCACAAGGTGCTGATAAATTGTGTAGAGTCACTAGATCTCAAAATTTATATAACCAAATATGATTTGAACTTAAAATTTATATCGACTAAGAAATTACGTGAACTCGAAACTCCATTGTTTTCAGAACTCATTCAGGCTCAGAATTTGTACGCCCTCAGTCACCACGTGGACTCTGTCTGAGAACGTGCCATGTCTCAGAACTAATATTGACGCAGAATATATTAAACTCCACGACACATACGATATAAAAGTGGGGCTCCTATTATGGGTAGGCCTGCAGGGTCTATTGTGACAGAAAACAATATTGGTTGCAGATTTATTTCACCTATGCTTCTTCAGGTTTTCATTACTAGCGCCGCGTACAAGCCAGTGCAAGTGCCAAATCTTTGCCATGAACTGTGTGTTCGCCCAATGCAGAAAAAATTCCGGTTCGAGGGTCTCCATGAGAAGCAAAAGCACAGGTTATTGCCAAGTGCGCACAGTTGAATGGTTTAAATAAGTTTTGGTTAATGCAGTCCGTTGTTTTGGTGGCCCCACGTAAGCATCCCGTGTAGCGCGCTATCGGCGCCCCCCAGCATCGCTACATACTTTAAATTGTGTGCCATACTATAACAGAAAAATGAAGGTACGCACGGCATGGAAACTAATTGTGTGCGCGTTTTTAGGCATGTTTTAGGAACATAAAAATTTAATTGTATGTATATAAAAGCAAGGATGGGTCACCTATAGGAAAATAGGAAAGTGGCTGCAAACACATGAACATCAGAGAAAAGTACTGAAGCCGAATGTTAAGAGTTAAAGCTACTTGCGCGCAAACGCAACGAAGATGAAATCTACGATTCAACAGCAGAAATGCGGGAGCAAGCTACAAAGTACGATATCATCTTTGATATAGAAAATTTAGTGATGAACAAAAGCAGTTGATCGAAAAAAAGAAAAACGGCTGATATTTACTTCATCATAAGAAACAGCCAAAAAAATTGATCAAAAAATACCCGCACGAAGGTTTGAGGAGCGAAGGTCATTAAAGAATCACTAATTCGCGCTGATGAAAAAATTCTATAAGAGTATGGCGTCCCGCCGAGGGCATCAAATCAAAATTTGTCCGTTTTGTTTAAGGTATCCAAAGAATGTCACCCAAGGTATTGACGCGGAGTGTCTAATAAGGAAATTTCCAAGAAAGAAGCGCAAATGTAAGGTAAGAATTATTCCTAAACATACATGCTACACAAATAAGCACCTATAACAGGCCCATGGCAATGTATTTCGAATTCAGATGACTTAAGCGTGTATCTTTAAAACATGCAAATAGTAGGTACAGAAAACGTTCTTTTTTTATGGGTATTTCTTCCGTTTTCATAATAAATCAATCAGCAACGCGCTGATAATGACTGAGCGATCAGTTCAGTATAGTGGGAAATGCAAGCAATTGCTTTACAAATACGGTATCATAGCCATGTCTGCTGTGTAGGTACATGCAACCTGCCAAACTGGACCTTCATGCAATAAACTCGACAGAAAAAATAAAGCTCACCACTTCAGTTGTATTACCCCTTTAAACTCGTTATTACGAAATATTTCAATACAAGTGCCAGTAAAAACCCGTAAGACAGTCGTATTGATGCAAATGTGGACGATAAAACACTCCCAAATGAAGGTTTTCAAGGTTACAACTAAAAATGGCGACAATAGAGACTCCAAACTAAGTCAATATCGGCTCAGAAGAGAAAAAGTTCGGTTATTTGTGTTAAGTGCAAATTGACACTTTCTAATAAACATATTATTGAGTAGCCTATTTGTTTGGATAAAACTGCACGTATAAGGCCAGAAAGATCGTACAAATACAAAAATAATACTTCAGAGCTGGTTCCCATTCACGAGCCACATGAAGTTCACCCAATAAAAAGTCAGAAAACTAATTTTAGATCTGATACAGTTCACCTGAACCGCAAAAGAGTGCCGCGAGATTATGTTTTCAAATATATAACTCAGAGTAATAAAAAGAATATGTGTATACACGGCGCTTGTGCTTTACTAAAGTAAAATATTGTTACCGCTCCTTTGCGTATATTTCGGTGTCATTTCCCGTCATGGCGGCTGAGGCATTTTGGGCACCAAAGCCCTACTAAACCTAATTCTAAACGCATTTTGATTAACCTAGCCACGAATAAGCGTTTTCAAAGTTCACATGATTAAAAATTATTTTGTTCGTGCGTAAATTTTTATGACATTTATACAATAGGTAGTAACAAAAAAAGCATAGATGATTGTATATGGGAAAATTTACGTTGTCCGTGAAGATAAGACATGCCTTTTTTGTACTTTTTTGGCTCGTTCTAAAGCGTTAAATAATTGTAAGTAACCAATGCCTATTTTTGTAAACCCTAAAAGTCTAAATGGAACAAAGAAGCCTTTTTCTTATGCAGAATACTTCAACACGGCTGAGAACTCCCTTCCCAGTGAGGAAGGTTGTGTTTTGTGTTTTCGAAGTTTAAAAGTATGCTGTTCTACTTAATATAAAAGTGCAGAATCCTTCTCCGCCCACTTTGAGGCAGGCTGTTCAGTGATCCAGATTACAAAAAAAGGGCCTGGGATCAAGGGTGACTGCACGCTAGGTGCACTTCTTCTTCCCATAAAAACATAGAAATGGCGGTTAATGCAAGCCTTTCTGATTCCTTACAGTGACAATTCGTCAGTACTGTGACGATTTCTAGGCCAACGTACAGCTGCCAGCACCACTATGGGCATACAAATGTAGTGCAACAAGGAACGCTGAATTACGAGGAGCAGCTTCTATGCACTACCAGCAATATTTGACAAAACATTTTTTATTTGGTGGTACGAAATTAAAAAACGCGAACTGCAATTTTTGCAGTAGCGATAACTCATGCAGCCCAGCTTGCAGAATACCAATAAATTAGCTACAAGAGCCTACATTTACAACAACAGAAACGTGTTTTATGTCAAAAGAATTATTCAAAACCCTCTGAAATTGGTCACATGTGATAATTGGCAAAACGAGTTGGTATGCGCCCGCCCAGTATCCAGGGATAGCGGTGCACATTTTTTTCGTGTGGGGGCCTTGGCCACGCTCTTATCTGGAGAAAGTTGAAGGTCGCGAGCTTCGAGGTAGTTCGAAATGTTGTAAATGATTCTCTGTAATCGCTGTTCTATACGTTGTTGTGAACGAGAAGCACACCACCCAAAGATATCATCTGCGTACAGCGTGAGCTTCACTCCACGCGGCAGGAATCTTTTGAGTGAAATGAGGGTCAGGTTGAACTGCAACGTTCTTAGTACGGCAACTTGTAGTACATCCATTTCCATGCCGTAATGAGAAGTTGACCCTTCCAGAGTGGTCATGAAATGTGTCTTCAATCAAGGAAGTCGGCTATGTGTATTGCTTGCCCTTAAAGCCATGATCTTCAAGAGTGGCAAGAATTGCTGTGTGGAGGACCGAATCAAACGCGGCCTTTATGTCCAGGAAAGTAGCGTTTGGTGTGCAGCCAGCCCAACGTGATTCTTTGAGTTAGGACGCTAGAGCAATGATATTGTCTATCGCTGGTCTCTTCCTACGAAAACCATTCATTTCCTCGGGGGAAGCCTTCCCGCTTTTGAAAAAGCGTGTCATCCTGGTAGGTATCATCATTTTCATTAGCTTTCCCATACAGCTTAGCAAGGGATAGGCCGGAAGGATACATAACTGGTTGGCGCTTCCCAAAGTTTTAAAAATTGCATAATTATTGCAAGCTTCCATACTGTGGGCACTTTACCTTTTTGCCTTGTTGAATTGTACAATTCTAGTACACCTAGTGAAATGGCCGAGATAGATGGGCTATGGCTTTGTAGCTGTCGACGTGATGGCCTAGTATGGAATGCTGGTTCACATCTAGGTAGCCCAATAAAGGTTTTCTATAGTAACGGGGAGACCAAGGGCTCGCTATAACACTTTCGAGCTAATTTAAGAGCAGGCAGGTACGCATCGTTGGGGAGGCATTGGTAATGATGAAAGAAGCGCACAGTGTTTTATGGCCACGTCTTTTCAAATTTGCGCGCTCGTGCAGGTAGAGCGGAATAGACGGGTGCAGCGCCTGGGTGCATTTGCGCATTCCATTCACAATTCGCCATTTGCGTGTAAGAGGATGCCTGACGTTCAGTGTAGCGCAGAAGCTCCTCCAACATTGCTGGCGTAGCGTGTTCAGGTGCCGTGTGACGGGCTTTGCGGTCGCCGAGAATCTCGCAGGTCCTCTGTGGTGTTGGTACGCAATGACTTCCCCTCCTCCCGCCTTCGTATGGCGCATAATCTCTGGTACTCTGGATCATTTTTTCATATGTCACGGCTTTTGGTTACGCAGTGCCGGGTGTCCAGCACATAAGATGCAATTGAAACAACGTGTTCGTCATCCCCAGTCACAACTGACGCACATCTACTCGAAGCACTCTAAATGCAACCCAGTTGGCACATTTCACTTTCATAGAGCAAGATGACTCCGAGGCGTCGAAGGCGGTTATTAAGATAGGAAAATGGGCAGTTCCCCTTGTTTTTGCGTGAGTAGTCTATTTAAATAGTTAGGAAAAACAGCGGAGACGAATGATAGAATAATGCAACTAGTGACGGGGCGACTTGAGGTAAGTGATGCTGCCGACATTTAGTAATTCAAAACTGTAGCAAATTAGATATTCAGCAAGGTTTTTCCGTTTTTCTGTTCGTGTGCGTGCTCACCCATATTACATTGGGGCTCTTCGATTTACAGTCTCGGACTCACCGCGGACTCCCCGAGAAGCAGTCTGGCATTCGATTTTCCCATGTATCGCTATGGCTTCGGGGAATCCTCGGACTACCCGCGGGCTATCCGCGGTGAGTCCGAGACGGTAAATCGAAGAGCCCCATTGTGTGCATTGAAGTCCCCAGAACGTATGTAAGGAGCGCACATATCCTTTATGAGATTTCTAGCCACGACACATCGAAGGCAGCACCAGGGTTGAGGTAGGCTGATATTAAAGGAAAACGCTGAAGGCCGATAACAATAGTCCCACAAACATACTCATTTTGTCGTGCGGTGTGACGTCAACTGCAACAAACGGCTGATAATCACGAAAAGCGGCAAGTAGCCTGCTTGGCTCATTAAATCGCCGTGAGTTCAATCAGTAATTAGATAACACGTAATTACAAATCAGTAATTACATAACCCGACGCGGCCTATTCCGTGTTGGAGCTCCGATCTTTTGGTTGAGGTGGACATAAAGCCACAAAAAATTGTGCTATAAATGAAACTAACTGCAAAATGTATAAGTTTCTTCTTAGCACGCAACGGCGGAATCTGTTCGTGTATATTTTATTTTACAGACGTATAGCTGCTGCTGGATCTTTCGCTTCTTATTTTTCAGTAAGAACGAAGTCTGGACTGAAGACAATTTTTACCAGTAACATAAACAAGCACTCTGGTATAAGAACGCACAACCATGCCTAAAAGCCAATAACCGTTCTCTGCAAATAGTTATCGTTTGCCCAAACACTGAAAGAAGGTCGACTTTCCTGAGCGCACGTTACGTATAACTTTGCTCAGCTTCGCAGGAACAGTTCGCAGTTACGATTGCAATAAAGCTTGATACTGATACATCAATTCTGTTGCATATATTTGCTTAAAGTCGAGTATATGACTAAAGTTTATGTTTTTACTTGTGTAGCCTTCAAAACTCTAACCAGGGGGATAAAATATATTCCTATTACGTGCAATTTTTAATAATCATTTTATTCTTTTTGCCCTCAAACATTCCATAAAAACCCTGTTCTAACAGGTCCTTCAGCCAAACAGCTCTACCGTAATGAGAATACGCAGCAGTAAAAACACGGCATCCCGAAATTTGATTACTGTATTCAGGTTAGAAATTTGCAGCACCCTATCTTTACCCGTACAGTGACTGTATATCGAAAGCTTTTAGGTACCTTGAAATAATTTTTGGTATATTGAAAACTTTTAGACCCCTTGAGTGATTTTTTCACACACTCAAGCACGAGACACTTACGATTTGTCGTATGCGTGAAGCTTTACGAAATTGTTGGTATAGTTTGCGTAAACCATTTTCTGCCAGTAAAAGGTAGACTCGTACGAATTTTTATTACCATTAGGTATCCTGCCTTCTCCTGTGGCGCAACATCAGGGAGTCAAAGATAGGAGGTTTTCAACCCTACGCACAAAATTGTATTAGCAATACTCAGCCTTCCACTTCTTTGAACTTCAGAGCCAAATATTCCTGGACTTAAGTATATGCTTTACAGCTATTAACTTTATGATTACATTATATCAACCGTATCAAGCCCTTCCTTCACGCTACATGATTGACCACTTTCCTTAACCTTGAGTATATATTTTCCAACTATCTATTTTATGATACGGCGGTATGCTTTCAAAAGATTTTCCACCTTTTACAGGTATAATGGTAAAGCACATCCTATTCAGTTAAAACGCATGATGTGTTCGCATTACCCTAGTGCCGAACAATGTATGTCTTTTTAAAGGAAGGCACATGTATCTAAGTTTACGGAATTGCCCTTGTTGTTAGGAACGCCGTACTACGTGTATTTGTAAACTACGGCATACATTTGGTTTACTGCCTCTTTACAATTAAAAGGTGGGACCGCCTTCATCCTATCCTTTAATTGCGAATAATGTATGCTATGTATACCCTTAAAGTCCTGATTGTTTACGAACCCCTGCCGACATGCATACCTAGCTATAGCAGCCAAGAACTGGTTTAATGCTGTGTTTATGGGAAAGCAATAACTTCCTCTGTAGGCGCAAAACCGGCGTCCAGCATCGGCGCTAACAAAAGTTCTTCCTAAAAATGACAGATATTAGAACCCTTTTTACTGTGAAGACGGAAGACCAGAGAATCTGTAGCAGTTATTAACTGGTGTGTTGAGTAACGTTTTTATAGGCAAGGATAACGTTGAAGTCGACTTAGTGACTCAAACAAATATTTCTGTAAAGGGGTCCTGACACAAAATTTTGAAGGCGAGATAACTTCGGAGATAGATTGGTGTGAACACACATACATCATCTGCAAAATATCAGCGGCGAATACAGCCTAGAACATATTTAATATCAGTTTTAAAGGGTGCGAAACGCAACCGAGCAGCCAGCAAAGGACCCCGCGCAATCGACATCCCCTGGTGATTTTGTAAATAAACAACATCCAAACACGTCCGGAGTTTGTGTTTGCCGCTTCCGCACTGCCGGCGTTTTTCTCCGGCTCGCCGCTCCAATCGGAGGTCTGGGAGGGCGGAGCTTCTGCTCTCGAGAACGAACGAACCGATCGTTTGCAGCGGAGGCGCCGTTGTTTCATCGGCTCATCGGGCAGCTGGCCGCGGCCAAAGTTCTACAGCGATTTCAGGCACTCCATTTTTGTTACTTTTTATTTACATTGGACGCCAAAACGCGCCAGAGACACGGAAAGCCCACTGAGCGAACCGCACGGTCGCTGTGCAGGCGGCGGCTGCGGTGGCCACGGCCGCGAAGTGGCTCCGGCCGGCGCAGGTAGCTCGAGTGATAGCTTGTTACCGCTCCACGAAATTTGACCACGGTCCCAACCATGGCATCTTATATGAGAAAGGAATAATTGATGCGATGGCGGGTTGCATTAAAAATTGTCATCTGCACCGCATACGAGAGCGGCAATCGAATATCCGCCGCAGTGCTAAGCCGAACACATCTGTAGGCGGGCCTGAAGGCAGACCGGCCGGCTGCTCCCAGCGCGCGTCGTTCTCTAGCCGCGGCAGCATTTGCACTCACAGCGCCTGCTCACGTCTAGGTTCGCTTTTGAATGCAGAGCATTTCAGTAACTCACGATGTCACCCGCGTTGGCGTCCGTTAGTCCGCGTCCGCATCGCTCCCCCTACACTATATAAATACTTGCCGGCGCCAGGTTTCGATCCTACGACTCTGCGGGCGGAACGCAAGGTGCACGGTACTCTATCAACTGAGCCACAAAGCCGACACAGAACGGAAGGTTACGAACGTGCCTTATATCCTTGACTCATTCAACCGTCGGCCAGAGGTGCGCCCTCTCCCCCGCGTCCTCCTCGCCTTCTCTCCGCTCGCAACGCCCTCTCTCGCCGCGTTCGGTTCGGGCGCACAACAGGTGGGGACGTGCGCAACACCCTCTCTCGCCGCGTTAGGTTCGCGCGCAAGAACAGGTGGGGCGCTCGCATCGCCCTCTCTCGCCGCGGTCGGTTCGCGCTTAAACCACATATGTCGTTCGCGCGAGCTGCGGTCGCTACATCTGTGGCGTGATCGTGACGTCAGCATCACGCGTTCGCGTGGTGGCGATTTCGGCGCTATAACACTCTCTCGCGAGGGGCATTGGATTGGATTCGATTGGATTGGCTTGGATTTGGATTGGATTGGATTAAAGTGGATTGTGTTGGATTGTGTTGCGTCATAGCCGCGCCACGTTGCGTCATAGCCGCTCCACGTTGCGTCATAGCCGCGGCAGGGGGTTCACGGCACGTTTCACCATCGACTTCATCGACAATGTCTACGCTGGAAGACAACAATTACAACAACAACAACCAATACGTAATCCATACGACTTTGGCAGGCGCGCCCCCCCGCAGAAATGCTCTGCATTTGATCGTGCCCCTCGCGAGGGGGATTCGTTTGACTCATTCAAATTACTGCTGACGAGCCGCTCTCCTAATTCCAAACTACGTCAAGAAGCTGCTGATACAAACGCATTCACTTACCACCAACTCCCCAAACACTAAACGTTAACGCAATACAACACCCCCACCCCCTATGCGACGCATTTACTCGAGTCCCCCTCGCGGGGAGATGGGCCCAATTTTTAATTAAGCGGCTCACGAGATCAGTACGTGGGGGCATTCGCAGAAACTGCTGGCGACGCAGATTCGATAGTGCACTTGTAGCTTTGCTCTGTGATATCCCTCCGACGGTCACGTGGTCAGCTTTGTTTACAAAAAATCCATCGTTTCGTGTCACTCCGTGAAACCGAAACTGCGACTGGCCGCATTGAAAATGCCTCTAAATAAACAAGCGTCGCACGCCGAAGCAAATGAGGTTCCTACAGGTAATAAGTAGGTCATTAGCTACTTATTGCAACAGCAAAACAAGATGCAAAAATTTTTGAGTCAGTGCCCCTTTAAGAGAGTCTTGATGAGACAAGAATTGCAACTTGTTTCTGCAACCTTACTACATACATAGATGGGCATGCATTAGTAGACAGCAGACGAGTTAGTTGGTATATTTATTTCTCTGTGAACAAACTATTTACAAGTAAACGTATCTCGGCATAAAACAGAGTAGGTATACTGTACGATTGTCGAATAAGTCGTTTCATAATATATTTTACAAAAAAGTTACAACTGTTATTTGTAGCCATTCTCCTAACATAGGAGGTAATGTTTTGGCAAAAAAGTACTCGTAATTGTACAACACTGCAGGGGAGCCGTTAGGGAAATATGTGATTACAGGGGTGTGCTTGATGGCTGTGTTAACCTCATATGTTTGCACTTCTCGACATTTAGTTTTATTATCCAGGTGTTGCACCATGCTGTAATTGTGTTAAGGTCGCTTTGAAGTTTTGAGGGGTCAGAAGGTTCAGATATATTTCTGTATATAACACAATCGTCAGAGAAAGGGCGTATTGATGAGGTTATGGTATCAGGGAGATCAATAATAGAAATTAGGAAGAGAAGAGGCCCCAATACTGATTGCTGATGGACATCAGGCGTAATTGGACAGTGAGGAGATTCATTATTTATTGCTAGTTACATATTAGAAGCGACTTTGCAAAAAACATTCAATTCACCTTAAAATATTAGGTTCAATGCTAAGTTTGCTTAGTTTATAAAGTAGAAGTGGATAGGAGACGCAGTCAAATGACTTCGCAAAATCAACGAAAATGCAACGTAAGATCCAAAAAAGAACAAAGATCATTAGTAAAGGTGATCAATTGAGTTTCACAAGAATGATGTTTCCGAAAACCGTGTCGGTCGACTGTCAAAATGAATGATATTCTAACAAACTCATCAAGTTTGAGTAAATGATTTGCTCGAGTAGTTTCCATGAGGTCGATGATGGAGAGATGGGTCGATAGTCAAAAGGGGAGAAAACTTCACCAGACTTGTGTACTGGAATCACCTTTGCACCCTTCCAGTCGCCGGGTAGTAAGGAACCCTGTATTGACTGAAGAAATATAAGAAAGGATCATTGAGGAGTCACATTGGTACTTTTTACAAACCTATAATTAATCCCATCTATGCCAGAAGACGAAAAACATTTAGCCCCCTGTATTAGCTCGATCATTTTAGCACAGTTAATAAAAATTGGTTTCATTGGCTCAAGATGTAAGCTTTCTTGAACAGGAAAAGAAGTAGGAATTGATATAGTAAAATATAAAGAAAACGTACTGTTGAACAACACGCAGCACTGCTCTCGTGAAAGAAGTGTCCCATCAGGTGTTTTTATTTTACGTCTTTATATCTGCTCATAATAACGCTGCAGGGTACGTGGTACCATCTATGGTGACGCGCGATGTGCACCTTCCACTTGATGCTACAAGATGGCCTCCTGCTGTGCGTATGTGCGGACCGTCCCATCTGGTCGTAACTTTCATCAGCTTGGGCACGAATGATCCGATTATTACTGAGTTGTCGGCTCCCGTCTCAATAAGGGTGACTACATCAAAGCTGTCAATGGACACCTTGACATATGACGCCGGCTTAGTCGAGTTCCGGGTTCGTCGGGGCGTTGTATCCCGGATTTTGCGTGTTGACGGTCGGGCACTGTGCGTCGTCATTGTCGTCGTCTTCTCAGCGGCAGGCTCGGTTATGTCCGGTACGCGTCGCGCCTTGTGGCTGTCGTCGTGTTCAGGAGTCATGTAAGGGTTTGGTCGGGTCGTCGGGATGAGGGCATGTCGTGAATGATGGTCTTGGGCGCGTCCATGCGTCGTTGGAGGGTGTCTGGTTTTTAGCCGTAGACCAACTTCACCTCCAGAACTTGCCGTTCTTAGTTTTCGCTGCGTGGGCTTGGGGAACATCCACGTGAGCATTCGGCATTGCTACAGCAGTTCGGCGACCTTGCTAGGGTGGCGGCGAGCGGTTGAAACGGGCTGGTCCACGGCCGGTGTTGGACAGATATTCTTCGATCTAAGATGGGCGCTAGCCAGGTCGGGGCGTGCTGCATCGACGGAGAACCCTCGCAAACCAAGCTTCCTGTAGAGGCAGCGACGGTAGATGTGGTCGGCCTCTCCGAAGTAGTAGCACACCGGACGATTAACGGCGGTTCGCCATACGTCCTTCTTCCTCGGCGTCTGCTTTGGACTACGGGGTTCGGCCGGGCGACAGTGGACGGCGGAACGGCCGAGCGTTTTGACGACGGAATGGAGGAGGGCGGGGTCGGCGAAGGGTGGCAGAGTAGGTCATCGCTTTGGGCTCGCGGGGTTATTCGGATGGCGTAGAAGTTACCAAAACGAGCAGAATGTCTTCGCTGATAACGTCGGCCAGGGAGGCAACTTGAGGTTTGGCCTTCGCTGGAAAATGCGTTCGAAGCTCCTCCCTCACCACTGCACGGATTGTCTCGCGTCGTGTTTCGGAGCTAATAGTCCCGGCACCGATCGTCTCCGAAGCAACTGCATTGATGGGGAGGTCGTAGTGCCTCGTACAAATTTCCAGCATCTTCTTCTATGCGTCAGCCTCAGACGTGAATTAGGCCACCGTTCTAGGGGGTTTGCGGACAAGGCAAGCAAAGTGTTTTTGCTTCCCTTCTCGCATCAAAAACCTGAGTTTCTTTTCTTCGGCCATCTCGGGGCCCGCGCAACAAAATAGTCTCTTCATCTCCTCAACGAAGATCGCGACACCTTCGTTGGTGTATTGCGTGCGCGTTAACAACAAAAGTGCGGCTGGTTCTTTCCGCACACGAGTGGCCAATGTTTTGAGGGATTCGCCTTTAAAGAGAGTCCAGTCGGCTAGGGATCTTTTGTCGCTCTCGAAATCGGTTCGGGGTGTATCTTCCCAATGGAAGAAAACATGGCGGAAAGGGTCTTCGTCATCCCCCCTGCTCAAGGCCCGGTTGCGCTCCGCTTTCTCCAACTGGTCCTCAGGGTCTTCACCGGAAGATACGCGAAGTAATGGTGGTTCCCGGCGCTGTTGCAAGTCGATGGGAGGAGTGGCGTGTTGCACCATGTTGTCGGTTTCAGCGGTCGTTCTTTTGGTTCGTTCTGGTAGGCGTCCAAACTCGGCCGGTTAACCTTGAATCCGCGGTTTCCTCCGCTTGAGCTGGCTTGTCCGCTTCCAGAAAGTGTACGGAGCATAAAGAGAGCGTACCCAGCTGCTCAACCAGATCTCACGAAGACAAAGATGACGCTGTTCGCTTAAAAAAAAGGTTTATTGAAGCAAAATTGTGCTCCCCTAACAACTTAAAAACAGTACTAAAAACTGACGTGCGCAGACTGGTGTCGGCGAAGCGAATGCCGCGCTCAGGGGTCATTTATCTCGCGGCACAAGGACTTCTCGAACAGTCGAATTGCATCCAGAATCATAGAAGATTATAGAAGAATATAGAAGATGAGATCATAGAAGATTAGCCTAGGTTAGTTCGCGGTACGCTGTCTATCAAAGGAGTTAACACCTGCGGCATAAAGAATACAACATGCGCTTTACTTGGCCCATGGATACAACATAATATAGCCGGGCGCAGCCAGGTCGGTAAAAACAAAACATAGATAAATAAACCCAAAACATGGTTCCTGGCAATATCCCGGTACCCCGTGCCTCACCGGAGATGCCTAGCGCTGTTGGTGAGCGCCTCAAATATTTAAATCACTGAATAGTGTTCTCTGTCGGTCGATAAAGTATAGAAAGTCTGCGGACGCCCAGAGGTTAACTTTTAATCAACGTACGATGGCATTTGATTACAATAAAAAACTCACCAATTCACAAAAATACACAATTTACAGGAAAACAGAGAAGTACTTAAGTGCACTAAGCGAAACATTTTTACCTCACAAGGGTCTCCCGGTATGTGCCCTTTTTTACCGACCCCCAAAAGCACCAAACACTTCAGTGTTACTACAGAACAACACGCCTCCAAAGGCGTGTCCCAACACAAAGCGAGGAGGGCCTACTGACACGCTCTGGGCCTCTGATGGGCTCAACAAAGTGTACTATTCGGCGAGTTGGTAGTTCATAGTAAAAATAGCTACAGCGCAAATAGAAACAACGATGCAGAAAGACGGCACAGCGCTCGTCCCGTCGTCTTTTAGTGCCCTTGTTTCTATTCGCGCTGTAGCTATTTTTTACTCTTATTGGCCGCAACCTTCACAGAATGTTTGTGCACAAATGATCACGTGATTTACACTAACTAATAAACACCAAGACACAAGTACAACACAATAAATCCGGGCAATTAAAAGCAACACTTATTGCTACCCATCGATCCTTGGGGGCTCTCTCTAAAGTATCGTTCCCATGACGCGGGCCGAAATTAAGCCAAATACCGACAAAATTCCCGTATTTGTCAATACAGTTGCGCGCATAACAAAAGAAACTGTTAGTCATTCGTCACCTACCTTTGCCGTCGTGGCGACACTCCAGGCCCATATGAATCGAAAACTCACTGCGTACCTTCGACTTTACAATTTCTGCCGCGGCGGCGCGCTTCTTTCTCTATTCATTTCTGTCTCCACAATTGATGTCGCAGCGAGCGTCACCCCGCTGACCAGGAAGAACCCGCGCCTCGCACGCAGTGATGAGGTAATTACCGCCGCTACTACAGCGACAGAGGGTCATACTAACATGATTGATAGAACACTATTCTCTGCGCTGTTAACAACTACCTGGAAAGGGAAGTTGCTGCAGTGGTGCGCTTTGCGCGCCGGTTGGGCGGGCGCGGAGTGCCCCCTCCCTGAGTGAGGGGACCCCAGCGGCAGCTTTTGTCCTTGTATAAAACTGAACATAGAGTTTCGAGACGAGAAAATTATTGAAAGAATCTGCTCTAGCCTTACTGTGACCAGAAAAGTACGCCTTCTGAGCAAACTTGAAGTTGATGCCAGCCAAACGAAAAAAACACGTCACGGATGCACGCTCACCTCTTCGTTGCGCAGAAAGCTTGACTTGCGTTGATGGCGTTAAAGTAAGCGACAAGAACTCAGGTTTGTTAGGGCCACACTAAACACACAAAAGAGATGATCCACACTACCTGGCTTCTCAGAAATTCTGAGATATAAAGGTTTTTGAGGCACACAAAAAGTTCCAGCACTATAAAGGCCTTTTAAACGCAACTTTGAGCTTTAATAAATTAAAAGGACGTGTTTCCACTAAACTATGTTGATGGACATCAGCAGAAAGAAAGTAACTTCGACTTGTGTTTGCGACATGCTCCATAAACGTTTAGTCACTTCTTGACAGCAGGTTTACCTGATCACTATTTATGAACGTCAGCCGAAGCAGAAACTTATCAGAGGCGGCATAATTTAAAATAGTGCTTGTTAATAAGCACTGGGTTTAAGTATTAAGAGTGTGTACAGTACTCAAATATACCTAAAATAGAGTTGCGGTATCCAGCGGCATACCATTCTTACTTGTTTATACAGTATCATGAGGAGGACCCCAAGCATTTGGAACTGGGTAAGCTCCAAAGCAAGCATCAAATTTTAATAACAAAGGCGGTTTTAGGCAGTGTGAGGCATACATGCATGGAGGATTCAGCTTTGCTCCATTTTTTTATCGCAGTCTCTTCGTCTGGAAATATTTCGTGAAAAACCAGAAGTTTATTAAAAACCTCATCCAAAAGATTACCACTTCACATAAAGAAAGAATTTGGTGAATAAATATTTCGTCAAGCACATTGAAATTTTCTACAACTAACTTCTGAAAGATTACTACTTCAGATAAAGAAAGAAATTGCTGACTAAATATTTTCTCAAGTACATTCAAACTTTCTGCAACGAACTTTTGTTGTTCTATGGACGATGTTAAATGAGAGCTACAAAATATAAAGAACAGGTTTTCCTTCTTTTGTGCGTTTCTCAGTAGTCGCATGCTGAGGAGATTCCAGTCTGCAGCACTGTGCAGCGTAGAGTGTCACAGAGACCACACCATGAAAAGTTCTGCCCTAAGAAACCGCAAAACACGCAGCTATTCAGAAAGTCCAGACAATACCAGCGGTGTTGTGTGTGTGCCTCCTCTTTTCCTGCGTTCTGCTCGCTGGTTTCCCTTTTTCTGAACATTATGAACCAACTAGCCCAGCAATTCACTCTCACAAAGTCTGTCAGGGGGAGGCGAAAAAGTTTCCCTCTCTCTCTCTTTTACATGCTCACACAGTTCATGCAAACGTCTTAACTTCAGCCGATTCGCAACGCATACTTGCACAGTCACAGTCGATTTGAAGGGCTTTGCGGGAGCATCGATTAGCGTGCTTCCAATCTGAATAGCGTTCTTTTTCAGATCTTTAGAACTGAAGATTGTGTACATATAGGAAAAACGTAGTAACAATTTGTGCCGCACTCATCAGTAAAGAATCGTGAGAAGCAGCATGCGCGATTATTTCTCGTACTCATGCATACCTCAATTCAAATCTTGTTTTTTACGTTTTGTAACAAGCCAGTAAGTCTGTTAAATGTAATAAAAAACTGCAAACCAGAGGTGAAAAACAAATATACACGCTCCACCCTAATGCATTTCTCAACTTGTTCAAACCAGCCCAGTTTATCTCCCGCGGCAGGGCAAGGGGAGCCCCCATACCTGACACCAACTAGTATACGAAATGGTGGAACATACCCTGTACCGGATCATTTGCTGTGCGCTTGAAACGCCTGAAATTGTAAGGGCAAAGTAACTTAGAGTACAACCATGTATGGCTCGTAACCAGGAGCGTACAATGTGAGCACGTGGCAGGCCAGTTAAAAGTAGGGCTGCATTTTGGGTCGTCTCGAAGGCTTTTTAGGAACTCGTGGTTTTCACACATATTGTGAGCGTTTACTTGTGCACCTGTGAACTACCCCGCACCTCAACACGTGTAAGGAGACAGGACGCTTCCCTCAGGGAGGCAGAAGAGCGAACAATTCCGTCTTTTACTTTCCAGATCGCGATTCCACCACCGCGACTCAAGGAGCCCTTCACTCTTGCCTTACCGTTGTTTTGCGTCACCCATTCGCCCCGTCTCTCGTGACCCCGACCTCCAACCGGAAAACTAGGCGCTGCATTTTGTGGAGGGAAACCTTCATCGTTCGGACTGATTGAAACTCCTGCAGAGCGCCCTTAAAATGTGTTATCTGCTTGAAGTGGAAGGTATTTGCGTGCAAGCTTTAGTTGACACCCGAGCCAGCCTTTCTGTTATGGATTCTAATCTGGGTTCTCGTCTACCCATCATGGGGCACCTTGAGTAATCGTGGTGACGGTGTTGGCAGCACCGCGGACCCCGAACCCCCCACTCACGCTGTAACCGGCCATGGTAATGGGTTTTAAGGGGAAGGGTAGAAACCTCAAACGGTGGCCGTAGGAGCCCAGGGCAAGCTCCGGCGGATGGGATGCCTGTCGCTCCGGGACCTCTTCTGCTATCAGGGTAAGGCAGAGGAAGAAAGTACCCCCGTCTCCCTGCTTTCCAATGTTTCATATGGCATTCTCCAACCCCCCCCCATCCCCCAAACGTGAGCGGCTCCCGAAAAGGGGCCGAACCGAAGCTTCATTCCCACCACTTCCTAACCTGAGTCCTCCAAAACCGAACAACTATCCTCGCTTCATCGTGATGAAATCAGTAGACCAATCACAACCTCTTGCTTCACAGTCGGTATTTCTTATTTCAAAGTTTTTTGAGGGTAGGGTTGGAGAGTCGTATAAGGCCGAAAAACAAAGAACCAGTGCAATCCTTGTTGGGGTCAGTAGCCACCATCAGGCTAATAAACGACTTGCACAAATCCGCATCGCTGATCTGGCACTCCGAGTCACACCCCACCGGAGACTAAACAGCTCCCAGGGCGTGATTTCCGAATATGACCTAATCAATGAATCTGAAGCTGAACTGCTGGAGGGCCTTCGTAGTCAGGGTGTAACAGCGGGCAGGCGCATAACCATCCGCTGAGACAATAAACAAATACCGACAAAGCACCTCATCCTAACCTTCGACAAGTCGGCCCTTCCAGAATTCATCAACGCAGGTTACTTCCGTTGCTCAGTCCAGCCTTACATTCCGAACCCACGGCGCTGGTTCAAGTGCCAACAGTTCGGGCACGGCAGAAACACCTGTCGCGGCCGACTTACCTGCGCAAAATGCACCCAGCACGGTCACCCGGCCGAAAACTGCAACGTGCAACAATTTCTTTGTGTAAACTGCCAGGGCCCACAAGCGGCCTACTCCAGAAACTGCGAAAAGTCTCAATTAGAAAAGAAAATCATTAACTTCAAGGTCACTGAAAACGTCACTTTTCCAGAGGCGCGGTAGAGGTTCGCCCTTTCCCTCTGGGGAGGTACGCCGACGCAGCTCGCCCGGGGGTGGAGTGGCGTCTGGTTTTGGCGGGGACCCAGTACCACGAGTTGGACTTGGTCCCGCCTCATCCCCACTTGGCCGCCCAACCCACCTCCGCACCGCTCGCTGAGCCAGCAGTGGTTGTGGTGGCAACCACGTCTGGTGGGAGTGATGCAGCATCCTCCACGTCAGCTCCAGCATCCCAAACCACAGGCGAGGGTACAGAGGAGATGGAGACAGAGGAACCAGCGGCAGCTCCTATCCCCACCACACAGCCTGTGCCATCCGAGGCATTCCTGAAACCATCGGTGGTTGTGGATCAGCCAATGCGCGCCCAAAAGGTTGTGCGGTCCAAGGCACTCCGAGGACATCAGAGGACAAAACGGATGTCGGACCGTTCTTGTCTGCGGTGCACCGCAAGGAACCTGTCCCGAGCCAAAGCCTCCGACAAGTCCAAAAAGACGAGAGTCACAGCCCCGAAACACGACACATAAACATACACACTCCAGTAGCTCTAACACATCATAATGGGAAGACAAAATATCGTTCAATGGAACTGCAGAGGCCTTCTGAATAATCTTAAAGACGTGTATAAGATTCTGCATGCCAATCAGCCAAGTGTAATGTGTGTCCAGGAAACACATCTGAATTCCAAACACACAAATTTCTTCAATAGTTACCTGGTATACAGAAAGGACACGGATGGCTACAGACACTCTTCTGGCGGTGTGGCCATAATCGCCCGAAAATCGTTAGCATGCCACCCTCTCACCTTGAACACCGTCTTTGAGGTGGTAGCCATCCGCACAATAATTTTAATAGGTTGATAACGGTATGCTCCACTTACATTCGTCCTGATTATGCACTTTCGAGCTCTTACTTGGAGGCGCTCATCGACCCGCTGCCCAAACCGTACATTCTAACAGGTGACCTTAATGCACACAACTCTCTTTGGGGCTCCTCCAGAACGGATGCCCGAGGTCGCCAAATTGAGATTCGTGAGGAAGGGAAGCAAGGGCAGCCTCTATCAACCGCAGCTCGTCAGTCCGTCCAGAACGCCGATTTGAACCCCCCAGGACAATCGGAGAAACCCGTTTCCTCAGCGCTAGCATTGCCCGGCGGAGACCAAGTCTCCAGCCACACCGGCGTGTCCCTTATGTGACAGCCGTGGTCACAAGGTGGGGGACTGCCTGGTCAGCCAGTCGGCGGCCGAGAAGAGGGCACGATTGCGCCACGCTCGCTGCTGCTTCCAGTGCGGCAGACGCAACCATGTGTGTCGTCAATGCAGAGCGTCGCGCAACCTCACCTGCAGTACCTGCAACGGGCGTCACCTCACCGTGCTGTGTGACGTGCTCCGGCCGTCTGACCACACCACGCCCAGACCAACGCCGCAGGTACAGGCTGGACAAGGTGCACCCCCAACTGTGGTGACGGGTTCGAGCGGGCACTCCGGAGCAACGTCAGTTCTGCTGCCGACGGCTCGAGCCTGGGCCGAGGGTGCTCGACGACTGTTTAGTGCGAACTTCTGGATACCGGAAGCCAGCGGACTTTCATTCGTCAGGATCGGTCTAAGGCCCTTAAATGCACTGTTCTCGACACAGAAGAGCTAGCGTTGGTTACGTTCGGCAGGACAAGGGCTCACCAGATATTACGCTGCCGGCGAGTAGAGGTGACGCTGCGTGGACAAGCTCGTGGAGATCGGGTCAGTTTGGAAGCCTTGGAGGTCCCTGAGATTTGCTCCGTGACCAGTCCGCAGCTGGAAAGCGCGTCTGCAACCATCCTGGATGAAAGGCGGTACGACATCGCCGACGCCTTCCAGCCTAACACATGGAAGGCAAATGAAATCGGCATACTGGTCGGATCGGACGCCCACTGGAAGGTGGCCACAGGCAAAATAGATCGAATCAATGCCGATCTCACAGCTGCAGAAACGGCTCTAGGTTGGACAATTCAAGGAGCACTCAGATCTAAGGCTTGTAGAGGTTACTAGCACCATGGTCCTCTCGGGTGGCACACGACGGCGTTTAAAATGTGGCGCACGTTCTGTGTGGCGACGGCGGAACTGCTGTTCCAGTTCATCGCACGAACCCCAGTCGCCTAATGCCTACCCGAGCACTTGCAAGGGATTCAGCACCAAACGCAAAGTAATTGAAGACGTGACGATGGAGAAAGGGGCGGAAGGAACGGATAGCTCTAGCGAGCAAACACCGAAGGAAGAACCTGCCCAGAAAATGCCCACTTATCAATCCACACGTGGACGCAAGAAAAATCGATCCCCGAAATGGCCCCGAAAGAATATGCACCTAAGGATCCGACGTCGAACCCGAGCGCGTTATCGAGAGAGGGCACCGCAAGGGCAAGCTCGAGACGGGTTAGTTCTGGAAGTCCAGCAAAGGGGGAGACAAAGAGAAACCGAACGCCCCATGCGTGTTCAGCCAACCGTAAACATACGCATGTGGAGAAACGCCAGAAACTTAGCTTGGGCAGCAGCAGCGAAGGAACCAACAGGCAGGGCGTAGAGCGCATCAGCCGTGTCTCAAAACAAACCGAGGCCAAACAGTGTGCACAGCCATTTGTGTATGCGGAGCCGGAACGTCAGGTTTCGGGTGGCTGCAGGAAACCTCACACGCTGGACTGGAACCGGAAGGTTCTCCCGCAGTTGACTCCGTCCCCAAGCGAAGGAAGTCACACGTCGAATACCGACGATGGAGTTGGACGCCATCGCGATCGTGATCCTGCAGCGACAAGGCTCTTCGATTGCAATGGGGACTTCGCCAACTGTTACCGCCACATGAGAAGTTTCATGTGCAATCTTCCTGTGTAATAACTGCACGTTTTTGAACTCGCCGACTGACCATCTTGGGCGCGCGGGAAGATGTTGCAAATGAAGAAGAGGGAAAGCGGGCAGGGGCACGTGGCGCATTATCATCATCGAGAGTGTGGTTCTAGGACAGCTAATAAAGAAGCTTCGAACCTCTCCACTCAATAAACCAGTTACACCACCACTAAGAAGCACGAATCGCTCCGCTTGGGCTCTGGGCCGTGATTCGCGGTAGCTTCCGCGACAGTTCTCTCCCACCAATCATATGGGACTGACAAAGAACTCCTACTACGGCTCTATACTGCTTTGGTTGGTTCTCGTTTAGACTATGGCAGTGTGGTATATGGGTCGGCGGCGAAACCAGCGTTGCGAATGCTCGACCCAGTACTGCACTTAGGGCTACGGCTTGCGTCGGGTGCTTTTCGCACTAGCCCTGTCGAGAGTCTGTATGTCGAGTGTAATAAGTGGAGCCTTGCGAACCAATGGACGCACTTGGACTTACTTTATGCTTTTAAAACTTATCGCTGAATAACTATCATTTTTGTCCTGTCTTTAACAACACATCCACATCTGTGGTCTTTGTAAATCACCCATCCTTTCCTCTGCCCTTTTACTTTAGAGTGAGAGAGCGAGCCTCGGATCTAAGCGCTTCGTTTTTAGATGTGTACAGGTCACCCTTTTCAAACATTTTACCGCCTTGGCAAGTTCGCTCTGTTTCATGTGATCTTTCTTTAATAAAACTTGCAGAAATTGGGTACCGCGGGCTTCAATACTGCAGCACTTTCTGTTTCTGCAGTTTAAATACCCACTTGCAGAATTTTGCAGTGACGCTTCTAAAACCTCCATTATGGTCTCCTGCGCCGCTCATTATCCGAATTTCAATGCAGCCAGAACCATGAGCGTCCACACAACAATTTTTTCAGCAGAAGCGTATGAAATTTTACTCATTGTACGGCACATACTTGAAAATCAAATTCCGCAGTCTATCATCTACACAGATTCCTTGAGTGTTGTTCGCGCACTATCATCGCATACACCCCCCAAAAACCATAGTTAATCTTGTATTCAACGTCATCCGGCCGGTGTATGCGCAGAAGCATCAGCTATTCCTCTGCTGGGTCCCAGGACACTCTGGGATCGCTGGGAACGAGTTGGCAGACGAGAGGGCCGCTGCTGCTGCACTCAGGAACACTGTAGACATAACAACCGTATCATATACAGGTCTCAAGCCACACATAAGACAAAACTTGCACAGAACATGGCAAACCCACTGGAATGAACAGACAGACAACAAACTACATGTAATAAAGCCACACTTGGGACGGTACACAGCTGACTCACACAACAGACACACGGAAGTCGCCTTGGATAGGCTGCGGATAGGGCACACACATGCAACGCACTCGTATCTGCTGACGGGATCTTCTAGACCCCAGTGTAGCAGGTGCGCAGAGGCCCTATCCGTAGTGCAAATACTAATCACACGCAAAGCACTTCACACAACACGACACAAACACTTCAGAGAACTCTACAGACAACATATTCCCCTACATTCATCCCTGTTTCTGGGTGACGATGCCATGGTTTCCGTGAAACGTGTGTTTGAGAATTTGTCAGACGTTATGTTTTGAAATCTCATTTCATTAACGCGTAATCAAAACTGGCCCCATACACCAGCCATCACCATCGTTAACTGATTTTACTATGTTCGGCTTACACGTTTTTTTTACAAACCTTTTTGTGGTCACCACTTCACTTCAATAAATACCCTTTTCTCTGGCGCTCTTTACCCTTAGTCGGCCTTGCGCCATAATAACCCAACCATCACGATCATCTCGTCTACGAAAAGTGAAGACCCCTTAATCTGGCCCTTCGCTATTTAATGCAAACGGACATATTATGCAACCTGTCGCTAGTTGTACTGCATGAGTGTTCATCGGGAAAGATCGTCATCATATCCATTTTGCGGTGCTTTCACAGTGCTCTCATGAAATAACTTTGGGTTGGGACTTTATCTCTTCAGCTTCCGCCGTCATATCCAGTCGCCTCCCAGCCATTCAAATCAGCACACCCGAGATTACCTCTGCTGCAACCTTATGTTGTCAAGTTTTGATTCTGCATGCTGACCATGTCCTGCCGAGTGGTAGCGAAGAAGTCCTGACGGTTTCATCGGGAAACATTTTTGAAGGCGACGTGATAGCTTCTTTAGTGAGCTGCTTGATTCCACGCGCAATCGCCATGTCTACCCGCCTCCTTAGCTCTTCGCGGGGATTCGCACCTCTGGCAGCGCTCAACACCACCGGTGAGGCAATAATGCTACGCAAGGGAACGGCCGTTGCTTCTGTAGTCGACAGCGAGCCTCTTTCTATCTTGCCTAACACCATTACATGCGGTGTTGTGCGGGATTGTGCATCCTCGTTCGTTCTGCCTGGCAGTGCTGCCACTGTTAGCCCAGATCTCACGGCGGCACAGAGGGACCAATTGCTGGCCGTTCTGAAAACGCACAGCGCATCATTCGACATTACTTCCAACACACTCAAACGTACGTATGTCGCCACGCATCGAATTAAACAAAGGGCCTCAGCAATGTACGCCGTCGTCCATACCGATTATCTTCGCACGAACGAAAAACTATAGGAGAACAAGTGTCTGATATGTGGAAGCGCGATGTCATAAGCCCCTCATCAAGTTCATGGTCATCGCCGGTTGTGCTTGTGCAGAAGAAGGATGGTTCCGTTCGGTTTCGCGTTGACTACCGTGCGCTAAATAAGATACCTCAAAAAGATGTTTATCCAATGGCTGGCATCGATGACGCGTTAGACAGTCTTCAAGGAGCAGAATACGCCTGCAGTCTAGGCTTACGCTCGGGATATTGGCCGATCCCGATGCACGAAGACAACACGAAAAAGCTGCTTTCGCTACTCTATACGGCCTCTACGAATTCAACGTGATGCCCTTTGGTCTGTGTAATGCCCCCTGCTACATTTCAGCGAATGATAGACACTGTGCTCCGGCTGCTCAAATGGAAAAGCTGTCTTTGCTATCCGGATGACATCGTTGCTTTTTTGATTACGTTTGGTCAACATCTGCAACGTCTAGACGATATGCTTAGATGCCTCTTCAATGCAGGACTGCAGCTGAATACAAAAAAGTGTACTTTCGCCAGCGAGACTATAAAGGTATTGGGACACGTCGTCAGTAAAAACAGAATCCAACCCGACCCAGAGAAAATTTCTGCCGTTCTAATGTTTCCTTACCACTAAAGCAGAAACATTTCCGCAGCTTCCTTGGGCTAGCATCCTATTTACTCCACTTCAACAAAAGTTTGCGACAATATCTTCTCCCCTGCACCACCTCCTGCGTTCTGGCATCGCTTTTGTTTGGAATGAGGAATGCGAACGGGCTTTCCAGTCCCTTAAAGACGCCCTAAGATCGAGTCCAGTGCTTGCCATTTTGATGGTGCTGCGCCAACCATTCTGTACACGGACGCCAGTGGCCAACGCATCGGCGTGGTCTTCTACAACTTGATACTCACCAGAGGGAGCGAGTAGTCACCTATGCCAGCCTCACCTCAGCAGAGCCGAACTGTACCATAACGGAGCAGGAGTGCCTCGCTGTTGTGTGGGCCATTGAAACGTTCCACCCCTACTAATACGGCCGACACATCGCAGTCGTCACAGACCACCATGCCTTATGCTGGTTGTCCACGCTAAAGAACATTTCCGGACGCCTGGGTCATTGGATTATTCGACTCCAGCAGTACAATTTTACCGTTGCCTACAAGTCGGGAAAGAAGCACATAGACGCAGGCGCTTTTTCACGTTGTCGGTTGCCTCAGTCGTCCGTATCTGCCTCCCTTGCAAACCAAGCTACTCTCCCGGTCACACCCATTCTTCCTGCAATAGTACATATTCCAGAAAACCTGCCGGCAATCCAGAGAAGCGACACTTGTCGTACCATATTGGAGAGGATGGACAGCTCCGCCCACCTACGAACAGCCGTGTACGTCGTCAGCTAAAGAATTACCGGCTTGTAGGTGGCATTCTTCATCGATGCAACCGTCATCCTGCAGGCAGCAGTGAAGCCCCAGTGGTACCTCAGCCACCATGGAGAGCCATCTTAGAGGCGTTTCATGATGAAGACACAGCAAGACATCTCGTTTAGGCAAAAACCTATGACCACATCCGCAGTCGCTACTGCTGGCCTGGACTATCCAGAGACGTGGTCAAGTATGTTTCCTCTTGCGCCAAATGTCAACACTGGAAGCACAGTACGTCTTCCCGCACCAGGTACGCTCCAACCACTTCCTTGTCAGTCGTTGCCCTTCGAATCAGTGGGCATTGATCTCTACTGACCGCTTCTGTGCACACCAGTCGGCTACCGCTGGATTGTCACTCCAGTTGATCAATTAACCCGGTACGCTGAGACATCCCCTCTGCGATCGGGATGCGCCCAAGAAATAGTAGATTTCGTCCTGCAGAGCGTCATGGTGCGGCACGGTGCACCTCGCGTGCTTTTGAGCCACCGAGGCGAGTCCATTTTATCGCAGCTTCTTGCGGGAGTGCTTCGAGCTGACAATATCGTTCATAAAACGAGTAGCAGCTATCACACTCAGACTAACGGCCTCACCGAAATATTTTATAGAACTCTCTCCGACAGGATCTCAATTTACATTATACCGGACAATACCAACTGGGACAGCGTTCTGCCTTTCGTAACATGCGCCTATACTTCGGCTGTTCAGCGCACCACTGGCTACTCACCTTTCTTCCTCGTTTTCGCCCGTTCAATTTCTTTGTTATGGACACTGCTTTCCTCTCTACTCCGGTGTCTCCTGCAACTTCATTTTCCGACCAGTTCGTCTCTCGGATCAATCACTGCCGTCAGCTAGCCCGCATAAACAATGAAGCCCCGCAGCAACAACGAAAAACACAATATGATACCACTCACCACGACGTCCATTTCCGCCCCGGAGATCAAGTGTTACTCTGGACGCCACTTCGCTCACCTGGCGTGTGCGAGAAGTTTTTACATCTATTTACATCTATATATTAGGCCCCAACGTCATCACGGACCAAATTTCTCTGAACAATCGAGTGTCGCCGACCACTGTTTCACCGACCGTCGCAGATGCGGAAGTGAAACTGTGCACGTTTCTCGCATGAAGCGTTTCATCGACCGTGCATTTTAAATCCACGCGGCCAAGCGGCCTCTTCCAACGACGGGGGGGGGGGAGGATGTGAGCGCTTACTTGTGCACCTGTGAACTGCCCCACATCATACCCGTTCACCGTCCACCGGTATGGTCAACCTCTCGCCTGTCCATAACAATTACAATCATCATTTGTACATAATCATCAACCCAAGTCCCCTTATTGTGGAATCGCGATCTGGAAAGTAAAGGACGGATACGTTCACTCTGCTGCCTCCCTGAGAGAAGCCTCCTGTCTGCTTACAATATGCCTAAATAAAATATAAATGAGGTGCAAATGTAAAATACAGCATTCTAGGTACTAATAGAATACAAACAGCGAAAGCCACGTGCAGGCCAGAAAAATTGGCTTGTTCACTTCTAATTACATGCGAATTGAGGGAAAGTGCAAGCATATGAGATATCGCTCCCATACACAAACCGCTTTCTACGTATAGGTTGCCTGATTTCAATAAGAAGTCGTTGTGAAAATTGCATTCCTTCAGTTGACTAACAATCTCTAAGGAAACATACAAGCTCTTGTTCTTTGCACCGGGAAGCTTCGAGGCCAACCGCACTGGTGTTTTCCCTCGTACTGATATATTTGCAGCGTACCATCTGTACCACCAAACCTACTGGGACGTGACCAGTAGCTCACGGGAAATACGCTGTTACTCACTTGGAAACGTTTAAAAATGCTCCGCCGGAGATTACGCTGCTCCTGGCAGAGGATCATGCAATCACCCATGAAGTGGAAGTGGAATGTCCGCCAACCGTATGTTTGGTCTTCCGTCTAGCCAGGACAACCGGGTGAGCGGCTCTGGGAACGCTGCTTCAACGGCTGTCAATCACGCAAAGCCTTTGCTCGCATGTTTGGTTTGTTCAGCTAGCCTCTCGCTTACAGGTGGTAACGCCACTTCAGCCTAGCCGTAATGGCTGCGCTCTTCTGGATTTGGGATTCACTGCCGATTTTGTGTGGTTGTATGTGCCATGCAGAGGCATGTCTTAGCCTTCGTATATGGTATCTAGCTGACTATACTGTAATAAGTCTTTAGATAGGTCAATATATTTTCCATGTTATTCTGAGTCCTTCATCAACTCGAGCCTCCAGTGGAGGAGATCCTTGAAATCAATTTCCGCATGCATAAGCATTCCGGCGTCCTCCCCTTCGGCCGAGTGGACGGAGCAAATGGAGTGTAGGAGGAACTCAGAGTATACGGCCCTTAGTGTATTTGGCCGTTAAGTTGGAGATAGAAGAGTCTTTTTTTTCTGCTGCTCAGATTGGTGGCATCTACACTAACACAGGACTGCAGTTGCACCTTTACATAGCCTACATTAGCCAGCATGTATGTCCGTGAAATTCTTAGTTATGTTAGATACCTTTGCGGTTGTTGAAAGAGATTGGAGGATACGGCAAGCCTTGCATGGCAGTTTTGTTTTTAAAACCAGCCAAACTACAGGGTTTTCTATCCACGTAATCCAAGCGCAATCAAAATTAGTCTATGCGCCAGCCAATATTCAAGCGTCATTGAATTTATAACAGGTGCCATTTAATTGAATCCATGTACCAACCAATAAGTTCCGGGCACAATCCAGGTTATGCCACCTGCCACTAGGTTGTCACAAGGATGTTTTTGCAAAATTAGGCGCAGGTTTGCGGGCTTGTTTAAGCATCATCGGACCATTTCTGTATATATGAGTGCATTTTTACCCAATGCGCATGGATATAAATTAGGTGGGCAAGAATTCACCGCGTGAACATTTTGACCACACGACACCGAGTGATGCCTAAGCTGGCAAGCCTGTCGGGAAGGGCGGCTGAACTTACAGCCACTTGTAACGCAAAGAAACGTTTCCCTTAGTCGGAATTGAGCCTGGGTCCCTTGGATAATGAATCTGGCATCTATTCTATTGAGATATCATCGCATCACATAGCGCGGGCATTCGTTTTGGATTTTGACTCGGGTTGTAGCGCATACTAGCACGGTACACTTTGGGGCAGACGAGAAAGCCTGCGGATGAAACGATCCCTGCCTGCCAGTCATGAAAAACTTTATTATGGCAAATTCACGAATAAATTTCAAGTTATGATATATTGAGCGGACATTTGGTGCCTTACTAAACAGCTGCAGGCATACTTAGATAGATAGGCTCAACGGGCCATGGAAGAAAAAAATGTAAAGCAAAACTATGATACAGGAATTGTGATTCCTTCATCATAGAACAAACTATAGTATAAGATAATATATATTAAATAGATAAAAAGTAATAGATTTGTCTTGGTGGCATTATTAGGTGAAATGACACGCGTTATCTAGCAGCGTGACAGAGTGGACGACCGAGCGGCGGGTCTTCAAAAATAGGAAGTACCGTTCATGGGGGATGAAATACCATTTTAAGTTAAAAACAAACTGAAGTAGCCCGTGTCAGCGGCGGTTGGACATCGATGGCAGAGGGATTCGTCCTGCACTGAATCTAACAGGCCGCTGCTGCTGATGGTGGTGCCAGAGCTGGGTCTCCGCCAAAGAAAAAGGGGTTGCCAGCTCGGCTATTTCTGCAGCTTTGCACCACGAGTATAAGTAACGTCAATTATTCTCGAATCCGAACGATTATTTTGATTAAAATAGATGTGTAGGTGGAGCTAGATGAAACTTGACAAGAACTCTTGAACGCGGCAGCAAAATACCGCAGGTCCAAGATTGAGAAAGCCACGGAAGGGGTAAAATGCACCACATCAGTCGTATTGAGTGGCCAGCGTTTAACGGGGAAATGTCTATTTTCTGGGCTGCATTTACCATTAAGAATATGTAAGCACGCTCACTAAGTCACTAGAAGGGACACCCAAAGATCTCATAACACGACATAAAACTGCGTACTTGTTTCTTGCTTGGTGAAGTTCTTGTTAAGTGCAACACTTAAAACTGGCGCAGTTTGTGATTGTAGGGTTTAACGCGCCGACGCAACGCAGGCCATGAGGCGCGCCGTAGTGGAGGGCTCCGGATTAATTTTGACCACCTGGGGATCTTTAACGTGCGCTGAAATCTCGTACACATGGGCGTTTTTGCTTTTCGCCTCCATCAGAAAAGCGGCCGCCGCAGCCGGGAATCGAACCTGCGACCTCGTGCTCCGCAAACTGGTGCAGTTTATCAGAAATTTCTCTTTCGCGGTAATTATTGCTGCATGTAATTTTCCGAGACCTTTACGAGATGTTAAACCACTTTTTCATTTTCATCTTTGGAACCTTAACGGCTGCTGCACCAGGTTCTCTCTTCAGCAATAATATGACGTAGTCAAAGACGGCGCAGATTTCTTGAAGGAAAAGCAAGTTTATTGGATCGAACGTCTTCTCTCCGAACAACTCAAATAATACACACGCGGCGATTCAGCAGCGAAAAAAGTGACTTGCACAGGCGAGAGTCAGGGGTAACGAATACCGCGGCATTTGCCCTGCCTGTGTTTTTCTTTCGATGGGATTGTTTCTATAACCGTCAAATCACATCAAGAGCACTGCAGATCACAGAAGGTAATTGGAGTCCAGTAATGGCCGTAAAAAACTCGCCTTATCAACTAAGGTAGCCCAAGCCGCATAAAAAGAAATACAGGAACTCGCGCTTTGCAAGGCGCACAGATAACACAGGCTGCGTGGTCGCGATGCAAAAACAAAACATAAAAGTAAACAAACACAGTGCATGCTTCCAGGCGTTACCCCTCTAATCAGTCATCGACCCGATGAAAATTATACCACAGTCAAAACAAAATATATGTTATCTTGAGTAGCAAGACTTATGGCAAACCATGAGGACGTGATGTGCCGGAATCGCTGTCTGGAACAACACCACAGATACATCGGCCAAAATGTCGTTGGATTCTGTAGGGTCGAAGTGCCGTCGAAGAAGGTTCTCACTCAGTCCGCATCATCCAAAAAAGTCCGTACCACACAAGGTCACTTCGGTGATACTCAGGGTCTGGGTGTTGGAGGCTGTAGCGTCCGGCATCCGCCAAGGTCTGCTCCGTACAACCTGCGCGAGCAGACTGCCGGGCATCCTCTGCACGCTGTAGGAATCCTTGGATGTCTGCATTTAGGTCGTCGTCGTCTACGTGCGATGGCATGGCGTCGAGAACTAGTGGCGCAAGCTTGGAGAAACAGTGGAGCTTAGCATCTGCCTACCTTATTCAGCTCTGAGATTCGCTGTCCGTGTTGCTAAGGGACCTGAACGCCCTTGTAATATACGGCTAAACTTGGCTTCACACCTCAACACTTAACCTGGCCTAGCCAAAACATCGCAAAACCTAACTAAACGTAGCAAAGCCTTGCAAAACGTAACAAAACTTGCCAAACGCGAAGGAATCTGGGTCGACCGCCAGATCTGTGGTTTCTCCTGCCTCGCAACACTGGTGCTAACTATGCCGATTTTTTGATGAAGGCGTTGAAAATGATTTTACACCGACTGCACTGACTAATACAAGTATTCTTTGGCACTGAACATAATTTGATGATTTGTCCTGAAATGCAAATAATTGTTTTTCAAAATCATTGTCTCCTCTTGTGTTAGTTCCCTAATCAAAAAACAGATGTTTCGCAGTAATATTTTTTACAATTGATGCTGAATTTTGATTCCGTTTGGTATTTTTACCTCGTGATGCCGATATTAAAAAAAATTGCTACGCAGTAAATTTGTAAGTTCAATTTTTTTACGATGTACAAATTTAGGAACCCGAAGCAATTCCGGGAAGTAATTGCAATTACCTCCCATTAGGTGTAGTAAAAGCTGCAGACATCGCATCGCCGGACCAAGGTTATGCAGGAAATGTGCATAAATGAGCGGTTAACAAGTAATAAATTATTCAAGTGGGTAAGTACATTTAATACGTAGCATTTTTTGCCGAGTACTCCCCGAGCCACGACCGTGTAATGCCCTCCATATCCAGAAACATCCAGATATTCCGGAAGTTCCGCGTTTAATCGCTATGATGCCGTAAATGAAAATATTTGATTGAACAAACTTTTTAAAATTAATAAAATAAAAAAAATATTCCAAAATTAGGAAAAACGGCTCAACTTATTTCTACAATAATGAAGATTTCGCGAAGTTTCACCTGCAATAGCTATAATAACCTAAATGGAGATAATTGGTAGAACAAAATTTTAGAAAATTAACAAGTGAGAAAAATTTAAAGTAATTACGCAAAATGGCGAATCGTGTAACGCCCTGCCTTTCCACAACAATTCAGATTTTTGGAAGTTCCAAATGTAATCTTTATACTAGCGTTAATGAAGGTAAAGGCTCGGAAAAAAATTTGAAAGGGTACAAAAAATAATAAAGTACGGAGAATGGCAAAACGTAAAATGGATTGCAATTCCACAATCATACCGATTTTGCGAACGTTCCACCTAGAATCGTTATAATACTGTAAATGGGAGTGATTGGTAGAACGAACTTTTGAACAAAATACATAAATAAGAAAAATACTAATTACGGAAAATGGCGAACCGTGCAACGCCTTGCATTTCCACAATAACGCTGATTTTGCGAAAGTTCTAAATGTAATCACTAGAATAACATAAGTGTAGATAATTGCTCCGACAAAACTTGCAAAATACAAAAAATATATAAAAAATACGGAAAATGGCGAAAAGTACAACCAATGGCATTTCCACAATAATGCAGATTTCGCGAATGTTTTACCTGTAATCGCTATAGTAGCGTAAACGGCGATAATTGGTGGGACAGGATTTAGAAAAACCAAAAACGTTGGCTGTAAAAATGTTATACTCAAGTCAAGTGCAATGGGAAGACTACCAATTATTGTATAATTTCCTGAATTATTGCAGAATCTTTTATTGAAAGAGTAACAAACTTTTATGAAATGTCTGCTAGATGCTTTCTTTGAAAACACCCATTGAGAGTTCGAACTCAAAAGTAATGGCCTTTTGAAGCTTGTATGCCTGTAGTTTGAAAAGAAGATCCGCTTCATGGAAAAGAAACAGAAGTAAACTAATTTCCTAATAATTTTTAATGCACGGTGTCTAGCTCGCCGTCCAACGACGCGTTATCTCAGTGCTGCAGGCGTGTCCACAGTGCCGTCCGATGACATTCGCATATCTAGGACTAGGCTAACACTGCCACAAGCTTCTGTCGTTCGGGTGTAGCGGTTTCGTCGCACCTTCTTGATCCGAGACCGGGTTTCAAGACCGGCTCTAGCCTTGTTTATTTTTTTCACATTAAACTTAATAAAGTTTTTAGGGCTGAGGTTGGCTATCGGTGTTTAAAAGGATTGCTTTGTATTCGTTAGGTCACATTATGTTGGATTTGGCCTAGTTTGCGTTACTTTACGTTCGCTATGGCGATGTAGAGCCAGATGCTACAGTGTTTTCACACAACGCCATTAGACTTTGATATAGTGGAGTGCTTGTACTACCGTCGGATGGTACTGTAGACATAGCCTTCCTAATATGAGAGAGGGTGGTTGCGGAAAACAAGTTCGTTTAGGTCGCTAGTAAGGTGAAAAGTTGCAATTTGTGTCCTGACGGCATAGTCTGATACGGTTGAGGTACGACTGGTTACACCAATGCAGCTAACGGATGTTTTGATATTTAGTTATCACGCCGAAGCTTTACCTGCGTTATGGTGCGCGCCGTGGTAGGGAGCTCTGGAATACTTTTTGCCACTGGGGCATGTTGCACTTCGCTCAAAATTTGCAGAAGGTCGCTCTCGCTTTTTCACCTACATAAAAGAGCAGCCAACGGGGCTGTGATCGAACCCGCATCCTTCGGCTTAGCAGCGCACCTTCACCACTGTCCCACAATCTTGGCCAATATCGCCCTAAGGTTTGTATACTTGGCTTGACTCACGGTCAATCTTACACAACTGCGTAAGGCTTGAAGTTAGCGAAGCTGCATGCAGCCCTCCCGAACTCACGATGGTTTAAGTCAACAATTGCAGGCGATTTGCTGCCTGTTCGCTGCCGCAAACACCTTTAACTCCATAATTGTTATTTATAAGTGGGAGCTTCCTTCATTTTTTGGAAGTTATAATATTTTTAAATCACCTTAGAGGGGCGTAAGCGATGATGCGTGTTTCACGTTGTGAGCCAAATTGCGAGCCAGAAGATCGTCATCAGCCCTGCCAACTAGACCCCGCACGTGGCCCAGTTCCAGCATGTAAATCCCCCTTCTGCCCAGGAAATGACGTAGCGCCGGAATTGCTTCGTTGATGTTCTGCGACCGCCGCAAGTGCCTATAAAAGGAGGACCCACGCAGGACGATGCATTTTGCAGCGGCAACAGCCAGAGGACGCACTGTCTATTCAAGTTTTGGTCGCATTGCGTATTTGTTGGTGACATTTCTTTTTTCTTCGCAAGACTGGATCCTTGCTGTTGCTGCTGCCAAATTGTGAAGTTTTGTGTCACTGCCGTTTTTACTTTTATTTTTTTTTGTAGTTTTTATTTTTTATCTTGGTAGTTCAGTATTGTGTACCAATACGTTTTTGTGTGGAAATGACAAGGAACGCTTCCCCAACAGATAGGGAAATTCGAAATGACCTGCGTGAAATGCGCAATGACCTAAAGGCAAAAAAAGAAGCAATGGATGAAGTGAAGGCGTTACTTATTGTTGAGCGCACTGAACGAGATGCTTTGAAAAAGGAAAATAACGAGCTGCGTGCGCAGTGCGCCAGTCAAGACCCCGTGATTCAGCAACTTCGTAGGAGAGTTGTACACTGTGAGCAGTATTCAAGCAGGTGGAATTTGGAAATCCAAGGACTTGTAGAAACCGAAGACGAAAATATCATCGAACTCGTCGGCAAGATCGGTGGAGCGATCGAAAAATCTATTCTGCCTGCTAACATCGAAGTGTTCCACCCAGTGCCGACTCTGGAACCAGGAAAGACAAACGTAGTTGTTCAGTTTAGGATCAGGCAGAAGCGAGACATTATCCTTGAAAAGGCACGCACCCATCACGTTAAGAACAGCGAACCTGGCGTGTCAAGTGAAGCCCAACTGTTTTTGAATTAGCATCTCAGTCCCGCTTTGAAGCGCCTTTTGTCACTGGCTATAGGAAGGAAGAGTCACTGTCAGTGGCGCTTTCTCTGGACGCGGAACGGGAAAATATTTGCACGCCAGTCAGAAGGAAGCGGTTTACTTCGCATCGAGACAGACCATGACCTGAGCAAAATCTGAAGATTTAGCGAGTGGCTCCCATTCTCTTTCTTGTTTATCGTCTTTGTGGCATGTTTTATTATGAATATTCCTTGCCATGTGAAATTGCAGTTGCACCCAAACCACAAAGCACTGTTTCTGCTCTTCACATTCATGCACGTTCCTGCAAGGTCCTGCAAGGTCATGCAAGGTCCTTCATAGTAATATTGAATAAAAGCTGGGAAATAACTGAGCCTTGGGGAGTGCCTCGGGAAATTGTATTGAATTTTGTTGAGTGGAGGTGTCCGATGCCTATTGTTGCCGTACGGTTGGTTAGAAAGGCTGCGACGTATGTCGTACATGCGCTGTCCACAATCAATGGAGGCTAGACCTTGGAGGATGGCCTTATGACTGATGTTATCAAACGCACCCTTGATGTCCAGGGTTAAAATGCATCTCTTGTGGGTAATGGTGAGGCGATCAATGATCTCTTATTTCAGTTGCAGCAGGATATCTTGCGTGGATAAGCGTGGCCGAAATCCGTACATAGTGTCTGGGAAGTGTCCACCATCTTCGATATAAGGAGAAAGGCGATTGTGCACCATGTGTTCCAGTAGCTTTCCTACACATGATGTGAGGGAGATGGGCCGTAGGTTGCCGGGAGCGAGCGGTTTTCCAGGTTTGGGTATTAGTGTGATGTCTGCGTGCTTCCATGAAGAAGGGAGCTTGCCGGTCGTCCATTGTTCGTTGATGTAATTTAGAAGAACCTCTAATGCGTCTGTATCCAGATTCCGGAGTAATTTGTTGGGAATTTTGTCATTTCCTGGCGTTGTATTTCGGGTAACAACAGCTTTTTGTCAAAGTACTTGGTGGACAGTATGATCTCGGCCACTGGTTCGCGAAAATGCAACTTGTTGAGCAATAAAGATGGATTGTTATGGGTATGATATATGTGTGTGCCTAAAGGGATACGCTCACAAATGATATCGGCAGTAAGCATACGATACAAGTATTACCGAGACGAAACGTGAGCCTGTAATTAAAGTAGCATATTTTCGGTCGCCACAGGCAACCCAGAGCAGCGAAACATCCGCTGTTTGAGAAAAAACAGGGGACCAACGTTGAATTCTGCAGACATAGAGAACAACACGCAGTCTAAGTTTAAGATATTATAAATGTAGATTCGGTACATTATAAGAAGAGAATAGAGATTTATAGCAGATCGGAAAAACGGTTCCGGTACGGTAACGTCTACCGTCTGGACGCCACCGGGCATGCGCAGAACCCCTGCCGTAAACCAGAGCGACTTGGCCGGACGTTACCGAGACTTACCGTTTCCGCCGTTCCAAAGCGGACGGCCGCTTTGAAAGAGTTTTGTAGAGTTGCGCTTGGCTCACGCCTTGTCCAGCGGATTGTAAATATGAGATCGTTTAAGAAAAATTAGGTTGCAACAAGTGAAATCCGCGCGATTCTGACAGCTGAAGCAGCAAGCCAAACATGGTCGCGGCCCCACTGCCGTGGCTTGTGTCGCCGAGCGACGCATGTACGATAGCTTCTCTAGGTTAAATAAGGAAGATCCGGCTACATAGCTAGTATTAACAGCAACATGGGGCCCATCTACTAATCGGCGAGTGAGGAATAGGCGGTATAAGTGCGAGGGACTCAAATACAACAAAAAACAAGAAGCAGCCAGCCGTATGTACTGAGAGCTCAGCTTCACCACCTGGCGCTATTTGTTAAGATGCAGTAGAGGTAAAATTCCTGCTTCATGTTCTCGCAGTCACTAGTTTGAATCTTTGTAAGGCGTTGGATTTTTTAAATCCTGTCTTTAGTGCTTTTGAGAACTGAAAACTAATATTTCAGCACAGGAAACGCCACAGACTCACTAAGAATTGCCAAACGACGTACAACGCACGTCACTCCCCGTCACGGTAGCATGCCCGGTAGTTACGGTCTGCTATAACTCTTCAAACAAGCCTTCCCGGTACGGTCCGCGGTTTATATTATACCGCGTACCGTACCGGAACCGTTTTCCCGATATGCTATAACTCTCTAATCTCTGCACATTCCCTTGATTTTGTACCTGATACGCCCGAACATGCCAATAGCGCTATCATTACCACATCGAAGTCATATATCTGGGTCCAAGTAAACTAGCCGGTTTAGATTATCCCAGGATATTTTAAAGAATCAACCCGAAGAATGATTCACTATCGGTAACTTAAAGTGAGAATATAAAGGGTAGTTGGCGTAAAAAATACAACCTAATGTTTGATGCTATAATGAAAGATAAACCCGTAAACCCATAGGACAATATTATTCACAAATTCGCTTAGTCATTTGTAAAGCACCGAAATGTCAAATGTTGATACAAGAACGCGGTGTAGTCCGCATGCCCATTCGGCCCGACGACACCAGTCTGCAGACGCCGAAAGGTCAAAATATTACAGCTCATGCAAATGAACTGTGTGTTGCCTAATGCATCTTCAATACTTGTGAAGGATCCTTCGGGATGCTGGCCAAGCACGTTAATAAGCGTTAAGGGCCAGTGGCAACCGTTCCCAAGGACGGGCTGCTTTGCTCTTTTCTAAGATTTGCACACTTAAAAACTGGGGGTTTTCTGATCTCCTTTGTCTCGTACACAATGGAACGTGTAAAATTAATTGTGACGCGTCAGCCACCCTTCAAATTTGAAACCAATGCACCGATTTTGAAGTTAATATTTGTTAACTCGCGACTGAAGTCTTAACGTTATGGTAACGTCGCTCGGACTATCGTGCACACGCGGGAGTCGTGTAAGCTTTGCCGTGGTGCCGTGGCGCCGTCGCGCAAGGCAAAAAGGCAGGCATATACATACAGAATGAATAATTTCAATAAGCATCCCAGCGATCCTGCATTCGTCGCGCACTTCGTGTAACACGTTGCTTGGTTGTGCGCAGTCCCTAGACTCCAGCTACACCCGTGAAAGACAGTGGGTGCAGACTAGAAGAAAAGGGCGGGGCCACCTCACTCGCTGTATTTGGCCGCTATAATCGCCATGGGCCAGCCTGCTTCGGCCGCGCCGAGACATCTGTCGAGCCATCTGTTAGGTCTTCCGCACACTCTTTACACGCCAAAGCTATGGTTCGATCTGTCGGAGAATTACAAAAGTATAAAAACCAATACTAAGTCAGAGGAAACGATGAAGCACAAGTTTAAAATAACCTTCGATAACGAATTCGCCCTTTCAATCGGTAATGCAGGCGCGGCGTATTCAAACTTATAACAACTTAGTTCAACTTACAAAATACTGTGTCCACAAACACATTAGCACTAGGAGCCGCAGAATGCAGGAAAGAAGCTGGTAAACAATGAAATAAAACGACAGAAGTTATATAGAAACAATTAAACAAAGTGCGGCGCATGCGTGATGAAATTGAGTTAGCGGAGCTGTGGAAACTTAATAACAGAAGATTGACTAACGGCTTTTGCACCTATGAAATGGCAATGAACCAACACGTCATAAAAGCTGCGCGAAAAAGAAAGGCTTTGGAAGAATAAATCGCCGACAGAAGCGAACCTTGTGGTCCTATATGCGAGGATGTAAGCATGGGTGCACTCTCTCGCCGAAATATTCCTAGCATTTCCGGAAAAGATATTCCGAAACTTTGAATAGGATAAACTGGCATTGCAGATAACTCGGAATTAGTTCGGCAACACCCAGTTTGCGCATATTACAGCCTTGTTCTTTGAACCTCTAAATCAACTGGAAGAATCTCTAGAATACGAAATGTTGGCTTTAGAGTGAACGATGAACCTGAATAATATTGTGAGCCTTCATGGGTGAGTTGTTCGCATCAGAAGACTCTTGGACTGAATTAATTCTTATTCGCAAGTTGGACCAACCTCCCACCTCTAAATACTCATTATCATCATCATCATTTATTCATCATGGGGGATTATCATCATCGTTGGGGCTTGTTATGCGGAGTCACCAAGTTCCTGTGAGCCAGTTAAAGTCGACAAAACCTTAGACCTCCCGTTCACTTGTGCCCATCTGCTTTCCCCTTAAACGTGGTGGATGTTGCGTTTGAGGAACCACATTTTAGCAGCATTCCCAAGGTCTCGACGAGGTACTCAAATGGCAGACTCCAGATTAATACAAAAAACCGCACATTCGCCAGCAGATCGATAAAGGGGTTATCTCACGTCGTGAGCAAAACATGAACACAGCTGCACCCTGAGAAGATTTCGGTAGTCCTAACTTTTCCGCTCCCACTACAGCAGAAAGCCCTTCGCAGCTTCCCCGGACTACCATCGTACATCCGCCGCTTCATACGAAATTTCACAGCCCTCGCTTTTCTTCAAATTAACCTCTTGCGTTCTGGTAGAGCTTTCTTGGAAAGACGATTGCGAACCGCCTTTTGAAGATGTTAACCACGCGTTCACATCGAGTCCTATGCTTTGCCACTTCGATAACGCTGCACCAAAGGGAGCGTGTGGTCGCCTATAAAGGTCACCCACTTGTGTCGGCAGAACGAAACTACGCAATTACAGAACAGGAATTCCGAGCTGTTGTGTGTGTCATCCAAAAGTTTCGCCCTTGTACGGTCCACACTTCAGTGACGTTACTGACCGCCACGCATTGTGCTGGTTGTCGATGTTGAAGAATCTTTACAGACACATTGGCCGCTGGGGTCTTCCTCTACAGCAGTGCTGTTTTGCCATCACGTACAATTCCGACAAAGATTACTCTCACCTCCCCTCGTGGGAACCCCTGTGTAGATGCTACGCATAGGAAGTTCCGTTGTTGTTTCCGTTAGGTTGATTCTCCCATCGCGTGAAACGTGCCGTGAACCCCCTGCCGCAGCTGTGACGCAACGTGGCGCGGCTATGACGCAACACAATCCAACACAATCCACTTTAATCTAATTCAATCCAAATCCAATCCAATCCAATCCAATGACCCTCGCGAGAAAGTGTTCGATATCGGAAAGGAGAGGGGGGGAGCGGCGGAGAGCGCAGCTCGCGCGGCGAGGAGAATGGAGGAAGGGTGTGGACGGACAACAACAACGCCGTATGGAGGGACAAGGGCGAGTGAATGAGATGCAGTCGCATCTAAAAGCCTTTAGATGCAGATGCCCCTCAACGCTCTTCCTTATCTCAATCGGCCGTCTGCGTCCCGGCGACAAGCAGGCTTGCTTTACACATGGCGCCTATTGCTTACACCAAGATTGATGACATCAGTCTCCCGGCCATTCAGTACGACGATACCTTTTGCCGAACAATATTGGACCCGATAGAGGGCCCCGCACAACCTCCGAACAGCCGGTTACGTCTTGAACTGCAGGACGTCCTGCTTGAGAACGGGGTTCTGTACCGTTACAGGCGCCATCCCAGAGGCAACAGGTTGATCCCGGTCCTCCCTCGGGAGTTGCAGGCAGCTGTTTTAGAGGCATTTCACGATTACCCGAAAGCAGGACACGTCGGTTTTTAAGGGCAAATACGAGTCATAAAAAAACCAGCAGCTATCACCCACAGAGGAACGGCCTGACTAAACGCTTTGACCGTTCTCTCTCCGACATGCTTATTTATGTGTATCAAACCGGACCAAACCAGCTGGTACCACATTCTTCCGTTTGTAGCCTTTGCCCACAATACAGCAATTCAGCACACCACCAGCTAGCTACTCACTATTTTTCCTGGGTTTTGGCCGTTCCTCTTCCTTCTTTATTGATACCGCTTTATAATCTGCAATGGTCTCTCGCGTTACCCCGTTTTCGGACCAGTTCATTTCCCGGATAAACCACTGTCGACACATAGCCCGCCTCCACACTGAAACCACTCAGCAAGAACGCAAACCCCTTTACGGTGCCACACACCGCAACATCCATTTTTATTGGGGTGAAGAAGTGCTTTTGTGGACCCCGACACGATCATCGGGCCTGCGGGAGAAGTTTCTGAACCGTTATGCTGGCCCATGCACCGTCATTGAACAAACTTCCCCCGTCTACTATAGTGCCTCCTGCTGTTGCCTCCAATGACCATCGCAGACGTAGAACTGAAGTGGTCAACGTTTCTCCCAGGAAGCGTTTCACCCAGCGTGCGCCTTAGCTACAACCGTCCAGGCGGCTGCTTTCAAGCCCGGGTGTAAAGTGCGAGCGTTTATGGATGCGTTAGTCGCATCAGGGGACTCACGGACTGAATTAATTGTTATTCGCTGGTGGAACCAATATCTCACCTGTACATACCCACTATAATCATCATTTAGGGATTACGATTACCGTCGGGGCTAGTTCTGCGAGAGTCACCCAGTTCCCGTTGAGACGATTAGGTAGGCATGCTTTAGACCTACCGTTCGCTTGTGCCCACCTGCTTCTGCTTTATAATATAAAGAAGGGCTAAGCAAACACGCTGGAAGTGAATTCGCCAGGCTAGATAACAAAATCCTATCGGAATTAAGGACATACATTCCTCCAGATCATAAAGCTAACCGGGCGAGCTTTTTCATGGAACAGGTCCGGTTCCTCCAGAGAGCGAAATTCACGACAATTTAACTGAAGAATTGCTCTTAGCTGTAGGAACTCGATGGGCAACTTCGAAGTCAGCCGGTGTTACCGGTTGTCCAGTGGCTTCACCCATCTTAGCTATTGCTTGCACAGGATTGTCATTCGTATAAAAGCTACTTTCTTTCAAGAGCTGATATTTTCAGCAAAGAACGCTTCATTCGCCTTATTTATCCGTGCGAAGCTATCCCTGATTTCCCGTATTACCTTTTCAGATATTGCAATCACAGCTGTCCTGGACCTCCTTCATCTCTACCCTAAAATCACGCTTGAATTCATAAAAAAGAGCTGTTAAACCTTTAAACGTCGTAACCATAGCTGCGTGAAGACTACAGATAATACACTGTGGCATCAGTAGTAGCAGGGGTAGCAAAAAAAAAGATACTCCGAGCACGGAAAAGATAAATTAACACACTTCCATGCACGAATAAGACGTCTTGTGAACACTGTAACTTGCTGCCGCCGCTGCTGCTAAGTGATCGGCGGTCCGTCGTTGCGTTTACTTTAAAAATGCAGCAGCCGATGAGGCTCCAACAGAAGTACAGGGATCATGCTAAGCCGTGATCCGTTTCAGAGGACCACCTCCTGCATCAGAGAGCGCCGCACTGATGAACTCTGCAGACTGCAGACATCAGTATGACGAAAGTACCCGGCGCGCATATGGGATCTTCATGTACAAAGAATGCGTTTGTGAGCATGCTCTATGTCGCTGCCACCTCTGCTGCCAAGTATAATAGTAATCCCGTTGTAAACCGATAATTTATTTAACATATACAACAATAGGGCACAACTAGTCCGTTTTCATATTCAAGCGCTAAGCTGAATTTTTAGCTAGTCCCAATTTATTCGAGTACTAGTTATTGTGTCCAGTGTGCATACACACTTGTTGCATTTGTGTCTTCTGTGAAATGCTTAAGTTTATTTTTTGATTTAGATATATCTTCGAATTCAGCGCACGTTTGTTGCGAACTTCGAAACGTTGCCTGCATCTTGTTTTCCGTGAGATCCGCATGCCCATTAAACATACGTAAACAATTACGTTTTCTGCTTGCTTGCAGTGCGTTGCGTTACGGCAGTTGCAGTTGGTATTTATGTACCGCCGTGTGAAAAAATAACATCAAGTACCTATTTAAATCGGTTCTAAGGTCTGTATGGTATAGTTTATCGCATGAGTTGCATACAGATGTCTTTGAGTTGTTACGCATGCTGATTTTTCTGTGCTGTGAAGACCATCAATTGGGCTGAAATATGATCAACTGAACATGGCCCAGTGAGACGCCTGAACGTGGGCATAATTTAAAAACATTAGCAACAATATGTCGCAACAAGTATGTTTTTATATTCCAGCTACGTTTAATCTTTGCCAGGCTACAAATAATTTGTATATTAGTTATTCGGTATAAAATACGTACACCCTGGCCTCTTTGTCTAACCGAGGTTTCATGCTATGTATGGTGAGCAGTGGCGCACCTATTATGATCTACTATACTTACCTTTCTTCCCAACTGTTTAGGGTCAGCATCTGTACTCAAATTATGGCCTCTGCTTTTGAGCTACGTGGCTGGCGTAAATACTTTTGAGCTAGCTTTCTGGCGCTTTTTTACTACTCGTTTTTGGGTTCCCTCTTTTTACTCCCTTAATTCATTCTTTAATTTTTATTACACAATGATTCATGCTGAATAGCTGGAATCTTGCTGATGATGGGAACTAATAATAACTTTGAAAGCTTTTATCACAACGTCCGTGGACTTCGCACAAAGAGGGTGGAATTTTTCTTCAATGTCGTTCCTTTATAAGCGACATTGACCAATATTTGTGTATCGCTACATCTATGATGTGTAGCAAGCTGCTGGGCGCAACTCCAAAAGCCTTTTCTGGCTCGGGCTGGCCCACACATCCAGCCAGTTTCCCTGGGAACAATCAAGATTACTACTGTTATGACTATTGTTTTTGTCTGCCAAACTTCGTTACTCTGCTTGTCGTGCCGTTGTTACAACAAGCAGAGCCACAAAGGCGGCTTCATTTTGTCGTTTTTTACCTGTATCCACCTCCAATTTGTGTGTTTTGTCGCTTGTTTGTTTCTTGCAATATGTTTCTTGTATGTTGTTTTTAAGGAACTCGCCGTGCACCAGCACTCAGGCCTTCGGCTGTTCCTGGGCATGTAAATAAACTAGATTAATTGATTGACTGATTGATTGATTGATTGATTGATTGATTGATTGATTGATTGATTGATTGATTGATTGATTGATTGATTGATTGATTGATTGATTGATTGATTGATTGATTAATAGCTGCTCTTCCTGCATCACCCTTCTCGCGGACGGCCTGGAATGAATGTCCTTTTTCTCCGACCAAGTTGCCACGTTGGTGGAGGACAACGAACGACTCCGCCGGGACAACGCGACAGAGGCAGACGCTCACTCCAATGTCGTGATCACCTTACGCCAGGAGGTGCGTGCACTGGGCACTTGTTTGACTGAGTGGCGGGGTGCGCCTCCTCCCTCTCCCGGCTAGCCGAGTTCCTCCGCTGCCAACCGTGTCGACCGCCGAAACGACACCCCCTTCCGCTGACGCTGAGCGCTTCGCCTTCTGCATCGCCTCTCTCTGCCGTTGCCAGCTAGAAGATAAGTTCTAAATCCCATCTTTGCCCGGACCGACCCAAGCAGCAACGTACTCCCAAGCACTTGGTACCGCGTCCCCTGGCGGGTGCTGTTTCTGAGGGATCTGAAATGGTGGCTGTGAGCCATCGCAGGCCAACAGAAGCTGTGTTTGTCACGAAAATGGCTCCTTCTACAACTTCAGCTGAAGTTGTCGCGCACCTTTCGGGCGTGCGGGCCTCCTGATTATGTGCAACCATCTGAAGACGAGGCATGACCATTGTGTTTTCTTTTTACGTCACAGTCCACTGCGCGTGTTTTGAGCGGCTCAAAGACCCTGCACGCGGGTTTCGGTAGTGTCTCTTCAAGATGTTCTGTGGAGATTTGCATGACACAATGATTCATGCTGAATAGCTCGAACTTGCTGATTATGGGAACTAATAATAACTTATAAAGCTTTTATCAGAACGTGCGTAGACTTCGCACAAAGAGGGTGGAATTTTTCTTCAATGTCATTTCTTCTGCTTAACCTGGTATTATTCTGACCTAAGCTTTTTTACCCGAATACAACTTCCAACACCTTGTTCCTCCCGCACTAACAAATTTTCCGGCATGACTGTGTTAGTCCGCAGGGTAAACAACTGGGAGATGGTGTGCTTGTTGCCCTCCATGAATTCATCAATGGTAAACGCCGCCTAGAATTTGAATGAGAGAGAGGGTGTATTTGGTGGACGGGTTTTGTGCTCGGGGCAAACGCCTCCTAGTCTGCACTTAGATTTCAGCCGAGGCACATACCATGGTGTTTCAGAATATGATAAACCCAACTGAAACTGCTTGAGTATCTCACAGTATTCACCATTTCCTGGTCAATGGGGACTTTAACGCACCCGGAATTTCATGTGAGGCTCCCCTGGTCAGCCATGCCTCCCCGCCAATATCTTATGAGTGTGAATTTCTGCTAGATTTCATTTTCCTTACTTGTTTGCAGCAGTGCAACTTCTTTAGAAATTCCTCTCGAACGTCTTATACTCGTGTCTTACATGTTAAGAAGCTGTTGAGGTCTCGCGCAGTAATACTGACCTTATAAAACCTGACACGTTTCATGCTCCATTACACATTTAATTACATAACGTATCTCTCCTTCATCACAGTACACCTGCTTGCACACAAAGAAGCAGTAGTTACGACTTTGCACGTGGGGAATACATTGGTTTATTTCACCTTCCTTATAACACTGACTGTTCTGGAAAAGCTACCCTTATGATGTTCGCAGACCATTTGTTAGTGAAGTTCTTCACGATAGCTTGAGTAGCTATGTTAAAAAAACCAGAAATAGAGGCAATTATTCGCGTTGGTTCTCCGCTGAACTGACACCAGCTTCAGGGAGCAAAAATTGAGCGCACAAGCAAGCTAAAAAAACAGGGCAAGAATTGTGGCATAATAGAGTTTCGTCAATTTAAATAGCTTTGTAAACGTCCTGGTAACCAAAGTAGGTCAAGTTACCTTGCCACAGTTTAGGCTGATGGAACACGCAATGCAAGGGTGTCTGGGCCCGAGTCCGTTCACCTGTAAACATTAAACGTCCTCGATGAACCAGGAGAGAGCATAATGGACTTTGCCAATGACTTTGCGAAACAACTTCGTACCCCATACGGCAAAAAACGTGCAGCGTGCCCCCTCAACTGTCTTTGGGTTACGATAAATACCCAGAAACCTTGGCTCCTGGAGGTGTTGTTTGGAAAGGTCTAAAAAATAAAATTGTCACTTTCGTGCTTGCCTCACAGCAATCCTTCTGCAGTAATCAAAGCGTTTAGTGATATCCTTGTTCCGTTCTTTGTAGGTATATCTCAAACTTCTCTAAATACTGGCAACACGCCCGCTCGTTGGACCACTGCACCAATTATTCCTGTATTTCAATAGGCGTCAAAATTAGACCCGACGAACCGTGAAGCCATTTTATTTCGTGTGATGCTATAAGCCGTTTGAGTCCGTACTGCCTAAACGGCTGACGTTCAGTCTGAAAATTATAATAATACCTGCACAGCACGTATTTCTCGCGGGGCGATCGGCATCTACCAATCTCGCCAACTTTATGCTGCACGCTTCTGAAGCAGTGCAGGGACAGGCCACATTGATGTCGTCTACATTGATTTGAGCAAGGCGTTTGATGTCCTACGTCACAAACTGTTATTCAGAAAACTTTCTGAACTGGATGTTGACTCATCCCTCTTATATTATATATGCATTTATTGTGATAGGTCATGTGTCGGGCGTATAAACGGACAGTCCTGTGTTTTTGCTATAAGGCCAACAGCGTTGTCCCTGAGGGAATAACTCTTGGGGACTTATCTTCTGATAGCTTAAAATTGATGTTTCGCCAGTATTTGTAGACTAACATCTTTTATATGTCGATTATAGCAAAATAAGTAAACCTGTTTCGAACACTGCCAGTTTTTCTGCGCTCCAGAGAGCGATCTCGTCCTTTTCGCACTGGCGCTTAAGCCACAAGCCCCTCAAGAACACATCTAAAACTGAGGCAATGACATACACGCATAAAACTGACAGCTTCCTGTTCTCCTAAAAGGTCGACAGTAAATTACTACCACACCTGGGAAAGGTAATAACCTAGGCGTCAAATTCAGCAGTAAGCTGAGCTTCTACCCGCATATCCAGATAATTACCCGCCGCGGTGGCTCACTGGCTAAGGCGTTGTGCTGCAGCGCACGAGGTCGCGTGTTCTCTTCCCGGCCGGAGCAGCCGCTTTGCTGATGGAGGCGCAAAGCAAAAACGGCCTTGTTTACGAGATTTCGCCGCACGTCATACATCCCCAGATGGTCAAAAGTTAATCCGGAGGCCTCCACTACAGCGTGCCTCAACGTCTGCGCGGCATCGGGGCGTTAAACCCTGTAATCAATCAAATCAATCCATATCGAGGTAATTGCTGGTAGAGCGCTTCGATGACTTGACGTTGCGCGTCGTATACCGAATAGGTTCCACGAGCTGAAACAACTATATGCATCTGTAATCTCAAATAGTGCATGCAACACACACGGCACAGTTATTGAAAATGGACAAGAAGGTTGATATATATATTTAATTATCGCTTCGCCACTAGCAGCAATCGTAAGCGTGAACCATCTTCAGTGTTGACGCTATCATGCCTAACCTCTAGGCGGAATACAGCTGATCTTCTAGTACTCTCTAAAAATATTCTCGGCACACTGCCTTGCTTTGAGCAGATACAGCATGTTCATCTCCACGTGCCGCAGACGGTAACCAGAAAACATTCATTCGAAAATTCCAAATCTCTGCGTTACTTGTGCTCTACATTACGATTACAATGCACCTTGCAATCAGTACTTTGATTTCCTGGCTATATTCAATGAATGCCCGACATAACTGTCCGCTTTACTGTCAGATTTCATGGTTTTTGGCCCCGGTCTTAATGCCCTTGATTCACTTCAGTTTGATAAATTTACCATCAAAAAAGACGGAAGCCACCCGTTCGTTCTTCTCTACAGTTTATTCCTTTTTGATTGACTCGCATTACTTCAGTCAGATATGCATCACTGATGGCATTACTTCTGTGTGTATAAGAGAGTGTTTTAAGTGTTTGTGTTTGTGGGAGTTTCATATTATAATTTGTAGTTTTTCTAGTGCGTACCCTGTACTATTCCTCTTATATTTTTTCTTTGAGAAATATGGACGGCATGCCTTGTGTGTTTTGGTTTTTGTTTCCGTGTGCCCGCACAAAGGCCACCGATTGTTTTTGGCACGCAAATAAATGATTTATCAGTTATTTGATTGATTGATTGATTGATTGATTGATTGATTGATTGATTGATTGATTGATTGATTGATTGATTGATTGATTGATTGATTGATTGATTGATTGATTGATTGATTGATTGATTATCATGTACATTCGCAATGATAAAACATTTGCACAAGTGACTCATGACCAGAGCGCAAAATCCCGACACGCGGCGCTATGGTTCCGAAACATGACAAAGCGAGAGTGGCAAGCAGGCTATATTTTACAAAGAAGCAGCCCATCCCGCTGTTAGCGCTAAATAAGAAAAATACCGCTGCTCGCAGCGTCAAGTAAAAAAGAATTGCGCTCACGCCCGCAGCAGATTTGGCACATAATTTTAGCGATACGGGCAAACTATCATTTCATATGTAAGCTGTTTGTAGGAGTGTTTTCCGCCGGCCACCCTTTCTTTGAAAATAGAAGGTTTCGGGCACTACCGCTGTAGGCGTGCAGAGGAACAAGGGCACCCCGTGTCGCATTTTTCTGCTACCTGGCAATCGTTTTTCGCTGCGACTGTTGTGGGTGCCCAAATACCAAGACGGCGATTGCACGGAAGTCTCTGTAGTGTTTTCTCGTGTTTTACGGTGTATATCTGCAAAAATGGAATGTATGGACGTGCAGCTGCAAGCTGTGAAGTACAGTTAGCAGCCCTTCCAATGAAATCTTCGCCTGCATTTGGCGCTGGACGCTACCGGCAGGCGAAGTGACGACTTCGCACAAGAGAGCCTTCCCCAAGTCATCCCCACAACGGAGATCCCTTAGGCGGGATTCCCTGAAAGAAGAGAATCTAGTCTTCGCACCCGCGGAGGCCGCTCAGGTGACCCAGTTTTAGGCTCTGCCCCTTGGCTAGGAAGATCTGCGGATGACCAGGGAACGAAAATGCCTCCGCATATTTTCGCTCGACGGCGGCGGACGTTCGCGGGGCATGGAACATGTTTTTGGCACTACGTTCACAGCAGTTTTAGGTTGTTCAAGGTGGGGGAGCGGCTTTTTTGGTGCGGCGTGGTGCTGAAATGCAGGTGCTGGAGAAGCGCGCCGTGGCGTTTGGCCGCACTATGGGTGATAGAAAGCTAGGGTGCCTAATGTGTGCCTCTCGAGAGGCTCCTCGCTTTCTCCGCGCTGTCGTTTGCTAGTCGCTCCGTTGGTGTGCACGCGCCGCCAAGCCGGACCATACGGAGACGTAGCGCTGACTTCAGAAATCCGTCCGTCTCCGGGGCCCTTCTCGTCTGTCGTGGGAACTCCGCTTTAGCGTGCGACGTTGGAGGGGGCGCGTCAGAACTACGCCAAATGCTCCTTAATGCCGTCAACGTCCATCCGTTCTTGACGGACAAGGTGTTAAGTTAAAATAGCCGAACGATCGGCGGTGTAGCAAGGACGTACGGGCTTTCGCCCAGCACTCAGGCAAAATTGCTTCACTGCGCTAGGAACTTCACAGCCTTCGAGGAGAGCGTTTACCGCGGCCAGTTTGTTGCCTCCGGAGCTGACTGCTGCCCTCCCCCCTTCTCCACTCAATCTCAATGAGACCCTGGCAACTCCTTCCAAGCGCGGGAATCTTTGTCCGTTTGCAACTATTGTGGCGAACTCCGAGTGCCTATACATTTCGGGCTCGCTCAGCTGACCCCAGCACCATCAACTTCTGCATCTTGTAGTTTGTGAAGTGCTGCCTCCGGCGAGGTAGCATACAACGGCACATCTTTACCGTGTGAATTACGTAGCAATGGGACTGGTACGCGCCCCAGTAATATCAGAATCAGTGTTCTGCGCAGCTGGTGTGCACCTGTTCTGCCGCACCACCACATTCTGGATTTCATGCTGAGGGCACTATTATTGAATGGTTACGCTCCGGATTCACGGTTCGGTGAGTTCTGTTAAACGTGCACATTACATTATAATATCAGAGCTTCAAATCTCGGGCCAATCCCTCAAGTAAAAGGAGCAACAACGGAAACCACTTTTCATAGCTGAGCGGTTGTACAAGCCATAAGCTCTACCAAGAAAACGCGAACGCTCCTATCGACCGCCGAGCGAGTGCAAGAAAACATACCAAGAAAACGCGAACGCTCCTGAGCGCGTGCCCCTTGTCGACCGCCGAGCGAGTCCAGCACGCTTAGCGCCTTCAACAAAAAACTGGCAAAATCCCGACAAGCGAGATAATACCCGGCGCTCGTAAGCGCGTGTTCCTCAGTGTCCGCCGAGTCCCCGGCTCGCGCAGTGGCTTTAACAAGGAAAACAAACTCACGTGCTATCATCGATGTCTACAACGCGTGTAAAAAACCTCCACAGCTAATGCTGAAGATATCGACGGCCTTATTGGGAGAGGTAATGGCGGCCAGCGCATTTTCTAGAAATCCTTATGGATAAATTTTGACATGGTTACGACTGTGCGAATCCTTCTCAAGTCGATTTGCAGATCCCGCCTCGATTCGGTGACGAAGAGCTGGTGGAAGTCTACAATGTTGATGATGATTTGTATCCACCACAGAGTCACAGTTCTCGAAATGCATCGGTTGACTCTGTGTACAGATGAAGGCACGACGGCGGGTATATGCGAAAGCGAAGCTCCAACGAGGACCAACCATCCCATATGCCCAGAATTTCCGGCATGATTGAAAGAGGGGCCTAGGTTAGGTATAAGCAGGACACCTCAACTTCCAGTTGAGCCACACAAGGCTAGTGTGAAGGACATTGCTGGCCATTCCACGTCCACGTACGCCTGTAGTGCCCCGGTTGTGCCATCGAACACCGCGGGAAAGGGGGCTGAGCCGAGTGCGTGGTTATGGACGCGGCGTATACAGTTAAGTGGCCGGCAAATTGTGGATTGGCTTCAGTTCGAATTTGGTGAAATAAAAGGTGAAATGCAATCAAAGCAGATGGGCCACTGCCGCATCAGTGGCCCATTGTATAAATTTTTAGGCGACGTGCACTCCTCTGCTTTTCAACAGCTCATCCAGGGTGTTCAGCTGTGCCTAAGCTTGCAGGGTAATCATCATCATCGTCAACAGCCTATTTGGCTCCACTGCAGGACAGAGGCATTCCCCATTGACCTGCACCCGTTTCTGTCCTGTGCTGCCCGTGTCCATTCCTTGCCTCCGAATTTTCTGATTTCATCTCCCCATCGAGTTAATGGCCTTCCTCTTCTTCTAGTCCAGTCTCGCTGTGTCCATTCTGTTGTCCTTGTGGTCCACCTGTTGTCCATTCGTCGTACCACATCGCCAGCCCAAGTCCATTTCTTTTTCTTAACCTGAACTATGATATCATCTAATCGAGTTTGTTCCTCTCATCCAGGTAGTCCGTTTTCAGTCGCTAAGCGTACTCCTAATATGATTCCTTCCATGGCCTGTTGAGCGTACCTAAGCTTGCTTTCTAATTGTTTAGTAAGTCTCCAACTTTCGGCTCCATATGTCATCACCGGCAGGACTCATTGGTTGAATGCCTTTCTATTTAGGGGTAGAGGCATCTTACTTTTCAATATATTTGAGTGCTAGCCGAGTGCACCCCATCCCCGTCCTATTCTGCGCCTGATTTCTTTCTCGTGCTTTGGGTCCGAACTGACCATCTGGCGAAGGTAGTTATATTCTTGTACTCGATCCAGTGTTGCGTCTCCCAGTCTAAAAAGGTGCGTTAGCCATGCTTATTTATCATCACTTAAGTTTTCATGTTTATCTTTAGCCCCACAGCGAAGCTCTCTGATTTTAGTTTCTTCAGGATCGAAACGGGGTTTATGTGAGGCAGGCCTCCCAAAACCCACAAAGCCTCTCGATTCCTTCGCCAGTGTCACAGCAGAAACGGCATGGCGTTTGAGTGGTGCGCCGCCAATCTTCACAATGACAATGACTGAAGTGTATATAAACCTATAGGATGCCCGCATCTGTAAAGCAGCAGAAGCAACAATCGCCCCGCATTGAACCGTCCGGAGAAGAAGCAGGTGCTCCCGTCTTGTTTCGTTTCTTTGGAGCTGGACTTCAGTGGCCTCACCATGCGCCAATAAATCGAACGCATCCCTCGCATCAATCCAACAGGATTCCTCTGGACATACGTTTTACCGACACTCGGCAGCTCAGCTCATGTTTGCCATACTAAATATAAATCAACAATGTAATTCAGAAATTTGCGGTTGGTCAAAGGCTATAAAAGTTTACATGTCAGGATTCTTATTCTAACCAATAATTTTTCTGTCGTATAAAAAGAGGTTGCAGGAGCAAGGATACATTTCAAGAATACAAGAAATATTCCAGCGGGTCCACTTTTGTGAGCCCTTCAGGTTTCCCGACTATTGCACGTAGCCATGACAAAAACGTTTTATCAATTTTTATTTTGGCAGTTTTTTATCTGAAATTTTAAATATATTCCCGTTGTCCCTCTCTGCCTTATGAAGAACGTCGACTGCAGAAACATTACAAAGGAACCCTTGATATTCAGAACAGCGAACTTCATAATTCGGCATTTTTATGTCCGCTAGGCTTCTAGGAAATCGCGTCTGTGTAACTAACCTCACGATACCCTTAAAATGCCTTGTAGAAAGGTGGAAGACCCGATCATGTCTTGGTTGAACGTTATTGCTTTCAACGGTTTTCGTTCAACCACGTATTTTCAGGGCTAGGCAACCCGATTAGTAACAAATTTAGCTACTTACCATGCTAAAATGACCCGAACGGCCCACAGGACGAGCTCTTTTTATGCCCTCTAAACCTAATACTAAATCGACCAAAAGTAAATTTTCGCAACGCGAAACGATCGCAAAAGTAGTGACATATGTAGTACTCAGATGTTAGATAAGGAAGCTGTCGGTGCGCCCATACCAAAAGACAACCGATTGTTCACCAACATTCAAAAGAAACATTTTGCAGTTTTGTGGAAGCACTTCCAAGAATAGTAGATATTGCTTTATTTTCCACCTTTGTTGTACCAATACAGAGAAAAGGCCAAACAGATTAACTACGATGTAATAACACTGACCTTAAAGACTTGAGATGCATCATAATATAGACGATGACATTAAACATTCCGGTAAACAAAAGTTCAAGCAGAGCAAACCAGAATACAGTAGCCCGTTTTCTTTGTCTCTAAACGCTTTTTATATATCTGACTTGTGATACCACACCACTGGTCGTGCAAAAGAACGTATGTTTCGATTGTCACGCAAATATCTGGAGTTCAAGTATTTGCAAGTTGCAGTGTTTTTAATGCCCCAACAGATTCTGACCCTTCAACAACTTTTATTGACTGATGCATACTTCTCAAAAATGGACACTCGGCATACCACAAATATATTTTTTAACAAAAATATTTTCTGGTTTCATTACCCTGTTTTTTTTTCAGTCAAGACTAGAATGAAGCTCATGTTGGATACAGATGCTAGGTAGTATTTAGACGTAGTACCCGGCTGTGTTGACTGGGCAATAAACCAAGAGGATAGCACATCAGTTATTAGTTCGTTGTTATGTTTAGTGAAATTGCGCCCATTTAGAGATATCCTGGTGCTTGAAATGTACGGTCATCCAATGGTTGTGCTATTGTGCTTCCATTTCGCCATAGCACCTCTAAGAAAGAAAAAAATTCACTATCTTCCCGTTGGGAACCCTGATGAGGATGCGAAGCATCATGGGGGTTCCGTGTGGTTCTATTGTGTTGCCGTTATGTTGAGTGATCTGGTGTTAAGTAGCGCCCGAGGAAATTCCGCGTCCGGGTCCACACCGGTGGCAAAGGCACGCAAGTACTGTTGTGTTACGGTGAGTAGGCGGTGGTTCTCGAGGCGCCGAAACCAGTCCATCATGTTCTCGTCGATGTTGTCGTCTCTATGGTAGAATCGGTAGTCTCCGTCAGCGTTGGTGAGGTAAAGGTTGTTGACGTTGGTGCACCAGCTGAGAGCAACGTACACACCCTCCTCTTCGCAGCTTTGTCTTCTTTTCCTTCTTCTTCTTCAGCGGTTCCACTACACGAAGATGACGACAGTGGTTGAACGCGAAGCTATCTCGTGATGAATTCTTTGGTTGGCCAATCCCTAGAGGCATCCTGTCGCAATCATCATCAGAGGGCGAGAGCGAGGGCGAGAAGGGCTACCGACGGCTCATCATCAGAGGGCGAGAGGGCTACCGACGGGGCGAGATCAACATACACGCCCTCCTCTTCGCAGCTTTGTCTTCTTCTCCTTCTTCTTCAGCGGTTCCCCTACGGGAAGATGACGACGGGTGGTTGAACGGGAAGCTATCTCGTGATAGATTCTTTGGTTGGCAAATCTCTAGGGGCATCCTGCCACAGTCATAATCAGAGGCGGCTGCGGACGGGGCACGGACGCGGGACATCCCCACGAGCAAGAGATTCTTCGCATCTGACAGCGTTGCGTCCCACGCTACGGATTTCAGCATAAGGTACCCAAACCTGGTGATCGGGCACTTATTTGAGAGGGAAAAATTATGTGGCGCAAGTGGCGCAAACTAACCTTCCCATTGGAATGGTCTCGAGGGTACCACTATCAAGATTGCAAATGTTGCACTGTAATTTTGAAAACTCGTAAAACTTTGGCTTATTTGTCCAAAAAATATTTTTGTTATCCTCTGCGACGTTTTATTTTGTTTAAGGCAAATTTCAAACCGCACCCAGGTTTTGTCTCAACGTTTATGGCCTTTTTTGTACGTTTTTGAAGCACAAAATTCAATTAACTAGTTTTACGGGCACTCCAGGATGACTGCTTACCTTATCCCTTCTAAATATAGTTCTGCACTATCTGAATCTCTTGTCACAGGATTTTTAAATGCGGAGCATTTCTTAGGCTCGCCAGGTCCTCCGTCGTTGATGGCGGCGCCGTCCACACGCTCACTGCGCATGCGCAACTCTCCTCCTTACACCCAAAGCTCCGCGATACTACACTATAAAAAAAAGAAATAATTAGCGGCGCCCGGTTTCGATCCCACGACTCTCTGGCCGCAACGGGAGGTACGCGGTGCTCTTCCCACTACGCTACAAATCCGGGACAGGAGCAAGTGCTACGAAGACGCCTTATGACTCATTCAAACTACGTCAAGAAGCTACTGATACAACGAAGGCACGCGAAGCTGAACGTTAACGGAAACGACGAACTGAAAACTTTAGAGGGCGATGCTGAATTTCCCGTGGGAAAGCTCTGGCGGGAAGCGCCACGCGCCTTGCAGCTCAACCAGCCCCGTCCGCAGCGCCTCTGATGCTGATTGTGGCAGGATGCCCCTAGTATTGGTCAACCAAAGAATCCATCACGAGATAGGTTCGCGTTCAACCACCGTCGTCATCTTCCCGTAGGGGAACCGCCGAAGAAGAAGAACGAGAAGACAAACAACAACAACAAAGCTACGAAGAGGAGGGCGTGTACATTGCTCTCAGCCGGTGCACCAATGTCAACAACCTTTACCTCACCAAAGCTGACGGAGACTACCGATTCTACCACAGAGACAACATAGACAAGAACATGATGGACGAGTTTCGGCGCCTCGAGAACCACCGCCTACTCACCGTAACTCAACAGCACTTGCGTGCATTTGCCACCGGTGTGGACCCGGACGCGGAATTCCCTCTGACGCTAGTAAAAACCAGATCACTCAACATAACGGCAACACAATGAAACCACCCGGAACCGCCACGATGCTTCGCATCCTCATCAGGGTTCCCCACGGGAAGATGGTGTAATTTTTCGCCGTTTCTCTCTATCGAGCTTTCGGTATTGTCCCACTTCTGATTCGCTATTTCAGTAAGCACTACCTTACCCTGGCGGCACAAAGTTCGTTAGATGTCTGGTATAAATATCTAGCACTGACTGGGATTTCTTTCCGACGTTTGAGGTGCGATATCGACCAACATAGTTTGCCCCTAATTGAGGAATCCTGTTTCTGCTTTCTATAACTTGTTGACCCGACCTAATTTCTGTTCGAGGTTCGAAGTAAGCCATAAATATTACAGCCGTAAGTAATCCCCGGGATGGGTTTTGCTTGTCAACTTTCACTGTTTCTAACACTGGTAGACTTCTGCTCATTATTTTAGTGCTTGGGTAATGCTTCACCGCCCATTCAATATAGATGATGATGGTTGGTGTTTAATAGGCGCAAGGCCAAAAAGGGCAAAGAGCGCCAGAAAAAAGATATTTAATGGTCGCTAAGACTGTAAATACTAAAACCTGCGAATAGAAGTAAAAGTGACGCAAAACAAAAGACAATGGAGATGGCTGGTGTACGGGCCAGGGTCATTACACGTGATATGACAAGAGCTGCAGAAATTTGGCCTCAGCTAAAACTTAAAAACACGTTGACTAGAAAAGCATTGGTTCGTAGGCTAAAAAGTATTATGGGTGCAGTGGAATGCGTCGTCTTTATAATTCATTAAATGTTGTGTCGTGTTGTGTCAAAAACTTTGCATGTGAGTAGTTTCTGTCTCACGACAATATAGAAACGACCCGATCCCTGCCCGATATGTAGACATGTCTACATCCATATCAGAGCTCAGGATACAAAACACCACTAGGGACAGTGGGGATCAGCGGCCAGCAGTATGCAAAAAATACAGTTGTAAAAAAAAGGGGGTAGAGGCTAAATGCCTACCGAGAACTATCAAAACGATGACTTAGCCATGGCTGCTGCAGGCCGCAAATCCCAAGAAAGAGCTGTGGGCAGCGTCTTTATGTAGTACACGGTGCCGCTATATTCGTTGTGACGTCACGAGGGGAGGATGACGTCATTCTTGACCGGTGACAGCGCAGAAAGGATGAAGCACACTGCCAATCTTTGGTGACGGTGTGCGACGAAGCAGCAAAAAGGAGCACGAGGCAGGAACCTAGAACAATCCAAACTACGACTTAGCCATGGCTGCTGCAGGCCGCAAATCCCCTTCTCATGACATTTAACTAGTGGATGGGGAATACATTGTTGCCACAAATGACAACTTTGAGACACCTACGAATTATACTTAGATGGTTGTTAACGTCGAAATAATACGTGACCCTCCGTGGTGGCCCAGTGGCTAAAGCATTGTGCTGCTGAGCACGAGGACGTGGGTTTCGATTCATTCCCGGCCGCGGCGTCCGCTTTTCTGAGGGAGGAGAAAACCAAAAAAATTTCCGCGCCTTCCCGCGAGGGGAACACGAGTAAATGCAGAGCATTGGGGGTCGTTAACGCCGCGTAAAGTCGCGTTAGGGTGGGTAGTCGGGTAGTAGTTGCGTTGGTGTTGGTTTGGGGTAGAGAGAGGAGAGTAAAGTCGCGTTAGGGTGGAGCGAGCGTCAACCAAGGAAGGAAGGAGCAACGCAGTGACTGAAGCACGAGCGACCGCTAGCCGCTTTCAGCGCGCGCAGTAGAGGGAGAGCAGTACGAGGAGAGGCGCGCATGCGCAAGCAGCGCGCGCCCTTCCATGCCCCACCGCGCTGCTATCACGCACTTGTGACGCCGAGACCGCGATGGAGCGAACGGGCTGACTATGACGCATGCGCGCGCCAGCTGCTGTTGAGAGAGAGGGGGGAAGGAGGAGAGGCGCACCTGCTGCGGACGCGGAGCTGTTGACGCCGTCCGACGCAGGAAGAGGCGAGGCTAAGAAATGCTCTGCATTTAAAACGCCTGTGTATACGAGATTTCAGCGATCCCCAGGTGGTCGCAATTAATCGTGAGGGCTCCACTACAGCGCGCCTAATCCCCTGCGTTGCGTCGGCGTGTTAAACCCACAATCAATCAATCAATCAATCAATCAATCAATCAATCAATCAAATAATACGTTGTTCTTTTGCATATCCCCAAGGTGCCGTTAAGAATCTCTTAATTTTTTACTTAGTTGTTTCTCAAAAATATCATGTGCCATTACTCTCTGTGAAGATGAAACGCCCCCGTAGCTTTTTAGTAGACATCATAAAGTTAAACAGAGCTCGGGATATTATGAGCCATTTTTATTAAGCATTGGCGGTGGTCATCCTAGCGAAAGGTGATACGCGATTTCTGCTCACGCTGGACCGCAGGTGTCAGCCGCCTGCTACCACCAATTGGTGCTGCTCCTTAGAGTTCGGAGATACCCAAGGGGCATCAGCCAATTATCAGTGGTTGGAAAAAGGATGTTGGCTGCATCACCACTACGACGCGTCCACAGAACGCTATTCCCGCTAGTGTGTAAGGGGCTTCGTTTCAAGCAGGTGAGTTGATAGGAGGCATTTAAACGAGTATTGGGGAGCGGTATATTTGGAGACAATAGGAGCTGAGCATACGAAGCAGGAATGAAATAATACGACGGAAAACAGAATTGATGCAATACTTTTCGTAGGGCTAATGTAATTGCTAGAAATTCAGCACAGTATATGGAGGTACCATCAATGACACCGACAGAAAAGATCCAATTATAAGAGGCAACCACATAGTTATTGCAAATTTTAGTCACGCAAGGGGGCGTTGTGAATTATTACGAATCATTGAGCAGTCGACGATGTACATGGCAATTTTGGGGTAAGAAGTTGCGGTAGAATATAAAGAGGAGATGCTGCTAACAGGGAGAACGGTCACCATATTGAATCCTACAGCTAACAGGAAAACAAAGCTTTGTACTACAACACTTAGCGAACTGTATGTACGTGGCCACTGGTGCGCAAGAACCGCAACTGGTTCATCAATAAAGAGGGAATGCAACTTGTTCAACCCCGACTGATACACTCGAGAAAGACTTACAAAGTACTCATGCGATAAAATATAACTCAAGAAGAGCGTGCACCTGCAAATAAAGTACCGAGGCACCAGCAATCTAAGGCTGTGGTATCCAGTAGTGCCGTCCTAAAAAAATAAACCAGGAACCTTAGATGTATCACACCTAGAGAGAAACACACAGCTCAACTATAAAATAGGGCAAACTTCCATTAGGAATATAGTGAGAAGAGGATCTCTGCACGTTCCCTTCACTCGGTGGCTGCGACCCCTCAACATTTAAACCCAGAGTGCACCTTTCGCAGTTTAATTGCTATATATGTTCCCAATTAAACTGTAGCGTATATTATAACGATATATATTAATGAAGCCTCCGGACGAGTGATGCACTCTCGGTATACAAAGGTGGAAACCGAAGAAACTAGAACCGAGTATCTGCTCGCGTTATAACAACGTTAATTATTGTGTAACGAGGATGCAATATTTTTCTATTATTCGCATATTACTGCCTGTACTTGGAAATGGCTTGCATGTGATATGCTGACATAGAGAACGCGACCTTGTCGGCATAGGCACCAGAATTCCCACGTAAATGAAAAACCAGCCAAAAGGACAGCCCCCTGCGGTACAACTGCAGTGGATGGCCGCTGAATGAAACAAGTATTACCGCTTACATAACTAAGCTTTATTTCTCCTAAATATCCCAAAGCCATGCGAAGTAACAGAGGGAGCGCTGGTCATTTGTTGGAGTGTATTCACTCCACCGTCAAAGGTTTGTACAGTAGAGAAATGTGATTTTTTTATCCCACCTGTTCTTGTACACTAATCAAAGTGTGTCAAGAAATTTCAAACCTACTTCCAATAATTTCAAACCTATGCACCCATTTTGAGGCGTGTGTTTTCTGAAACTCGCGACAGAAGCATCATAAAGTTCCGGCGATGGCCGCTGGGGCTATCCTCCACACGAGACACCCACTTTGATGGCACCGAGGCGCGAGATAGGCAAGATACACAAGCAACCGACGAGGTCTTTCAAGGAGATTTATTCCCAAAATCACGTTAGCGCTCCCGTCTCGTACGTCTTCGATGACCCAGCGTTGCGTGAGCATCTGAAGTTGTTCGTCTCCGGCGATACTTGTTTGACCACGTTGGACGATGTTCGGCTGATGCTGGATAGGACGAGCGGGTTCGATCTGTTTACCGCAGCCGGAACACGGAGCTGCGGAGCGAGTTATTCATCCTCCGGCGGCGCAACTTCAGTGCTTTGCGCTCGGACGCACCGAAGCGATCGCACCATGTTTTGAGGCCCAGCCAAGAGCAATAAGCCTAATAGAGAGTCAAGGCGTGGACGCACGACTTTAAAATGGTTCTTCCGAGCACTTTCGCGCTTCAACCAGAAACGACAAAGGCTGCGTATACAAACTAATTGAAAACCTAAAGATGGTAATCACAGACATAACATTAGCCGTAGGATAAGCAGAATGTAGTAAAAAGTCGGTAAAATAGGTAAAAAAAGACGAAAATAAAAGTGACCTCTTGTTAAGACGAACTCAATTACGCTTAGTTCTCGCTTATTCCGAACAACGTGGAAACGTTTCTTTTAGTCTTACATAGACCCATTCAAAGAAATCCGCTTAAAACGAACAGCCTTGCGCCTACTCTTGGGTGATGGTGAGCAACATTCGGCGTTACCACCACTGCTGGCGATTCTGGGTAGCGAACATGGCACTTTGGTGAGGTGCGTCGTGTTATCACGCCACTAGAGGAAAAGGAAAGTAAAAGAACACAACAGCGTGAAGCGAATTCGCGCCATGGAGGAAGGGAGGGAACGAGAACAATAGACATGCGGATAAAGCTACCCTTCTCTTGCCCTTCAACCAGCGGAACGAGCGGCAAAGCACAGAACAAGAATAAAAGGGCGAGTTTTGTGGCCGCTCTGCTCTGGAGGACGGAGGCGCACGACTAGGAGATGAAAGAAGTAAAATAAGCGAATACGGACACTTCCCGTTCGCGGACGTAGCAGCTATCGTTACCGATGCCATTTTTCAACGGGAAGAGGTGAGTTCTCGTTGGCTCGCGGTGCGAGTCACACCGCGTCATGGCTGATAAAGCGAGAAGTTCCATCTCTGTGCTGTTCCTTGAGATAGCACTTGAGGCTCTTCGTCTCCGCTTAGATTGGATAAAACACGGCAAGACCACTTGAAGACGGCCTTTTATCAAGTGACGTACCAAAATAATTCATTTTTTTCTTTTTCTCTATTGTACGTCTACTTCATTCACAGTCTTGAAGCAAAATATTTAAATGTACCGGGGCGTCTTACCGTATATTTTTGGAAGAGGGCTTCTGATAAAACGAACTTCTGATGAGTCGAACAAATTTTCATGACCCCTTCAAGTTCGTCTTAATAAGGGTTCGCTGTTTGCGATATAATAAACATGCCTGTGTTATGCATGGTGGTTAAAAAATGTGGCGAGATGTCAAAACTTTATAACAGAATGGCTAAAGGCATTTGTGCTTAAAACATGGCACTAATTCCGGATATCGTAGAAAACTGAGTACAAAACAACCATTTGGAAAGAAGAATTAGTGCAGATGTCATTTGGAGGCCTTACCAACAATACTTGATAAGTAAAATTGAAACGGTACAGAATTTAGCTTTGCGCTTCATTTATTCTGTTTATTCGCGTCACTCGAGCGTAACCATTTTACGTAATAGGGCAAACCTCCAAAAACTCGAGCAGCGTAGGGTCATAGCTTAAAATTTCTTTATCAGCTTTACTACGGTCATTTCAAATTGTCGCGGGAAAACTACCTCCAAGAGCCTTTCAAACATTCAGCAAGAACTCATCACGGTAAGACTATTAGGCAACCGATCAGTTACATTAATTTGCATAAATTTTCTTTGTTTCCTCGAGCAATTTTTTGCTGGAATATGTTACCTGAAGTGACGGTGAATTCTGTGTCGTTAGAAGTGTTTTCTCAGCGTATTGATAGTATAAGCTTTGGTTGGAGTGTTGTTTGACAATTGGAAGACATTGTTATTTTGTTTTCTTTTCCACAAGCGATTGTGTCAGCATAATTACGCCTCCACCTATGTGTGTTGTACGTTTTAAAAAACGTCAAGCAACACTGATGTATTGTCGAGTTGTATGTTGAATTTCTGCCGATGTATTTCTTTGTATTCACTCCTGCATGGGCCCGAGAAGGGCCTGTTCTACGTTTCGTGTCAGGCAGCGCACCTCTGCACTTCAAGCTGCAGTATCTGTAAATAAATAAAAAAACACCTGCGCCCCTCCTGTTCGTCCCCCATCTTGTCAAAGGGGCGGACTAAGCATCTGACCAGTGGTATCAGTGATTCGAGAAGGGGTATACCGAACCTCTGAACAAGGTGAAGTACATGATAGCGGACAAATGAGGTGATCTTTAGCCCCTTGAGCGTAGTGGATAAAACAGCAGTGTGCAGTGAGTCTCGGAATCACCTGAAACAATGTCTACAGTCCGAAAGCTCGGTAGTATAGTTACAATAAATACGGGAAAAAGGTTATGTTACTGTAAATAATCAATCTTGAAGAACCCGCTGGAGCTTGGGTAACAAAATGCTGGAGCAACTACTTTAAAGTATTCCTGCAGGAGCCAGCAACGCATGCGGTTTGTGACGGGTACCACGTTGTTAGCAAAGCTTCTTTCTAGCGTATTAACCAACCGTCAGTCGGAGCAGAGGACCCCTGTTCTCATTTTCATGTTCTCATATCTGTCGTTATTGTGTGCACCGTCCACTTCCCGACATAGGCGCAGACTCCCTAATTACTCGGCGACCATTGCGGCAGCCGGTAGGAAAAACCGGTTTGAAAGTCAGTCAGCGCTAGTATAATCACGGTGACAAATAAGCCGCAGATAAAGTATGGGCTGGTGTGCATTCTGCAAGAAATAGGAAATAAAGAAAAGCAAGTACCTGTTCTTCTATCACTAAACCAGTAGTACACAACCTGTGCTTACCACCGTGACGATATAAGCCACGGAAACGTAGCTCCTGACAAAAAACTGAAAAAAACAGTCTTCTTAATAGGTAATGAAAAAGGTTGCACGGGTAACACTTAGCCAGAAGGAATGGGTGTCTTTGTTAAGTTGTCAAACTCGAGTACAGGATTATGGCTCAAGCTAAGAAAATAAATAGGCTTGGGCAGGCTATGTGGTGTGACTAAGCAGCAGCTTGTGAATCATCAGGGTAGAGAGTGGCTATCTTGAAACTGGACTAGAAAGAAAAAATCCCGTTGACTAGAGGCCGGAATGTCGTCAATTGAGGGGCAAAGGAACGGCTCCGGCAACGCAGCACAGGAGACGTTGAAGGTATTTGTGAGAGACTTCTGTTCCGCATTGAACCTAACTGCAGCTGGTGATGATCATAAGGATAAATAATCATAGTATGTAATTACACCAAAGGGATAATACATAAATGTACTGAAAGTTTTGCTAAAGATAATTTTTATTCTACAGATATTTAAAATTGTAAAACCAGATATTGGGGCACGCACTACAGAAGGAGAGATAAGTTAAGGCCCTCGGCTGCACCACGTGCCGCGCCAGAACTTTGAGGAGCAGTCCGTCCTTGCCTGGCTCCAACAGCCTGCTTCAGGAGTAGGGTCGATGTCGGCCCAGCGACGCAGCAGTTACGAATGAGCAGATGGCTTTGGGCGAATAAAAGGTCATCTCCTTTCTGTTCAGGGCTTCAATAATTTGTGCAATCCCTTAATCCTTTGTCCTTCGTCCAGCTTAGCGCCAGCAATGTTTCGATTCAAAAACCAACTAGCCCGATTTCAAACTCTGGTTATGCATATCCCATTTGCAAAAGTGACCATTTCAGAAAAGAACAATAAAAGTACTGTACCAACAATACATGTAGGTAGTACATATATAATCAGATTGCATTTTTTGACTGCTTTTGCCGCATAGTGAATGATGCAGTCAAACTTTCCTATATGAAAGGAGGCACGCCTACTAGGGTTTGGTTGCTTTGTAATTTCAGTATGGCAAAGCCAAGGGATAATAAGGACTGCTTAAGAGCAGCGTAAGTGCTAAGACCATGGTTCTCCAACCATTTTTTCTGCCAACTATGTGGACCACATGGGGCTAAAAATCGGAGAAATGGCCGCAACGTCATCACAGCAACAACACGTGGCATCACAGTACTCGTGCCTGCATACCGAGTAGTGCGCATCGATCAGCCGTAGCACAGAATGGTGGCTGACGATCGCCATCCCTTCTCCGCCCTTGACAAGTCTTCTAAGCAAACTACCAATACAATATTGCAATCACCCACTGCTTTTTTGTAAAATTAATATATGCACCCGCAAACATGTGCCGAAGTATGCAGAAAAGCACCGCGTCATGCGAAAGAGGGGGGGATGAAAATTCCAGAATCTACTGTGCCCTTACTAACCATTTATGCTGTTTGTGTAGAATCCCCTCTGGGTTAACGGCTTAATATATGCACCACGGAGCGGTCATTGCACTTTTTTAGCTGAGTATTTCTGTCAAGCAGCTGCCAAGCGCAGTTAGTCAATGCGGCCAAGCCATGAGGAACACAAAAGTAACAAACAAATGGGCGTCTCGCAGGCCTTCACCTCAACAACTTCCGCTTATGTAGTTCACGAACAGTTCACGAACACTTTTCCTTTAAATAAGAATTCTTTTGTAATTCCGTGTGCCCCATAATCAGTTATGTGTCACTGAGTTGAGTTCTCAAGGGTGCCCAAAACAAGCTTCTTTTATTTAATCTGCGCAAAACATTTCATTCAATCCGAGTGAATGAGAACAAATGCGCAAGTTTTAATGAAGTATTCACGCCATTTGGGCTCTTTCATACTTAAATCGTTTGAGGGCTTTTCTTTGTTCTTCAATTGACCGTTTTTGAACGTCAGAAGCGATCATGGACATCATCTCTGCAAAAAGAACCAAACGTTAGGACATAATTCTTGTTCTTTTCATTGACATCCGAATGACGTAAAACGTTTACACTGGACGTCAATACTGTAGTCTTGAGAACTGGGGAGCGGGCTATATTTACTCGTGCTAAATAACTATTAATCAAACAGGTTGCTGCTCATCTTGCTGCCCATGACGACACCTATTCCTCATGCCGTCACTACTAACAGTTGTTAATAATTTCGAAGATATACAGGCTGTCTTTGGAAACCGAATCACGTCAAGCCATTCACACTAACAAAAGTGTCGAACGTAAGGTGCTATCTTGCGCTTGGTGCAAAAGGGAGACGGGCAGGAAGCTCTAATACCAACGTATTTGAGCCTGCACACAAGCATTCAATAGATTACCTTTATCTCAGCAATGGTCACACAGAAGCAATGAGGAATGGTCACAAGCTCACAAAGACAAATTGCGTTAATATTTGAGTATGCCGAAATGGTTTCATCAAAAAGCTGTTATCGCCAAAATATTTGCAGTATATTTTATAGTGTGATATTGCACTACCAACTATCCCATACCCTGCGTCATCGGATGGAAAATGCTTTAAAGGGACACTGAAGTGATATGTAAACATTGCGGGATTACTTGCGCAAATTGTAGTCCTGAGTCCCCAGGCCATGTTTCGACCACCCTGGGCGCGTTTACGCGATTTTATTTAGTAGAAAAATAATTCGAAAATGCTGTCCTCCTCTCTTCACGCTCGCCAATTTCTGCGGCGTTTTCGTGTGACGTCGCGAGGAGGCGAGCTCGCAATTGGCTGCGCTACTGCACGGCTCCCCGGCCTTCAGGCAGAGTCAGTCGGCCCAGCGTTTCGTCCGCCCGCCGCCGACGGGTCGTCGCAATTCGTTCGCTCAGTTGAAACGAAGCCAGGACACGTTTGTGAATGGAAGAATCTGCCTTTCTTTACTTGGTTAGTTTGTACACTGTATCTAGCTCCAAGCCAAGGTCGCTTCACACAAGCGCTGCACAAGCGCACATGCGACGCTTCGCTGACTGGTACGCCAGTAGGAAAATATAAGGCCTCTTGAAGGCGGGACAAGAGTCAGCGAAGTCAATATAGGTACTAAGGAAATAAAATCAACTGATATTTTTACTGTACAGCGTAAAACTAGGGTGCGGGGAGCACTTTATTGCGCTGGGCGAACAAGCACAGCGGTCAGCAGCACGACTACGCATTTGCGGACGCTTTTCCGTCTACGAAATGCAATTGCTAGACGTGAACTATTGTGGAAACTCGGGCGACGCTTACTGACGAGCGCAATACAACAAATGGTCACCTAAGCTGCTTGAAATGCCAAAACTAAATAAAAGTGTAAATTGGTTGTACAATATATACCCTATATTACCGAGGCCAGGAGGCCCTCCCCATGGTCGAGTGGTCTGGGGCGCTAGGTATGTCACCGCAAGTGTTTTGCAAGTCACGAGTTCGAATCCCGACGGGTACGTGCTTTTTTTTTTGTAAGTTAACTTTTTCGTTTTCCGCCGATGTTTTCTATATTGAGTTCACCTTTTTTGGGGCCGCAACGTTCATGGCTCCATGAACTAGTTCACAAAACGTGCGCAGGCTGGCACTGGCGCGCTAGCGAGTTCTCGTTGGCGTGCTGTTGCCATAAGCACCGACTGCTTGCAGGCAGTGGGCACAGGCCAGAATGAAAAAACCCTTGGCCTGGTACGAACACGCTTTTTACAATACAGGCATGAGGGAGGCAATCTCCGAGTATGGGGGAAAAACGCATGACATTTGGGCGTCTGCGGGTACGCGGAGGGCGTTCATGCACTGCGTAGGTCTCGGCTAGTGAATGCTACAATTCCAAGCCGTCCTGGGAGGCTTATCTTTATGCATTTTTACAGCTGACAACATGGCAGAAGCGCGGTACGATGATTACTGAGTTGAATGCCCATCCAACAACGCCACCGGTTGTGTTTTACAGAACCAATACCGAAACCGAAACTTGTTTGGTTGCTCACCTTGGGCATCGTCCAATAACGGCGCCCGCTCCTCCCAACGTCACAGCTTTAGTTGGTGCGGCCGCCGCAAACCGCGCATGGTAGTTTTTCTTCTTTCGCGCTTTGTAAAATAATTACCGATTTGTCAACCGGATAAACGATGAAAAGTGTGCTAATTTGAGCCAGTCTACGCAGTGCAAGCAAAAACGGGAGCTTGGCAAATTCACTTCAGTGTCCCTTTAAAAGAATGATTTGTTTATTTTTAGGGTCACTCGTTTTCAAGTTTCGTATTTTTAAAAACCACAATGCCAAAATCAACTGCGATTTTTCAAATTAATCATCAAAAAGAAATCGACTTCCTTTTGTTCGCACGATTCCGAAAGTTGTTTTTTTTTTTCTGGTTACATCTACTGATGTACTAAGTAATCAGCTGAGTTTACTTTATCAGTAGGTACCACGGGCTTTTTAACTCTAATGCGCTACTTTTCATGTCTCTTTTAAGCTGGTAATCAGGAGGATATCAGGGTTCCCAGCAAAAACTCTCCAGAATTTGACGTCTGTTTGGAAATTGATCAGTAATGATGACATTAAAGGGCAGTGATAACTTTTGAATATAATACACATTTTATTCACGGAAAGCTGGTAATCGTTTTGGCTCATATTTGTTAAATTAACATTATCATCTGCATGGGCAGCATATCGTTCCCCATTCAGCACCTGTACGATCGTTAAACATATCTCAGCTGGGAGAAGCTCCTCTCGAAATCAGACTTGCCATCAGCTAGGCACAACAATGTCAGTGCAGCTTGTGCCAGCCCTGGGTATGAGTGGTAGTATCACGCCGATACTCAATGAGTTCAAAAGCTGAGTTTGTATGGCGTGCTTCAACAAGTACTTGTTGAGAACACCGTACCGTCAGGTAACGATGGCGCACATCGCTTCTCTGAAAAGGTCAATTGGGGATAAATCGAGTTTAACCCGATCTTCCTGATACATGCTCGGGGTGTAAAAATAGAGTAAAATGGGGTTTTAGCGGAAAACGAATAGTCATATTTAAGTTACCCCTGTTCAAACGCAAGTGTAGGCAAATAGCTTCCCCAGAGGCCCAATATATTATCGGTATATTCATCACACATGACTACAATAGGGACCCAGCAACGCTTCGTTCCGCTGGGCCATCGCCTCGTTTACTATTTCAATTCCTGCCGCGGAACCCCCCCCCCCCCCTCCAAACGTGCCCGCCTTGCCCTCTACTACTGCGTCTGTAGTTCGCGTGGTGGTGCCACCCACCGATGCTCTCCCGCTAGGGCGCATAGTAGCAGACGATCTGCAGGAAAACCGTGCACTGAGCATTCTCGCTTTGTGTCAGTGTTTTACAACGTCTGCGAGCATACCTGCTACTACATTTGTGTAAATAATACCTTTCTACTAGTCCTGTAATCAAGCGACAATGTTTATCTCGTGGAATTTAAAAAAGTGGAACGCGAGTGTGTTGCCTCCCATACACATCAAGCGTCTGGAACAAGGGCGCGAATGTCTCCTAATATATGTTCCCAATGGACCAAGCCATTAAAGTACAATGGGTGGAGAACATTTAAAGAAGGGGGAAACCAACTCAACGCCCAATTACGCAGGTTGTCTGCAATTTGGCCTTTCGGGCAGAAAGTTCGGAGTGACACGAAAAGGCGTAGGTTGATGCAAGATGCAAGATAGAAGGTTGATGCCTTGTGTTTTCTTGCCCTACCCTTCGTACATGAGGCCGGCACAGAAACAAGAAGTAAGGAGCGATCTCAACTTTAAAAAAGTGCGAAGCTTCACCGGCAACTTCGACAAGATTCGACGCAACAGCTAGTGCCCTAAAGATATTTGCTGACATAAAACTTTTGGACGTCGGTCTCTTATGAGGCGCCTCCAACCATGTTTGAAACAATTCGTTGAGCTTATCAGAGTCGTCACAGCAATGCCAGTATTGGTGTGTGAACATCCCGACGAAGTTCACCTGGAGAGTGGGTGAAACTCTCATGTAGAAAGTAAATTAAGCCGCTGCTGGCCGACCACGAATTTGATGAGCGACAAGGAGGCTGCCAGAAGGATATATATTTCCCAAAGCCCCTCTCACGGAAAGGTCTGAAGCTTGGAAATCATCCTTCCACCCATATGCATGCACGTGAGTACGCACGCATATGTACTCACAGTGTAACGTACAACTGGCACTTCTGTTTTCAGAAGATGTTTCGTTTCTGTTCATTTCGTTTGATTTCTCTGAACTAGTGATAAACGTATGTGTGTTGTCCGACGTCTCGTATCATATTGTTTGCCAATGAGACCGCCAGCTTCTCAATTGCTGTTTCATGAGTGGAAACGGAACCATTCATAACATATGAGAGCAGCAAAGTGTCCAAAAAACAGGTTACATATAGGGATTTGCCGTTTTCTAGTTAGAAATAAACAATAAATCGGTCAACGAGCGACAAAACCGATACTACTAAAGCGAGCCCATAAACTGTGCGAGACAAACACAATCTGTTCATTTATGATTGCACAATAAATCATCTTGACAGGAGCAAAGTTACCAAAAATGACAACAAAACACAGGCAAACAAATTTTATATTAGAATATACTTCAGACGAAAGCAAAATCGCGCACAAAAACCCAGCATCAGCTGACACCACAACCGCCACCAGGGATCAGACAGTGGCGCCCCCACGCGGTGCGTCACTCAACTAGGTCGGCAATCTGGCTGCAATGCGAACCGGCGCGACACCGCAGGCATTGAAGAAGTAAAGGAGGCGATGGCTGGGCTCAGCTCCTCAACTTTGACAGGGTATTGTGAGTGGTCAGGTATTGGCGCACTCTACTGAGGTTTGAACGTTTCGGGATGAACGTTTGTAAAAGAAAGCGTTTGACAGTTGCATCTTACGGGTACTCACATACGGGGCAGAAACGTGGAGGCTCACTAAAAGGGGTTAGCAATGTAAGGGAAGATGATAGGTGTAACATAAACGGACAAGACGAGATCGGAGTGGATCAGGGAACAAACGCGATATTAAGGACATTTTAGGATAAATTAAGAAGAAATGGTCGTTTGCAGGGCATCTGATGCGAAGTCAAGATAACAGTTGGTCATTATGGGTAAAGTGACAGAAAGACAGATGTGCAGATGAGATCAAGAAGTTTGCGGGAATAAATTGGTCGCACTTGGCACAGGACCCAGATCATTGGAGATCCATGGAAGAGGCCTTTGCCCAGAAGTTTGCTTAGACTGGCTATGATGTTTATCGGATGATGAATGATATGAAAGTTTTGCAAGTTTTCCAACAATACCTATCGCCATAAAATATGCCTACCTACCAGGAGCGCTTGCATATGGACACAAATATCAGTTTTTTGTTCTCTAATGGCAAACTTCCCAATCAATCACAGAATCAATCGTAACTTACAAGTTCATAGACGTTTTCGCTTCAGGCGCTCTCGCATATTGTCCGCCAACTAAGCACGACAGAGGAGAGATGGTCTATTATATTTAAAAAGTTCGTATGAAACGGTTGATCAAGCCTGTATGCACTCTATCACTCTATCTACCAATGAAGACCTGAAATCTACGCTGCGTGCAGCCATTGACGCCTGTCTATCGATCCAGTATCTACAACGATAGCGATACTCCACCAGAAATGCGCAAATATTTTTACAGAAGGATTTGCTTGGCCATCCATCCCTCGACATTAAAAATTGCCTTTCAGAATTTCGCAAGTCTAGCTATTATGCGCTTGACTTTGTGTGACATTGCGTGGTTGGCCGAGGAATTCTTTATTTTAACGATGGTTATGGAGATCCCCGTATCACTTGTGTCGTCATGGAGATGCGGTGGCCCTAGTGTCCATGACTTCTGGAGTTAAATTAGGTGTAGTGCACTAAAAGCGTTAGCCACGAGCATTGTACCAACAATAGTAGATGAGGGAATAATTAACTAATTAATGCCTCCACCACGGCGCGCCTCATCGCGTGCTTTGTGTCGGTGCGTTGAGCCCTACAATCAACTTCAATAATAAATTTCACCAAACAGGATACCTCAGGTGTGCTTTATAAGGGCTACAGGACATGAAAATATATTTTTATTGTTAATAAAGCCTCTAAGTGGCATAGTACGACAGTGAAGCCATTGGTACTCTGCGCACGGCCAATCGATGCAAAGGACGTGCCCTGCGCATTTAAGAGGGTGGTCCGCGGACCTTGCAGTGAATATGCTGGTGTTTAGTTCTTATGAGAGCTTATGCAAGCTGACAAGAAAGAAGTGGACGTCTATTAACTCTAGAGCACATATGTGCCATCGTTCTCTCTACGGAGCACTATGCCACAGCACGCTCAGTATGCAATATGAGCAGTACAATGAGCAGCGCGAGGTAAACAAACTGCAGTCTCCTGTCACCTATTCCAACGACATAAATCCATTCAAAGAACCCTTTTTAAATGACGCATTCCGAATCAATTAACCTTTCTTCCATCAAATATTACAGTGATAAGCCTAAATGTGGCACAACATTACGCTCCCTGAGAAGGAAAACATGAGGGAAGCACTTGATATATTTATTGCGGACATACTGCTATATATTGTGAGAAATCTACCCGAAACAAAGGAAAATCAAAATTAAAATATCACCGAGTGATCCACTAACTGATTCTGAATCACTTACTAAACCAAACAGTCCTCACAAAACTTGCGGCGCCTCCATTTAGTATCATCTTTATCATCATCATAATCAGATAACGACGTTTGTCGCAGCCCGTAATTAGGGCTCCGTTCCAGCTCCGAACCCAACTGCCCTTACGGCAACGACGTGAGAAACGGGCCGAGGGTGCCCTCCGAACCTTGCCCCATTTGAGTGGTGTGGGCCTCGTAATTGGACGAGGAGTTTGTCACCATCATGCCCCTCTTCCAGGAGTACGACTATGTCGCTATTCTCGGGTATAATGGAGACTACGGGAGACCCTGACCTCAAGTCTTCACTTTACCAGTACTCGCTAGCTCGCGACATCGTCAACATGCTGAAACTCGTAACTGGGCTTTCAGTTTCAGGGCGACGACGGCGTTCCAACACCATATTTCTATAAGCGGCAACTCAACTTCAAGATCAACTTCGAAGAGGAGGGCTATGCAGTTGATCCCGTCCTCCTTATAAAATCCGGGGTCCAGTTTCACACGGGCACCGATTAAGCAACGCGTTACGCTATCACACGTACGCCACCCCCACCAACTTCGCCACAGACGTAGCCGACTGCCTCCTACATGCCGTAATCTCGCACCACGTGGCGCCTTGTCAGATTCTTACGAACCATGGGAGCCACTTCTTGCCGCAAATTATCAATTGCTTCCTTCTTTGCTGCTGTACCAAGCACAACTTTACCACCGCCTATCACCCATGCACAAACGGAAATATCAACGCTTTCACAAGACGCTTACGGATATGCTAGCCGTGTACGTGTCGCCGACCACCGGGACTGGGACGTACCACTATCCTACGTTGCTTTTGCTATACCTCTTCTCGCCTCGTCACTGCTGGCTACTATCCTTTTTTTAGCCTTTTTGGAACCTCCATGCTGTTGGGCACAGTGTTGCCTAACTCGGGGTCGTTGTCGGCCGAATATGTACGAGACGCCGTAGCACACGCTGTTTTGCCCTGCCAGGTTGCCCTCTGCGGGATGTCGACAGCGCAAACAACCCGGAGGGGGCGATAAGACCAGCACCATCGCGATGTGTCGTTCTCACCTTGCACTTTAGTACCCCTGTGGGCCCCATAGCGCCACTTGAGGCTGTTTGAAAAACAAGATCTGCTGTTTCACCGGCCCTTATTGCATCATACGCAAGGTAACTCCCATGACCTACGAAATTGCTCCGCTCACATCATCGTCGTCATCCCCTCATTCAACGTCGCAACTTCTGCACGTCTCTCGTCTAAATCTGTATCACTCCCGCTACCCAAGCTGCCTCTCACGTTGGTCTGTCGTTTGCACCGCGCCGGTGCTTTCGGCGCAGGAGGTAATGTCACGGGGTCCTGAACCTTGGGGTACAGTCAAAACACACGAATTCATAATGCTTGACCACGGAGTACAGCACTCGCGTCGCACCGTACCAGAAACGTCAAATGTTGGGACATCACTTCATAAAACGGGCATGTCCTCGTTGTGCGTGTAAAGTATAGCGGCACTGGCGTGCTCTTCTTCCACACCCCGCTCGCGGGCACGCCTAAAGGATTAACAGGTGATTTCTTCGTTCCCACGGGAAAAACATCACATAAAATGTCGCTCCGGAGGTACTTTTCGCCGTACGGGAAAAACACCGCCCTAAACGTACCTCCAGGACAAACACAGAAAACACAAGCTCTTCGGTGCAAACATGTCTGCCTCATGCCAATTAGTCTACGCAGGCTACATCTGGAAACCGAGGCAGATAGAGCTTCGCCGCTGTAAAAACAAAAGCCCTGGTTGGGATCAAATCCGAAATTTTGGTTGCAGCCGCACAAACACCCTACCCAGACAGTCAGCAGGTGGGGTTGGCCTTCCCCATAAGAATCGTATGCATGCGATGATCTTCTGCATTGGTGGCACTCGTCGTGGTGTTTTTTAAACATGGCTAATTGCTTCATGTAACTTAGGGATAACTTCGCTCTTGTTAAGGACACTTCTGGAGTATCGGAAGATCGAGGTTTGTAAAAGTGGACTAGAAGCTGAAGAGATAAAGAACAAAATGCTGCGTTGGCTTCAACAACAACATAATAAATTGAGCGATACAACATCAAGTGATTTGAAACAGGAATGTTTGAAGGCCCGCAAAGCAACGATTAGTCCACGCGACGAGCTTCGCGCATAAAAGTAAAAATGAAAACATCGGACATACAGTGACCTTGAGCACTTAACACTTACTTTTTAATCTTTTTACTAAATTTTAAGAGGGCCTAAAGTTCTCTGTGTCGTCCTCATTGTATTCTGCTGGCAAATTGTTCTCGAAAAAATATAAATAATTTTAAACGTATCCCTTCCGCAAAAGAAGCGTATCAGCGTTTTTTAAATGTTGATGGCGTGTAGAACATGTAACTGCCTGTTCCATGCACGTAATTTTATTTCTGGGTGATTGCCTATGCAAAATAAGGTAAATACGTTTTTGCTTGCCATAATACTGCCAGTGCTTGGTGATCCCTGTCAACTTGGTGATGTGCGCCATCTATAGCAGCTATGGATAATTTGAATGTTGTTTCTATGTGTTGTGTAGTATGGCATGGCCAATGTCACAATACAAAAATTGTAAATGACCCCCTTTTCCGCCATACTTATACTGCTTTATGCACGTTAACGTTCATGAGTGAGATTGCGCACCATGCCTGTAGTTCACGAAAACCTAAATTTGGAACACATTGGTAAAGAGAATTTTGAATTCCTGACAAAGTATTTAGTCATCGGCAAACATTTATTTTTACTTGCATGTATTTGTAAACATGATTACTTATATTGCGGCGTGGTTTTTGAATCAGGATGCCTATGTTTTGGCTACGCACCACACACGGCGATGATGAAGAAGAGCCTTTTATACAAATGTAATCATCTCCTTTACATCAAAGGCGGTTGTCTAGAACTTACGTCTCGGTGCTTTTGATGAAGATGTCGTTCACCTCTGCTTTGTGGGTTTTCGGACTGTCAAATATACTACCTTGTCAACATGGCTAACTTGAACGGTATTTTTTGCAGACTACATTGGTGAGCTGCTAGGCACAACCACCTCATGTTCGGGAACATTCCTTCGAGCCCGGCAGGGCCGCCCTTTTTTGACACACCGGTTCGTCGGAGTAGCCGCCGCCAACTCGGCGTGTCTCCTGAGCACGCCACCGTTTCCTCCCGAAGCGCCCAAGATGCCAAGTTCGCCAACCGCACGTAATGCCACAAACAGTCGTCCCTCAGGTTAGATTTCAAAAATACATGCCACGTAAAAAATCGCGTGACGTGGGTAAATAAAGAGTCGAGCACTCGATGAAGAAGTTGACCCCGTCGCACCGTTCAGCCAGTGGGGACCCTCAACAAAACTTCACGAATGTGTGCCTCTTTCGAAACGACACTCCCAGGACATGGTTCGAGAGCCACCAGGCGAGATTGTCGCCAGGGTTCGTTCAAAATTCGCCAGCACCAGTAGGATACATTTCCGGCAACACTGCCGTGACCGCATGCAGCAAATTCTGTTTCCCAAATTCAAAAGCAAAAAGACATGGTCGTGATGATCGCGAAGGACATGGCTCGCTTCTTTAGAAAGAAGACCTTCACATGCCCCGATATGTCTGTGCCAAACGAAATGCGACACCAAATGCAGGCGCTAAATAGGATCGCTGTTTCCTTGCCTTGTACGAAATCTACATCGTACAGAGAAGGATTTTATCTAGGAGGCGACAGCCATCAAGCGAGCCCTGCAAGAAGCATGCCGCCGGCAGTACAACCCAGTGAACGACAGATCTTCAAGCACCACTCCTAATGTGGTTGTGGGGTGTCCACCGAAAAGCCGCTCGGGAGCTTGTCAGATGCATCATTCCGGGGGAGCCCCTCAGCTGCACAGAATAGTCTTGTACGAACCAGTGCCTGCATCGGTCGCCGCCAATGTGCCCGAATAATTGGCCCATCTCCCCGAGGGGGGACTCGAGTAAATGCGTCGCGTAGGGGATGGGTGTATTCGCGTTAACGTTAGTGTTTGGGGGTGGTGGTGGGGTGGCAGTGAATGTGTTAACTATTATGCTTTATTACTATTATTTATTATTTTCTTTCATATATTAATTATTACTTTCGTGATTTTGCGACTCGAGTCCCCCCTCGTGGAGAGATGGGGCCCAATTTTTGTTTTTTTTGTGACGCAAGAAGTGAAGGCAAGGAGTAGGTAGGTTGTTGTAAGTCGTTATTTTATTTATTTGTTGCTGTTGTTCGTTGTATTGGACGCTGAGAACGACGGCTTCGTGGTCGCTAAAGTGTACTGTTAAGGGGTCTTTAAGCAGTGGTCGTGCGTTGCAGCAACTGGTGAAGACAAGATCGAGCAACTGCTGCCGTGTGATCAGCAGCTTCTTGACGTACATTGAATGAGTCAAGGATTACAGGCGCGTTCGTACCCTTTCATTCTGTGTCGCTTTTGTGGCGCAGTGGGGAAGAGCACCATGTACCTCGCGTTCCGCCCACAGGGTCGTGGGATCGAAACCAGGGCGCCGATAACTATTATTTTTTATATAGTGTAGGGGGAGGGGTGCGGACCGGTGAGTTGAGAGTGAGGAGGGTAGCGTGATCCGGGAGAGGAGGAGTGGGGAGAGGGGGAGAGGGGCACCTGCGCGCTGAGCTGTTGCGGGACGGACGGCCGCGGCGCTACATGTGAGTTAAAGAATGCTCTGCATTTTAAAAAAATCCCGCAGAAGTTGGCGGTCGCACGCAGAGCAACACCAACCACTGGTCCAAGCAAGTCATTTATCAACGGTGCGCCACCAACCCCTGCGGTGACCGCGGCAGCACCCAGCTTTCTCTGTCCTGAGGCCACGGACGACCGCCCGCACACACCCTTGCACATCACGACATTCATTCGGGGAACAGGCGAGGAAGGCTGCCTTCTAGCACACAAACGACCACCGCCGGTATGCTTCCACTATTGCAAAGCGGGCCACGTCTACTTCTGTAGCATGTACGGCTCCCCTGTACACATTGTACAGCATACTTAAGTCTGCGTATTCAACAATTTCATTCGACTGTAGTGAACAAGTTAGGAACGGAACATTCCGAAGCTGACCCCCGTCCCAAGCCCTGGTCTAGCACACGGGCCCTAAAAATGGAGGCAAAGAGGCATTTTTGTATCATTCGACGCCGCAAATTGTGTAACGAACAGAGCCTACGACGCCGAGCTGCAGCTATTTGATGAAGTTCCTGAAAGGTCAACTTGCGCACAAGCCGAGGCTCCTTACACGCAGTTTTAAGTTCTTTTGTTTACGAAACAACATCATCTACAAGCGAAACTATTGTCCGACCCGAAGAGACTAATACCCCGTATGTCTTCGACACAAGATACTACGGGCCTGCCATGACAAGTTCTGCTGCTAGCCACCTTGGTTTTGCACGTACGTTTCCAATGAAGGAGAACCCCTACTTGCGGTGGTGAGAGAATGCATTGTACATGCCGCGGCTGACAGCGGGAAGAACCATCGCCGACGAAAGGCCTAGCCGGAATACGTAGCTGGTCAGGTACCAAAAAAACCTTTTCAATAACTCTCCATAAACGTTTCGTGCTCCCTTCGCACCTTACATGTGGGGAAACAAGTGGATAATTGTCGCGACCGACTAACTCACCCAATCAAAGGAAACACAAAGCTCTTACGTTTCCCACCTATCTACGTGGCTCACGTTTAGGTGGATAACATTGTTCTACGCTTTCTAGACACGGGAAGTTTCATCACAGAAAGAGAAAACTACATTCAACGCGCGCCGCTGTTCGCGCCACTGTTACTTACTATACCAATATCTACAGCTTAATATCTACAGAGGAACGGTTGTAACCCAATGCCTAAATAGAAACTAGTGTAGGCAAGCTAGTCAGGTATGTTTCCCGTAAAGCATATAAAACTTAGAATGGAACTCTTTCCTACGTGATTTTGCGTAGAAGACAGCCCGACTAGAAACAATGCGCTTAATGCGATTCGGTTTTCTCTATAGACGTGACGCAACAACAATGCTGCATGCCTTGGCACCTAGCGACCACTGTGATGACGCCGATAGTGAACAAGGGATCACGAAGTTGTCGAATAGGAGCGGCAGCCTCAGTCGCTAACGCCTGAGTAAAACAAGCAGCATCTGCATGATTCCGCCCTTTATAGTGCATTTAATGGGCACACTTCCTCTGATTCCGGCAACAATATTTGGGTGTGGACCCCCAATCTGAGAGGTCGAAGGCTGTAACCCATGATACTCTATTCCGAACCCTACAGAGTTATGATGAATGGCCAAGTGAGTCCGGAAAGAGTTATTCAAGAAGACGTTGCCTCAACAAGGATCATCATTTAAGATCGAAAGTAAGTAGCACACGTAGTCCGCATGATGCTTCGAAAAAAACGTGACATGCCGAAAATGGCTCGCCGCTCCAGTCAGCATACTTCCACATTAGCGTTTGCGACGATGCGTCACCAGGGGAGATAAGCTGCCACACGCCTTGAAAAGGACGATACTGTGATTTTGGGGGGCTCCGCGGCGAAGACGGCGGGTAAAGAAGAGCGCTTGTCGTAAAACAAGCTGTCATTATTACATTTAGCCGCTGTTGGCTTTCCTCTCGTGTGAGCGCTTTTTGGCAATGCATCCTTTTCAACAACCCCAAAGCGTTCATAATTGCGACGCTTTCGTTTGTTGTGAAGCGCAATTATTACGACGCGCTTCGGCACGGTAACGAAAAATAGGCCTCTAAACACAGCGAAGTAGACGGTGGTATTGGACATGAAATAAACCATTAGAGTAATTTTCCAATCGGACGTGAGTGAAGTGAAACGTTTTTTAAAAAAGAAAAAAGTAACATCGCTTCAAACCTTGCTATTATATTAAAACAAGAGTGAATTTATGAATGGTTTCCGACCAGCTGCATTGTTGCGTTTAATCCCTTCATGAAACCGGGTTTCTAAGCGTTAATGATGTTTTCCTTATAACAACTGTGATTACTGCTTAGAGATTATATGCTTTAGCATTTCCGCGGTAGTGAATAATAACTACATTGGTTGTAGAAGGAACTATGTTCTTGGCACTACTGTCGGGGGGCTTGAAAAATGTGGGAATTTCAATTTCCGTCTCACAAAGTAAGAGTGACTTTTTTTATATAATGCTCAAATCTTGGGATCAACATTTGGCAAATTTTTAAAGAACGGTATTAGGTAAATATCAATCCCAGCATTTTTTTTGCATCAATATCTAGCCACGGGCTTTGCAAGCCTCCGTGACTTACAGAAATGCTACGAGAGGTCGTACATAAATACATGGTTTACCACTATTGGTAAAGGTTCAGTGATTACGCAACAGAATAGCTGTTTTGCCGACAGAAGTCTGTATGTCGTACCACAAACCCCCAAAGCATAAAAAAGGCGTTATGGAGGTCACGAGAATCGCCAAACCTACACAACTAGGCCACCCAAAATGCCCAGGTGTACGAGTTAGAATTGGGGGGAACACTATCCTGTGCATCAATTGTGCAGAAAAAAAGAAAGAACGCCTCACATGGGTAGGGATCGAAGCAAGCGCGTTTTTTGCAGTATGCGACCGGGGTGTAACCATTTCATTGATCTATTGGGACAATTTTGCTGCTTGTTGTAACTCGCATAGCAGCAACAGAACCTGCCTTCAAACATATCGGGACGAGCCCAAAGAGCATGTTACAAATTTAGAACTAGGAAAAGAAGATTACAGTCAGGAACGGATAGCCTTGTGAGGCCAGGTGGCGCATGCGGATCATCATTAGTGTTTTCGAAAGATTCGTGCCAGTGTGGAGACCATAATGTTGATCTCTCTCTAGCTCGTCCGCTCCTCTTTTTTTCAAACAAGAGGCGCGCCACCAGCTGTGTGTTTTGCAAGCCTTGAGCCACTAGTGGAAGCTGTGTCAAATTTTGTGTTTTGTTTGCCTACATCGTCCACGTGTGCAACGTTGGGAAAACTGGTTATGTTGGTGGGAAAGTGGCTCCAAAATTTCGATGAAGATGACAAAAGAAAATGTTTGTTTACTCTTCATAAAAATGCTGCTTTGCATTTTGATACTATCGCAGAGCTGTTTTTGGTGCTATCACGAATCTGCTTCGTTTTTTTTTGTTGTCAGTATACTGCATCTCGAGTCCTCCACGGTTTCTCATTCAGTCTTGAGCAAGATTTAACACAAGGATCTTAAAAAAAAGCACCTTAAGTCGTTGACAGCGGATGATTATATAGACTCCGAAAGAGTTTGAATCTTAAAAAGTACGCAAGAATACCTAATATGCTAGCGTGAGTAGCTTTCAAAAGACGTGATAACACTCTAAATATTTCAGTATGGATACTACTTCGCGGGTGACTCGAAGCACCAATTACTTCGTCGTGTATGCTGACGTTCAGAGAGATGTTGTTAAGTTGAATGATTGGTTCAATGCAACCTGATTACAGTACAACTGTCAAAAAAGTAAACTGATATGCTTTCAAAACTCACACAACGTAGTACCAATTAATGATTCTGCTTGTCTGCAGACGTAACAAATTCACGGACTTGCTCTTACCGCCATGTAATGCGGGTACCTGAGGTAAAAAATCTCGCGGTGTGTTCGTTGACGGTGACCTGGTCCTGGAACACACACGAGGTATTTCTGCGAGAAACTGCGAAGAGTGCGTTGCGTGTGTACTGTGCAATGCGAAGGTATTATTCGGCTCGTCCCAGTTAGGAGGTTAATGACCCAGTCTCAACTTACAGCTTTCTCCGTTATGGCATGCGCTCTTTTTTCTATTGTTCTTCAGTTGGGAAGAAAAACGTTAATATAATTGCGAAGAAGTTTATTGCAAAAAGAGCTCTTTATAATGTGTTACACGAGAGGAAAATCAACCGTGTCTATATATCCACAGGATTGCATAGTTTTCAAAACGTGTTTAAACAATGTGTTAATGTTAAAATTATTTGGGAAAACGAATATGAGGACTGTAACACGAAATATTTACCTCTAAAACATGAGTCTCGTTATATGATACCAACAAATCAAACACACTACGGGAGGGCCATAGGATCGTGTATGTACCGGCATCTTTAATGAGCTTCCAAATGATCGGTTTTTCTTCATAACTTCGCGAAGTAGGCTGAGTTGTCCCACGCTCTTTGGGGGAACGGCTGAGCCCATTTGCTCAGGACTGTTTCATTTTGTTTCACCTTTATTTTTCGTTTCTTGTTTTGTACAATTTTGGTAGTTGTATTTCCTAAACCTTCCTCATCTATGGTTTTGTACTTTCTAGGCATGTCATAGCAGCACGTTCCCGTTTTACAAATTCAGTCTGTGAACCATTGCTGCTGATGAGAGGAGGAGAGTCACCAAACGTGCCTACTGAAGCTTAGGTTGCCCGCGACTGTACATTGATGAAAAAATAAAACTCGTATTATCTTCTGTCAGGTTATGCAGAACTATGCATTTTTTCCGAGTTTACCGATGGGACTCAGAGATACGATCAGGAGTGTACCATGTCAATCTAATATGCCTTAAACTACGTGTACATGGTATTGTAGTTGTTTTTAAACTCCGCTGCTGGCAAGATATGTCTAAAATTGAACCGCTACACGGTGAACACCTTGTCGATTCGTTGAAAAATCGTTAAGCCTTGAGAACTAACCACATATACAAAGTTGTGGCACTGTTGGCAAAAGTTGTTGGGGTAATCCCTTTCCGAAATATTTTCCTATTTGTAATATCTCAAGGGCCTCAGTCAAGAGACGTGTCACATGAGGAGTAGAGAGTTCGCTAAACATATGATTCTTCGAACCCCTCATGTAAAACCCTGTACAGGGGCCTTTGATGTATAATAAATAATAAATAAATTTGTTTCAAAGGCTTCTTGTTAATGGGCGTTGCAGGAGGGGTGCACCATGTCGCTGGAAGATCGTTCTATTCAGTTGGTTTTTATAAAATTAAGAAGTGATGCGGCAGTAGTATTGGGTAGTAGAGTAGGTAGTAGTGTGTAGCACGGGGCGGATAAACATCTTTGGAGTGGCTGATAATGAAATCAAAGACGATTACCTTGAATGACAAGATGGCTTAGGTGTAATGCATGCTAAACGGTTGAAACAAACATCGTCTTAAAATTTTGCGCCGTGAATCTAAGTTAACAGTATTGACTTGCAATTTCAGCTTGAACAAAAACCACAGGACTTAGGAAGGAAACACGCACCCAATTCTGACGTTGTGTCCGTGTTTCCTTTTTAAGTCCTTTTGTTTTTGTTCAAGCTGAAATTTCAAGTCAATATGAATCAACTCGCCCAAACCCAAGCAATTCAACAGTGTATGCGTGATATTTGATTCGGTGACGCTGGTATGATAGGAGTAGTCTGAATAAATGAATCTGGATGCGCGATTTTGTATGGATTCAAGTGTTTCAATAAGAGTGATTTGATGGGGATCGCAGATGGCACATGTATGTTGTAGCTTCTGGCGGACTAGTGTTAGATAAGTTGAGAGTTCAGCAGAAGGCGGGGCTGGACGTTATTTTCTTCGGAGATAGCGAAAAACGTGGTTGGCGTCAATAATGATGTTCATTATGTGGGATGGCCACGTCAGATCCGAAGTTAAAATGATGCCGAGTTATTTGCATGAATTAACTGCGGCAAGTGCAGAATCCAACAGGTAGTATTTAGCGGATGAACAAGACTGTCGCGGGTGAAAGGAAATGACACAGGTTTTCTCATGTTGAGAGCAGACATTTCTCACACCATGTTGGGATCAAACAAATATCAGACTCTACAATGGCAGTGTCATTTTTATTCTGAATAGGACCATAAATGACATAGTTACCTGTGAATATTCGAATGCTAGAATCTATTTTCTTGGAGAGATAATTAATATATACTAAAAATAGTAGAGGGCCAAGAACATTGCCTCGAGGTACGCTGGAGGTTACAGCGGATAGGGAGTAGCGATGGTTATTAGCAAGGACGAACTGCTGACAGTTAGTCAAGAAGTCGCATATACAATTAAAAACCAGATGATTAAAGTAAGACTTTGAAGCTTGTGAAATAATCTTTGATGGGGAACTTAGTCAAATGCTGCTCGAAATCATTGAAAATAGCGTCTACAGGCAAGTTAATATCGAGGCTGGAACTTAGGTCTTTATTAAACAGGGCTGAGTTGGGTGTCACATTAAAGGGCGTTTTGAAAACTACGTTGGTTAGGGTAAAGAAATGTACTGAACGCAAAAACGTTGCAAGGTGGGAATAGATTGCGTGTTCCATTATTTGAGTCTACACTTGTGATAACAATGGGGCGATAATTACTTCGTGATAGTGAAAAACCTTTGTTCGGGAGAGGAACGATTCTACCAAGCTTCCAGTCTTCCGGCACAACTCCGCATGAACTGAACTGCTGAAATATGTACGTAAGAATAATGCTTGTTATTGAATTAGTGTTTTTCAGTATTTTGAAATTGATGCCGTCCATTCGTCGTATGACGTTAGTTTCAATTTCTTAATTATTTTTTCAGTGTCATTTAAATTCAATTTAATGTCCAGCATCAGAGAATAATCGAGGAATGGGGAGTCTGGAAGCCAGCCATAAGATTCAGGGGTAAATGTTTTGCCCATTTTATTTGAAAAGAAAAAGAAACAAAGGTAGCGTAGTTTATGAGTTACTCCAGCACGTAAATGAGCATTTGTGAAACTTCTTACAGTGGTTATTTCCGGGACTTGGTGGGTGGTTTAATGCCGCTCGAGTTAGTTAAATTTGATCTAGGAATTTAAAACAACCAACTGTTCTTTTTTACCAGCTACCTAGCACCGATAGACTTTACTGATCTAGGAATTTAAAACAACCAACTGTTCTTTTATACCAGCTACCTAGCACCGATAGACTTTACTAAAAACATAATCGTGACACCACTACTCCAGAATATCTAGCAGTTTTTTGCCCTGGATTTCTCCCTTCTGTGTCCTTAAAGTCACTGCTTAGCCACCCTTTTTGTACAAGTATAAATGTGTTATAATTATTCATACAGCTAAATGTTTCCAAACTTATGTTTCCAGAACGTTTAGATTGTTTTATTTCGTTTAGCCTATTTGCTGGAGAAACGATCTCCCTGGCGTTAAGAAGGTACAAATGCACTACTTCGAATGGTATTCGACCGGATCCGGCTTTTTCACTTGAGGACAAGCGGATCCCAGTGAAATAGCTACATGCATTCAAGTATACTCTACGGTGCAGTGTGGGTTTATGATTCACAGAATAAAAGCGCAAAAAAACTGTACAGACAGTCTGAACAATTTATTTTGTGTACCAACAGCACTCTTCCAGAAATGCATTTTGAGGGGTATCAGATAACTTGAAACCTCGCGTAAATACAACAAATACAAATATCTAGAACTATATAGAACAACAAGGTCCCGAAGCAGCCATGCAAAACGTTTCAACTCTTCAGCTGCAAGCTTCGCGTACCAACTTTGATAAACAATGCCTCCCAAACCGCTTCTGCTTTATATTTCATGTTATATATAAGTAACATTTCGTGCAGAAAAGCTTTCCGCCAGAACCAAAGCATTACACCTGAGAAAGTGGTGCTATACTCTGGTGTTAACCATAAACGGAAACATAAAATTCACCATCTAGTCAATTCGAAACTGGTTAATTGAAATGAAAGCGATACCTGTGCGCGAACTGCCTAACATGTCATCTTATTTTACCGCATAAACGGTACTGATGTCGGGATGCGCGTCTCGACATGACGCTACATGTTGCCGTGTCGTTGGCCACTGTCGTGCTCCAAACAACAATGTTGTGTACAGAAATATCACCGCAAAATCATGAAACACTCCTTACAAGTAGAACAATGTAATACCAAAGTGCGCTGTTCATTTATACAGTAACAGCTTTCGCGAAAATCGAACATGAGACAAATAACAACGTACATGTAAGTAAGCCACGTCTGGTAAAAACGCCAAGAAAAAACACCTACAGAGGAGTGGTCTGCATATTGTGAATGCGCGCACACGTGCGCCGCAATGAAATCTTCTTACAGGTATGCAGAAACCAGTAGGTAAGAGATATGTGGTCTAATCATTGTAGAACAGTTCTTTACGTAGTAGCGTAATGATGAAGTCACGATGCCGAAAGAAAAAAATGCCGGGAAGCTTGCGCTCACGCGCAAGACATGGCGAAGCTGTTGCAAGTGAGCGTTGCCGGACACATTCTTAGGTTCAGTGTAATTGTTTACTTGCATAGCTGCGGTGCTAGTAATCGTCGTCTTATGCATCGAAGAGGTCGTCGTCTTCATCCCGGCGAGTGGTGAATGCAACTTCTTGCTCAGCATTCTAGACTCTTACGAGTTCAACTGGCGAAGCTTGCATTAGGTCGCGCAAGGCCCGAATTTGCTATACGTAGGCACTGAAGGACACATCACCGCCCTTTACGACAAGTTTGAAATTTTTTGCTTACATGTTTCTCGCTGCTTTGCACTGTGCTTGTAGTAGTATTCCTGATATGAATCGATATCGTCGTGTTCTCCATATCAAGCATTACATGCACCGGACGGCTTGATGATTTGCTAAAGCGTCTGCGCGAACCGGGGATTCGGTGGTCACCGCGGGGCAGGCATTCATGAGGGCTCGGCGTTTTCTTGTTCCTCGTGGCTTTTGTCAGTTTTTTTTTTCCTAAGGCTTCTGTGCGCGCCGGGACCACTCGGTGGTCGACGGAAAGCACGTGTTCACGAGCTCAATGATTTTGGTGGTACTTTCTTCCCTCAACGCCGAACTGACGGCTTGTACAACAGTTCCGCGGTTAAAAACACATTACGGAAGTTCAAGCTCATTACATCCTGGAACACTCCGAAATCTTGAAAAAAACTTCTGTTTCGTTTTAGAGGTTCTTTATTTCATTTCCTGAGTTAGGATTTTTAAAGTGTAGCTGAGTACGCCGGTACTCGAGACCGCAATATTTTACTTGACGGCTTTTCTAAGCCGCCGTTGCGCTAGAAAAAATCACCATCCTCATTATCGTCACTCTAGTCGTCATCTTTCTCTACACTTTGATGATGGTTGGATGTTTATGGCGCACGGCCACTGGGGCAAAGAGCGCCAAAACAATAGTCATATATGAGGGGTGAAACCTTAAACACTACGAAAAGTCAGCAAAAACAAAAGTAAAATCACAAAACGACAATGAGCATGGCTGGTGTATAGGGCCAGGGAGTGATCACGCGTGGTATGAAATGAGGTCTAAAAATTGAACTTCTTCTACATATTTAAAAACGCACTTGATAGAAAACATGGGATTGTCAGAGAGGGAAAACGCTGGGTGTAGTAGGACGTGTAGTCTTTATAGCTGTGGGAAGTGTTTGCCTCGTGTTGTGTGAAGTGCTTTGCATTGAATGAGTATGTGAACTACGGATAGGGCCTCTCCACACCTGCCACACTGGGGTCTTGAAGACCCCGTGAGGAGATACGAGTGTGTGACGTGTGTGTGCCCTATCCGTAGCCTAGCAAGGGCAACTTCTGTGTATCTGTTGCGTGTGTCAGTGGTGTATGGTCCCAAGCGTGGTTTTATAACGTGTAACTTGTTATCTGTTTGTTCACTCCAGTGTGTTTGCCATCTGTTGCGAAGTTGGTGTCTGATGTGTGGCTTCATGTCGGTGTATGGCACTGTTGCTATGTCCATTGTATTCAAGAGTGTAGCTGCAGTGCCCATTCGATCTGCGGTTTCGTTCCCGGCAATTCCAGAGTGCCCTGGAACCCAACAGAAAGTTATTTGAAGGTTTGATGCATATGCAGACATGATAGCCTTAAAACATGATTGATGACAAGGTTTTTAGAATGCTTTCCTGATGCAAGTGCTTGTACAACGCTAAGAGAGTCCGTGTACATGATGAATTTTATGATTTGATGTTAGACTATGTGATTTAATACCATTAAAATACCGTATGCTACCGCTGTGAATATACTGCTACAAAGGTTCATTGTTTTACTGACGCTAAAGTTTGGCCCATGCGCAGCACAAGCCACAGCAGTTGCAGTCTTGGACGCATCACTGTAAAACTCTTCACAGCGGTACTTATGCTGCACAAACAAGAAATGCTGCAGAATCGCAATCCTTGGTGACCTGTTCTAGCTAAACTGCATAAAAGACAGGTCACATGGCACAGAGCGGAGATGCCATGGTGGAATTGAATTAATGATGGGCGTCTTGTGAATGCTTGAAAACGAGACTTCTAGCTCAGAGGCTTCTTCTCGCACTCTTAGAGAAAACGGCATGGAGATTGATGGACGATTTAAAAAGAGTTGCTGTGAGGATGCATCATTAATGGCCGAAGTAAAAGGATGATTTGTCATAGACATGATTTTTGAGGCATATAAAACGTCCATGTACAACCTCTGGTGATCTAGGGACCATTTCTTGCATTCTACATAGAGACTTTGGACAGGTCTAGTGCGAAAAGCACCGCATGCGAGGCGTAGCCCTAAATGCAGCACCGGATCCAGCATTTTTAGTGCCGTTTTTGTTGCGCACCCATATACAACACTGCCGTAGTCCAAGCGGGATCCCACTAGGGCGCTATAAACCCGCAGAAGGAGTTGCCTGTCTGCACCATACGGCTGGGGGAGAGAACTTCGAGAATATTCATAGTTTTTAGGCATTTTTGCTTAAGATCTTTCAAGTATGGAACAAATGTTAGCTTGTTATCGAATATTATGCCTAAAAACTTGTGCTCCTTTTTAACAGGAATTGAAACGCCATTCAGAGTGATATCTGGGTCCGGATGGATCCCGCGCTTTTTGGAGAACACAACACAAGAACTTTTTCCTGCATTGAGTTTAAAACCATTCTTGTCTGCCCAGCTGGCAAGTTTTTTAACACCAAGCTGGACCTGACGTTCACAGATTGACATATTACAAGATTTAAAAGATATCTGTACGTCGTCTACATACATAGAGTAAGAAATGGTAGGTGGCAATGCCTTCCCAATAGAGTTCATTTTAATTATAAAAAGAGTTCAGCTTAGAACTCCACCTTGCGGCACGCCGTTTTCTTGCACATGACTCCTTGACAGTGCGTTACCAACTCTCACGCGAAACGTTCTTTGGGACAGATAACTAGCCAGAGTGTTGAGCATATGGCCCGAAACACCGAAAGACTTCATGTCACTGAGGATCCCGTAGCGCCAAGCGGTGTCGTCGGCCTTCTCGAGGTCGAAAAACACAGTTACGACATACTGTTTATGCACGAAGGCATCCTAATATACGATTCAAGAGCTGCGAGTTGATCATTCGTGGATCGCCCTGGCCTGAAGCCTGCCTGGCAGCTCTCGAGAAGACGGTTGTACTCAAGGAAGTAGACGAGCCTGCGATTAATCATCTTCTCGAAGAGCTTGCACAGGCAGCTCGTCAGGGGAATAGGACGGTAACTTGAGGGGGACGACGGGTCTTTTCCCTCCTTCAGGAAAGCTACAACTATAGCCTCCTTCTAAGAGTTTGGAATGTGCCTCGAAAGCCATATCTTGTTATATAGGTGTAAGAGTGTTAGAAGAGTGTCTGCGTGTAGGTGTTCTATCATTGTGTATGTGATGTTGTCTGGGCCTGGAGCTGAGGGTTTGCACGTGCTCAAAGCAGCCCTCAGCTCATGCAGTAAAAACTCTGAGTTATAAGAAGATGTTGACCGATTGTTATCTAGTATAGGCTTCTTTTCGGCCATTTGTTTGTGTTTCAAGAAAGTGTTTGTGTAGTGGGCTGAACTAGAAACGTGTTGGAGGTGTTGTGCGAGTGTGTCAGCCTGGTCTTCGAGTGTGTCCCCTGTAGTGCTGACCAGAGGCAGGCTGTGTGTTTGCTGTCCTTTGAGTTTGCGTATTCTCGTCCATACTTTCCGTGTGTCTGTGTAGGAGTTTATTGATGTTATGAATGTGCGCCAACTTTCTCGTTTTGCCGCACAGCGCACACGTTTTCCTAACGCCTTGGCCCGTTTGAACAAAATGAGGTTACCCAACGTGGGGTACCGACGAAGGACACCCCACGCCTTGTTCTGGGCCTCTCGCGCCCGCCTACAGTCCTCATTCCACCACGGCCTCCGCTGGTTGCGCGGGGCACCAGAGGCGTGGGGAATGGACTTTTCGGCGGCGTCGAGGATGTGCGCCGTGAGCAGTTGGGTAGCTTCTTCAACGTGTAGGTGTCCTATGGATGTGTGGTGTATTTTGGATGTCTCTGTAAATGTATTCCAGTTAGCTCGTGCTTCATTGAACCTATTATGGGAAGATGGACTGCATGAGCCTTTACCTATGTATGTGAGTGAGGTGGGGAAGTGGTCACTACCGTATGGGTCAGTGCCCACACCCCACTCAAGGAGAGGAAAGAGAACTGCGGAGCCAATCGCCAAGTCAAGACATGAGTATGTGTTGTGTCCTATGTTATGGTATGTAGGCTGTTTATTGTTCAAAAGGCATGCTCCTGATGATGTAAGAAATTTCTCTATCAGGCGACCTCGGGCATCCGTGCGAGAAGAGCCCCAAAGAGAGCTGTGAGCATTAAGGTCGCCTGTCAGGATGTATGGTTCGGGCAGCTGGTCAACCAGCGCCTCGAAGTCAGAGCTCGAAAGTGAAACATCAGGAGGAATGTATATAGAGCATACCGTTATTAACCTATTAAATATTATTGTTCGAATTGCCACAGCCTCAAGGACAGTGTTCAGAGTGACAGGGTGGCATGCTAAAGATTTCCGGGCAATTTGGCCACACCTCCTAAGAGTGCGTGCAGCCATCCCTGTTCTTTCTGAAGACCATGTAACTATTCAAGAAATTGGTGTGCTTGGAATTCAAATGTGTTTCCTGAGCACACATTACACTTGGCTGACAAGCATGCAGTATTTCGTATACATCGTCAAGATTATTGTATTATGTATTATGTATTATGTTATGTATTGTAATATGTTTTCTCTTCCCATTATGATGTGTTCGGAGCTACTGGAGTGTGATAATTTATGTAGGGTCTTTCGGTGCTTGGACTCTTAGGAGGAGCTTTCTGGCCTTCTCTACTGACCTGGACGTCGCAGCCCGTTCCTTCCGCTGCGATGAAACCCGGAAGGAGCTCGACGTCCATGTCGTCATCTGGAGGCAAGGGGGTGCCCAGCGGACTAGGCCCCCTTGACGTGGTACCCTTTCGGGTGGTCTTTGCCTGCGCTGCCAGTGCCGAAGGCGTGGGGAGCACCACAGATGGCACAGGCAGTGAGGCAGGGAGCGGGGTCGCTGCGACTGCCTCCGTCTCCATCTCCGTGCCCTTGCGTGTGCTTTGGCCGGTGGGAGATGAGCAGTGGATGCAGCGGCATCCCCAACAGACGTTGCCACCACAGCCCGCTGCTGGGTGAGCGAGCGGTGCAGAGGCTGGTTGGGCTGCCTGGGGCAACCCTGGGGGGGGCGGGCGCGGGACCAAGTCCGACTCGCGGTACTGGGTCACCGCCGAAACCAGACGCCGCTCCGCCCCCCGGCGAGCTGCGTCGGCGTACCTGCCCAGAGGGAAGGAGGCGAACCTCTTTCGCGCCTCGGGGAAGGAGATGTTCTCGTTTACTTTCAAGGCAATGATCTGTTTCTCCTGTCTGAACTTCTCACAACTTCTCGAATAAGCAGCGTGAGGTCCCTGGCAGTTCGGACATGTGAAGTGCTCAGATTCACAATTATCGGTTGGATGATCTTGTGCTGCACATTTGGCGCACGTCAGTTTCCCACGACAAGAGTTTGTACCGTGGCCAAATCCCTGACACTTATAGCAGCGGCGTGGATTCGGCACGTAGGGTCGGACCGGACATCTAACGAAGCCTGCGTTGACCGACTCAGGAAGTGTTGAGCGGTCAAACGTCAAGATGATGTGTTTGGTAGGTATGATTTGATCGTTTCGGCGTATGGTTATTCGCCTCACTGCCGTCACGCCCTGATCATGGAGGCCCTCGAGCAGATTGGCTTCAGTTTCACTTATAGGATCTGGATCAGACTCAGAGATCACGCCTTGACAGCTCTTTAAGGCTGCGATGAGGTGTGATCTTGATGTCAACATTGACCATGCGCGTTTGTGAAGGAGGTTGCGGACCTGCGTGTTTGTTGTCTACCTCAATCAAAAGTTCTCCCGTTTTCAGTTCCTTAGCCTTGTATGACTTTCCGACAAGGCTTTTAAGATACTTGGAGATTAGAAACACGGACTGGGAAGTGATTGGTTTTGTCTTGTCAAGAGACTCCATGATGAGAAAGCGCGAGAAATTATCGGGCTTTCGGAGCGAGATTGATTGCAACGGAGGAAAAGATACTTCGGTGCGGCCCCTTTTCGGGGGCCGATCCCGTCTGGGGGTGGGTTTGGAAAATGCCATACGATACATTGGAAAGCAGGGAGACGGGGGTACTTTCTTCTTTGACCTTACCCTGGTAGTCAAAGAGGTCCCGGAGCTCCCTGCCTGGTAGACAGGCAGGGAGCCCATCGGCCGGAGCTTGACCAAGGCTCCAACGGCCACCGTTCACGGCTTCTAACCCTTCACCTTTCACCTTCTAGCCACGGTAGGTGACAGCATAAGTATGGGGGCTCGGGGTACGTGGTGTCGCCACTCACCGTCACCAAGATTGTTCAAGGTGCCCCGTGCGGGGTTTCTCTACACTTTCCTGTGCTGCTTAGAATACGCGACCTCTAGCAGTCACTGCCATAGCACATGTATATCTGTAACAAAAGCACGTGCCTGAATGCTGTTACTACAATTTAAAACGAACGCTAAAAGTGCAGCAAGTCTTCCTTGATGGAAAGCAAATTTGTATGAGGGCTTTGATATAGGCATTTGCTTGAGGATCATTTATCATTGCGAATGCATTACGTAGGTCTTTTCTTAGCAAGAACGAAGCATCATACCGTTATCCGTGCGGAAAAAGACTGAAGTAAAATATAATTTACCTTTCTTGATACCATCCAAGCTTCTTCCGCTCGCGTGTACGTTAATTGCAGCGGCTGCAAGGTTGTGCCAAGTTACCTTGCTTTTAGCTTTACGACACGACATCGCTGTTTTTATGGTTATCCCTGCAACTAAACGCAGTGAGGTGCTTTAGTAAAGCTAGGCATGCAACGCAAGCATCATAAAGCTTTTCCACCTTCATAGTACGGAGTTCTTAAACAAGGATCCACCCACAATATTCGGGCAAATGCTACTAGCTGACACCTATTGATACAAACGAAGTGGTCTTATTTACGTCGTGACTCCAACAAGGAGACTCCCGGACTCTTTTTCTGCAATGCAGGACGAAGGCCCAACTTTATAACAAGGGAAGGCCATCCTCGACAGGTCTATTGAAAACTCGAGTAAGGCATACATCAATTTGGAAAAAGTACTTTTGATATTGGTATTTTTAGACACCCATTATTGGACATAAATGTTACATATAGCCTGTTTCTCGTTTATTAAAACATTGTGTTTAATTGCTTCAAGTAACGGCCACTTTAGACAATTAAACTGCCACGCAAACATTGGACGTTTGTTATGAAACGACATACCCCAAAGTTCTGACTGCCACGTAAGTCTCAGTGCATACGGTTACATGCCAGCGAGATGAATGAGAACATTTCTAACTGGTAAGGCAAAAAGAGTATAGTTCGGAACCCCCATGTGAACATTAAGTTATGTTTTGTCGTCCACACTTAAAAAAAGCTTATTATTTGCACTGTAACGCATGGACTAGACCGGTTGGTAAAGATACTTATTCATGAAACTTTAAAAACTCAAGAAATATTTTTCTATGTTTTACGTTAACTGAGATGATTTGCTTTCCGCTTCGCGCTGATTTTATTGCAAGAGAATTGGGTTTTGTATTGAGCCAAGCTAAGCGGCCACGAAACTAAAGGCATGTTACCATGCCTGTGATAAATTTATAATTCCTTTGTTGAGAATCGTAATAGAACGAAGCTAGCTATTTGATTGTACGCGCTCTGTAGCGCAAGCCTCGTAATTAACACTCAAAAACTGTACGTGCACACGGGGATGGTTACACCCTGAAATACCATGTATCACAATAAAGAAAAAGCAAAAGAGCACACAACCAGGGGCCAAATCGCGCGTTCCCTAAACGTAAATCACTAACGTACGCCCGTTTTCACGAAGCTCTGCAGCAGTCACTTTCAAGCCAGGCCATTCCCCGCCGCGTAACGCCTTGATCTCGGCCGTCACGGTGGCCTGTCCTTATCGTTTCGCCGGCGAACGCGGGGTACCGACTTATAGCCCAATAATGATTCTAGATTATTTCAACAATAGAAGTGTTTTATTCTGTGGTCACTTTATTGTAATTTCCTGTCAGAAGTGACACTTGCTTGGATATCGCGGGGATGTATTCCACTATATGTAAGGAATAGTCGCAAACTTTTATATAAATCCTGTGATCGTGATCTTGCAATTATGGCTGCAACGTTTTTCTGGGGAATAAATTTTGCTTTGATTCTTTATACCTCAGACATTTCTGGCAACGTTATCCTTATACCGACCAACCTGAGTAATGCATATCCCAGCCCTTCCAACAGGGCTGGAGGGAGCTTGGAATTTCTCTCCCAAGATTACAGGAATATAGATTTCTCCCGTGACAGAATGGTTTCGCCTGTGAACGACGTCATCTTTAGCTCGCTGGGGCCCAGCTTCCATTGTTGCAAGCAGCTTTCGTTCTCTGGTTCCCCAATGAACGACACGTACGCACCGGCGTTCGATATACCATCATCATTGAGTGGTACCAGATTTGGGCTGAAAGAGAATGCCAATCGCTCTTTTGTTGTTGTCAATAAATATTTTATTCATTCATTTATTTTTGACTGTTGCTAAAGGTGAAGAGGTTTCCACGTGCAAGTGGCGAATCACTACAATTGCTTGCGCTTGTGCTTTGCATGGCATATTTATTGTTGGTATTTTATACCTCTGGCTCTGTCTTTCTTCAATACTCCTTTTATTAAGGTTTTGGTATCCACAGAGCGTAGCCCACTGGCATTTTTAGCTTGTTGCGTGGAATTCCGGCGGTTAGGTGACTCATGCAGCAAAGCTCCACCGGAAGGCTGTGGTTATTTATCTTGGCGTACGTCTCGTCTTACCGGTCAGTCATCAGAGCCTTGTGGCTGTTTTTATTTCTTCAGGCATTCCTTGGTTAAGCACACAAACCTGCGGCTACGTCCCTGTGAGTGACGCTGCTTTCTTTTCTCGACGCTTTCTCCGTAGCTACAAACTGTGCAACAAATTGCAAGCTGTCTGGAACATTGTTTTGCTGTTCCAAGAAACGCTTACTAACCTCCCTTAAAGCAGTTCACAAACCGATGTATCAAGGAATGCTTCTTTAGCGGAAGTCTTGACTTAGCACATGCTTGCGAAACCCCGAAGCGCAACTGCGAAGTCCGCCACCGATTAAACTCCTTCTTGCTTCCACCAGTGAAATCACAACCACTTTGCGATACTAATAGGAACACGCTTGAAAATGAATTCTCTTTGTTAGCGTGTGGTCTTTCGAGCTTTTTTTTGCTCATCGGGTACTACTACGTATTTTAGCACCGTAAATCTTCTTTGGACCAACGTCGAAAATAGGTTGTCTGTTTCCTTTGACTGAGACGCATCACTCGCCGGTAGCGAGCTCTTAAAGCATAAACCGTACCAACAAAAGTCTCCGCTTACCTGCTCCTCAGAGCAAAAACATTTCCTGAAAAAAGAAATTACGCCGTGGCACCTGTTGGCTCACAGCAGCCCACCGAGTGGTTTCACGTTGCACTCATCTTCTAACTAGTGGCGTCATTTTTTTCTGGTCGTGGTGGTTCGCTTACATCCAACATGCCAGTTGCTGCGTTCCCAAATGTAGTGAAATGGGTTTACTACCTCGGTTCTATGCGCACATTACGCAGAAGGTTTTCAGAGTTGCAGTTGGCCAACCGCTCTAAAGACCAGCAGACGTTCCGCCGTACGATTAGGACTGATTCCGGTACCTTTAGACCACGGCTGCCAGTGCAGGTTAGGCAACTGTGCTTCGCTACTCTTCTCTGCTCTCCTAAAGATGCAGATTTTTTGAAGAGTATAATATTTTGAAACCTAAAAGTATGCAAATTGAAGAAAGTTTTGGATAGTTTTCCTTCTTGTGATATGCAGTGGAAGCGTCTAGACGACTGTATTATGCGTAGAAGGGGCTACTTTCGTGCCTCTTTTTTCCAAACGCGAGCGATATGTGTAACCAATAAATATAGGCCCCAAATTTCTACATTCTCATGGTTAAAGTATCAGGGCACCATAACGCTGTCTAACTAAAAAAATGTTTCTTGAGCACGATTTATTACGAGCCAAAACTTCGACTGCTGAATTTACATCAATGCAGTTTTCTTGGAGAAATATTTTAAGAGTTGGGAGAATGCAATAACAGCTATTCAACCATGACCAATCCACAAAAAAGAGCAACTTACCAAGTGCAAATACGAAGAGAAGACAAGGAAACCTCATTTCACCCGTTCTGAAACTTTTGTGAAAGAATCCCCACAATACGTGTTAACACACCCCGAGCAAGTGAGCTTTTTATTTTGAAGGGAAAATATTTTCAATCGCAACAATTTATTAGGGGTCATGCGACAACATACTCTAGATAAATGAAAGACGCAAGACATCCGAAGAATGCGTTTATTACAGCGCTTCTGAGAACATCTGTCAGGACATTCACCCATTTGGCTGCCAATATGCGTAAATATAATGCTTAGATACCACTTACCTGGGAGTGGCTCAAAGTACTTCAGTAACTGGCTTTTGTGTTTTTGATGGCATTTACAGCGCGAAACTGGAAAGATACCCAAAACAGATGTAACGGGCGCTTTCCATCAAATGCGGTTTAGAGAAGCTCGACGTTTGCACTAATGAACAGTTAAGAGAAACAGCCAGTGTTTTTTTGGGGGGGGTTTGTTCACTTAGGGGTTGGTAATAATTACCCCGCGTGAACTTTTGTGATACCTTTTAAATCAAATAATTTTCTCCACAATAACTACTACCTAATTTTGCTCATTCCATCAGTATTTGCAATGGTCGTAGCGGTAATGGCTGGGGCCAAGTACCTGAATAAAATACTTACGTGCAACTCTATGTGTTCCAATCATATACAAGCTAACCGTGCTTTTATTTATTTTTGTAATATAATAAAAAGCTTATAAATTTACCCAAGCGGAAGTATATAGTTTTTTCAACCAATACGTGATGAGAAAGCATGGGCTGGTGTCCATGGATCTTGGGGGTTTGGGTAGCCGTTCCATACCATAGTTAGACGTTGTAAAGTCTTTTACTGAAAGCGATTTACGGAAATAATTCGAATAAAAAGTATTCACGGTAATTGCGCATTTTTTTGCCGGTACACTCAGTGCCCCAGCATGTTAAATCGCTGTTGTCGTTCTATCAGAGCTTGAAGGTCATTAGTGAACGCCACACAACGAAAACGAAATGACGCCGCAAAAGCCAGAAAAAACGCGCGCTGGCACCGCGTAATTCACGGGCGAAGATTTGTCTCTGGAAACGGCTATTGCAATTCAAAACAAAAAAACGGCATATGCGCATTCCTTGCGATTCTGTTACGAAAAAAAGAAGAAGCATTAAGAGCTGAACACAGCCAATGCAGATGCGGCGCCTTAAGTATGGGAGGAGACGGATAAAGAGGCACACCTATTCACAGCCTTGCCCGGGCTGGCTGGGTTTTATTTTATAAACTTTGGTCGGCATATCGCTTGTATTGAATTTACCGTTTAATGCTTATTTCACAAATAGGACGGGTCAAAATTTAAACCCCATTTAAGGTCCTACTTGGGTGGCTCCGTCTGAAAAGCGTAGTTAACGGCAATTAAAGGATGTGCTCACTGATCAGCAAGGGGAAAGTCCGAGCGACGCAAGTTCCACACAAACTAGAGTAATCAAAATAAGAATAGAATAAGAGACTACCCCATTCAAAACTACGACCCATCGGTTTTCCCGTTCCGGTGGGGCAATAATGGCATTCAACTTAGACAATGCAACTGTGTTATTTAACGAAATAAGTGTTCCTGAATGCTGGCGCAGTCTTTCCGCCCGCAGTAGGCTTTGAAGGGCTGCCTTGGAATTTGTGAAGATGGTTCATTGCCCCGCAGGTGGCGAAGAATGTACCGGATGGTTTCCTTGATGGTGTGAGGCTCGTTTGACATACATGACGTTCCCTAATCGAGGCGATGAGCGAACGTCTGGCCAGCGGATGATATAAACTTACCTGAAGAACTGTGCTCAAGCGTGCATGAGCCATCTGTAAAAATTTGGCTTGGACCTCAGTATAACCGGTTACTGTGTCCGAGTGTTCACTGTAACAGGCCGCATCGAGGCATATTGTTCTACGAGTATCTCCAGGGGGACGTTGCGTCTAATATGCAACGGCGAAAAGGTCCAGGGCGGGAAATAAGACGGAATTGAGTATGGTGCCAGGAAGAGAACAGAAAGATGCAATGTCTTTAATGTTCGACCAAAACATGAGTTGCTATTTCCTGTATTCGAATCAGTTCTTCAGTTCATTTCATCCCCTGTGAGTAATATTTCTCACAATGTGACCAATACAGAACATAGCTCATGTGGTCACTAAATCTTGTACCAGAGACCACTTCCGCCAACTGTGGTGGAAACACATGGGACGCCGTGCTAACCTTGACTCTCGACAGCCGCCCCTGGAAAATACAAAACAGCTTTCCACACCTTCTTGTATCAGATCTTTGAGAGGCTATACAAGACAACACACCAGGGGTATCGTCAGCAAACGTAACATGGGCTGGTTCCTCGATTTGCCTTGGACAACTCTGAACAGGGATGATACAACATTTCCATTTTAAATAAGTTCTCTCTGGAGGTCGTGTATTGATTTGGTCGTAGCAAATTAGTGATTGCCGCTATCATCACTCAAAAAGACTTAGGCACTATATAACCCCCTTAGCAGTACGGATGTGTTTCAATAACTAAACTGGACATTTTTGGTAGTGTACACATTTTGTCGGATTACCTCGATAGAGAAGTTGCTACAAGCTTCTTTTGAGGGGGGCACATAAAAGAGCAGCGGTATTGTGATAAAAGCATTTATATCTTCGTAGCTCTGGAGTGGTGGCTGCAGGCTTTACACTTAAAGCTCGGAAACACATTACTTTATTTAGGAAGGACTTTTCCTGCCGCGACGTTTGACAGTCTAAAATTGCTTCATGACACGTCCATAAATACGGAAAAATATTAGGCCACATTTTCGCACCCCATTACCTCGTTGCACGTGATCTGGGAAGAATTACTTGAAGACCCAACAACGTGATTGCCTGGCCCTGATCCATTTAACGACTTTTTGAAGGAACAACTTTCTCTACCTTATTTTTTTGTAGCCATACGGTTCAACCCTCACAATGACGTAAATGATTTGTTGATGCATGTTTATCGATATACCGAAACAATTACAATTTATATCTAGGTTAGGTGCCTGTCGCTGACGTGTGCGTCGGCTGCCATTGAGAAAAACATGTGTCTACAATACACTTTCTACGCTATGATAAAGTAACGCTGCCACTTTCTACGATATATTCGGGTATTAAAAGAACGATGAGGCGACACCTGTAAGATACAAGGCGTCCACTAAGTTCAAGTTAAAAATAACTCGGCGCATTAAAGTGCCACCGGAATTTTTATTTTCTGAGGCTGAAGAAAAACTCGTTTAGGGAAAATTCAAGCAAGAGGTGGAGAAATAAATTGTACAAGAAAGGAGGGTGAGGCAATGCCTGAACTTCGATCAATCTTTCGTTTCAGAGCGCATCTTTTGGACGCCCACTCCTGTGGTTTTTTCGAGTTCCCGTCGTCCTCTCACAAAGTAACAAAAAGAACGAGGAGGACACCAAGAGAACAGCAAGGAGGAGAGCGGAAGAAGAGGGTATCGGAAAGTGTGTGGAGGAAAGCGGAGTGCCACGGGTTCCGCGCACGACGTGCTCCGCGGCGGCGACCCGCTATGAGGTGCCGCCAGACTATTGCGCCTTCATGTGGTAGCCGAAGATGCAGCGATGATGCAGCCGGTGATGCACTAAGGAATGCGGCGAGCGCGTACACTGATACCATAAAGGGAATATTTACTGGTTTCCCATCCGCGGTGCCCTAAGGCGGACGGGGTGGGCGATTTGGCTATCCGCCATTGCTTTGGGGAAAGTTGGTGATCGGCTTGTCAATTCGCAGCTTGTACATTATCATACTTTGACCATTGTAATATATACACTGGTAGAACAAGCCAACACGTACAACAGGCAGTACAAAACCGATAAGGTGATGAGGTGCATCCTTCTTGTCTAACGCTGTGCAACAGCAGTGCAGCAAGACGAACAAGAATTAAACCAGGCGTCGCGCCGAAAGGTTCCCTCCTATCAGCCCCGGGGACCGCAAGAAACAAGCTACTCAGTACAAAGTATACTGCTGCATTTGGTTTCTGGTAGGAATATTTGCAGGTCCGCATGTGCCTACGCGCTCGCACTAGGCGTGGGAAGCGCGGTGTCACTGCATCGAGATTTCTATTTTTCGCGTAGGGCACGATCTTCCAACGGGCCAAGCTCAAGCATAAACACCTTTGCTGCTCAAAGTTCAGAACAAAAGTGCGTTGCTCGTAGTTTCATTTCAAAACAAAATGGGCGACTTGCGACTATGCCAGCATTTACATACACCCCCTTCTTGAAGGTAAGTCAAGCGGCAGCTACGAGGGTTGTCGAATGCGAAAGGCTCATTGTTGTGTATGTGCACCCAATTAACATTGCAAAGTGTAGGGAGCAGAAATACCTACAGAGCACCGTAGGTAGCCCCAGTGGGCATTAGGGGACAAAGGGGGACGTTGCAACATAGATGGCTCTGAAGTCTTTACTGACTGGCTATAACGGGTAAATCTATCAGAAAGGTCTTCGTCTCACTACAAGAACCAAAATATTGCCAACTTCATATTTTGGGTGGCGCAAAGAGAGTCATACTTTTAATTTTTTTTTGATGCTGGGGAGACAGGGCTAGTGACAGGAGGGCGACAGAGTCTATCGGTACACCGTACAGCGTACCACCACAGGATATCGTCATATTGGCAGTGAGGTAGGCTTACAATGTGCGAAGCTTGTAAGTGCAAGCGTTTACAACGAGAAGCCACAATTTTTTGTCTGGGAGGTAAAGATGTTCAGCTCACCAATGCGCGCATACTTGTTGAACCAGTATTTGGTTTACTGTGGCAGAAATACACAATTCTTCCCAGCACCGTTCTCTTGAAGATGGTCGTGGTACACAATGAGGAAGGGATTCCGCAGCTGGGAAGAGTAGTTTAGCCGTGCTCTGCGTCGACAAATCTCAGATATTTAATGTGACCTTCAACCAAGGGTGGCATTGTGGTCAGTTCAAATGTAACATGAGCTGGCCAGATTTCGGTGTCTGAAACCACCGATCTCGTCCCTTTTCGAGACACATGTGTGTTCATTCGCTCTGTTCCAAACTGCAATTGACTTATGTAAAAAATATTTTTTATGATAGACCGCTATCCGGTTAAGTGGTTTTCAGGAATCTCTAAACAATACAATTTTACACAAGAAGAATGACACACTAAACTGACTACTTAATAAGTGTAAAACAAGACGTGAAATAGAATTCTCATTATGTGGCAAAAGAAGACGGCAAATAAGATTCAAACAATATTAACACTACAAACCCCCTCTAGCAAACAAAATCGATGAGAGAGAACATGTTAACTGCGAGACACATTTAGGGGAAATCACGTTTTAGAAATACCCCTCCAGCAGTGAATCCGGAGTAAACACAGCTACCACTTCCAGACAGAAAAAACAATGTACGCAATGGGCTCACAAGAATGTAATTGCTTGGAGCAACGGCAAATTTATGACATCGTTATGCACAGACATTAGGAAAGAATAAGCATCATGGTGAGTCAGAAACATTTTATTTTCCGTCCTTGTTGAGCAGGAGTCCTAGCTCCGTCGACAGGGGCTAGGACGCATTCACCAGCGGCTTTCCAGTGTGCGACTGAAGAGTGATGAAGTATGCAGTGGTCACCAGGCAAATATCTACACTACTAGTAGCCATCAACAGCCTACGTAGGTCCACTGCTGAACGAAGGCCTCTCTCATTGCCCTCCATCCGCTCCTTCCCTTTTTTTCCCGAGCCCACTCTTAGACTGTGAACTTTCTTAATTCGTCTCTCCATCGAGTTCAAAGCTTTCCTCTTCTTCTAGTTCCGTCCCTCGGTATCCATTTTGTTACCCTCCTGGTTCACCTGGTGTCGGTTCGTCTCACTACGCGGCCAGCCCAAATTCCCTCCTTCTTCTTTATTTGTCCAATAATAGGTTCTACTCGACTTCACTCTCTGATTCACGATACTTGTTTCCTGTCCCTAATCTTTACTCCTATCCCAACTCCCACTGTGGTCCGCTGTGAAGTTCGTTTCCATTCCTGCTGTTTCATAAGGCCGCCAAGTTTCCGTTCCATCCGTCATCACCGGCAGCAGGCATTGTTTTTGTATTATTCTTATTAGAGATAGAGAGCGTTTCATCTTCATTATTTTACAGTGCTTGTCGAATGCACACCAGCTCATTGCTATGCTCTTGTGGATTTCTTTCTCGTGGCTGGGATCAGCGCTCACTATCTGGCCAGGAAAGTTCTATTCACCTACCGGTTCTAGCGTTTCGATACCTATGCTGAAAAGGGCGCATTTGGCATTTTATTTATTATAACGTCAGATTCATTCCTATTTAGTTTTGGCCCCATGGCGACGCTTTGTGACTAGTAGCCACATCAAGAACAATGACCACTCGGGCTTCTTGACGCAAGGCCAACTAAAAGAAAGAGCGCCAATGAAAAGTTATTTAATGAGTATGAAGTAAAGTTAGTACTAAATTTTGCCTGCAAAAACAAATATGAAAAGAGGCACAAGTTAATGAAGATGGCTTGTGTGTAGGGCGAGAATGATTATGCATGATATGAAAGAATTTGAAAAATTTGACGTCTGATAAAAACTGGAACACCAGTTTAATAGAAAACATTGGGTTGGCCAAAAAGTATCATGGGTGTAGCCGCACGTTTTGTTGGTATAATTCAGGAAAATGGTAGCGTCGCATGGTGTCAAGTGCCTTACATGTACTTAAAATGCGTACTACGGATAGGGCATCTGCGAACCTTTTACACAGCGGTCTTGAAGATCCTGTGATCTGATATGAGTGTGTTGCATGTGTTTGCCATATCTGTAGCCTAGCGAAGGCTACTTCTGTGTATGCGCTGCATGTATCCGTAGTGTATGGTCTCAAGTGGGTTTTATTACGTATAATTTGTTGTCTGCCTGTTCAGTTCAGTGTGTTTCCCATGTTTAATGAATTTTTTTTGCAATGTGTGATGATGTCTAGTGTAGGATACTGTTGTTATGACTACTGCATTTCTTAGGGGTGCAGCAGCGACCCCTTTCATCCGCCACCTCATTTCCAGTGATCCCTGTGTATCCTAGGAAGCAGTACAGGCCAGTTCATGATTTTGTGCATACACAGACATGGATGGCGTCATAAAAGATATTGACTACTGTGGTTTTTGCAGGGCTGGTGGGTAGACAGTGCAGAAACAACACTCAAGAAATCTGTAGAGATGATGGATTTGGGAATTTGATTTTGAAGAATGTGTTGTACAATTAGTAAACTTCCTTGTGCTTCTGCTGAGAAAACGATTGTGAGTACGGCCTTGGTTCTGGAGGAATTAAAGTTTTCCCCGTGAGCAGCTCAAGCCACCATAGTAGAGCGGAGGTTCTAGAGGCGTTACTGTAAAATTCTGCACATGAGTCTTTATACGGCACAGACAGAAACTGCTGCATTAGTGCAGTTCTTGGTACCCTATTTTGTCACAATTCATAAAGGAAAAACCACAAGGCAAAGAGCGAATTTGCTAAGTTGGTGAATTCTTTGAAAAAATAATCGGTACACACCTAAAAACACATTGAGATCTGAAGCTTCCTCTCTCATTCTAAGCGTAAAGGGCAGGGCAGCGGACGGACGATTTACAAACAGCGGAGATGTGGATGTAATATTGAAACCAGGTTTAAAATAATGGTTATTCAGAGACAAAATTTTAACTGCATAAAGCAAGTAGATGTACCTCCATTGATCCTCAAGGCACCAGTTGTTACTTTCAACATGTAGACTTTGGACTGTGCTTGCGCGCTAAGCACCCGACGCAAGGCGAACCCCCAAGCGTAGCACTGCGTCGAGACTCTCCATGTCGTTTTTGCGCTGACCCATACACGATACTAGCTTAGTCCAGCCGAATGACAACCAAGGCAGTTTACAGGCGCAGCAGGAGTTCTTTGCCAGCACCATACGGTTGCTGTGAGAGGACCTTGAGGGTATTTTGTAGCGTGAGCTGCACTGGCCGAGGTTGAGCAGTTTCGCGTTGCTCCTGGAGAGCCGTTCTGTGCATGCCCGAGGAGCAGTGACGGCACACGGTGCACAGAACGTTGCTCGCTACCCGGCGTCTCTCACACAACCCACACGCCCAGTCTCTTCGCGGACCTCCGTTTCGCACATGGCGGCCCGGTCTACTTGATGATCATGCGAGGGGTGGCCGGGTGTGGAACCGATGGCTTGTGCGTCACAGCAACACCCACGTAAGCCCGTAGAACCAGCTTAGCTATGGGGCGATTGCTGACGATGCGGTCGAGCCGCTTGAAAATTATACATGTGTCGCTTCATGCGTACTGGCCGCGAGCGCCACCACTGGAGAGGCCGGCGCTGCGACCGTTTTGACGTCACTTGTAGGACCCCCGTTCCTACCTTGCTGCGTTGTTGGCTTGCCGCGCGTGACATTTCGTTCAGGACCCGCTTTATAAGTGCATTTCCGTGCTAATTTTCGGCGTTTGAAGTTTATTATCAGTGCGTGAAGCGTAGTTTGACCTCATGGGGACTTCATAACTGTCGCAGGCTGCCCGCAAACAACTTGAGCGTGATGGTGTATGCGGACGTATGCGACCGAACCCGGTGGAAGCGTAAGCTGCGGCTCGTTTCCCCGATCAACATTTAGCTCGGCTACGACGATGACCGAGCTACATTTGTAGATTTCGGTTGTCGTTCTCAAGAAATAGGTGAAGGAGGAAATCACGAAGCGTTTACTGCTCGCAGAACCGCTCCGCACACACGTCCGCCGTGCCTGCAGCCCACCGGTGGCTCGAAACGGCGTAGGTAGCGACTGCAACACCTTGTTGCCACTTTTTAAAATCACACTGATCCCGAAAAAAGAGGTCCACATTCGCTAAAGCGGATATTCGCGTGGTGAAAAATTGAGCTGCGTACTGTCATCAGCTGCGATTTTCAAGGCGATGCTCAAATATCTGCAGCGATCTACGGCGACCGGCCGCGGATGTCGGGCCCCGCGCCGCCGGCCCGTTCGCGCACGGTGCGGCGAGTGACCGAAGGGTGTCTACGGCGAGCGGCCGCGGAAGTCGGGCCCCAAACCGCCGGTACTTTGGCGCACGGTGGCGCGAGCGGGTGAAGGGTGGCAATACCTGCGCGCAAAAATCGGCCGAGGCCGTGGCAGGCATCTTGATCATCGAAGGCTTAAATGGCAGTAACCACGGATACAAACTTCCACATACGAGAAAAGGGGTGACATTGTGGTGAAAAGTTGTGTTAGAGACTGTCATTCGCGACTCTAACGACAGCAGCGATGAAATATCTGCCGCGACGTTAAGCCTAAAGTTCCCAGCATCGGACTCCGCGCATCCGAAACCGGCGCCGAGTTAGCTGTTTGAGAAGACCGTGTTCTAAAACTCGCCGCGCGCAAGCGTGTTGCTTTGGGTTCCACGAACTGCTTGAGGGCCTCCAACGCTTGGTTCCCCTATTCTTAAAATCCCCATTACCCCACGACGTGTTTCGCCTCGTACGCAACCACGCCTTCTGTGAGCAATCGTGAGTTCTCGTACTTGATGCTAGACTAGAAAAGCGCAAACTCATTGTAAACAGACAAACTCCCGTGTTGCAGAGGTCTTAATTAAGATAGCCCAGTCTAAACCCGCTCGAAGGCGTTAAAAACTCGCGTTAATACCATTCGTACATTGCGGACAAGTTGGTAAACATCACCAGTACAGAGTGATCGTTAATCAAATCAGGGCACGAATATAAAAAAAAGCATTGGTGGGGAAATAGGCACTGCTTAAGCCAAAGTGCAGATCGTACCAGCACTTTTAAGCCTGTGCGGCGAAGCAATCCGCTCACCGGTCTCACGTAGTCATTCATTTTTTACCACGCAATGAGTGCAGTACGCTTGGTGAGATCGCAACTGAGCGCCACGTTTCTGCCGCTGTTGCAAGGTCTATTTTCTTGCACACACAGTCGCGTACATGTCACGTCGCAAGTATTTCATAATGAATTAACAAAGTACTTTTCTCGGCACCAATTTTATCGTTCTTGGCGTTAGCTGCCTGCGTACGAGCTGTCGGTGGCGATGGTAGCAACTACCCAGCCGCGGCGGTGTCATCGGGAACAAGCGAGCCGTTGATTGCTTGCCCGGATTATTTGGCCTGTAGACAACTTTCTTCTGTTATTTGCTACAAAACCGCGAGGAGGGGCACACGGCGGCAACAACAAAAGCGTGCGGTAGCATAAGCACAGGAAATGTGTTCTAGCAGACGACAGCATCACCCGGCGTCCTACAAGTGACGTCACTCGTAGGTGGCGCCACGGTATGTCCTCGGGGTCAATACCGTGTGTGTGATTGCAGCAGCAGTAAGCATGATAATCAAGCTAATCCTATACAACATGGAAATCTAAGAATAACCAGCTGAACCTTAGCTCACGGTACGTATATCCTGGCATAGCCGAGGTAAGCCACTGGTAATTTTATTGTTTTTACACCATTGCGCTTAAGTTGCTTGCTGTGACGAGTGGAGGTGAGTTTGTAGTCAAACACAACACCTAAAAACTCGCGCTCCTTTTTGCAGGAATTTCTAATCCGTTGAGAGTAATGAGTAATGTCTTGGTCCGAATGTATGCCACGCTTCCTGGAGAATACCACGCGAGAGCCCTTTCGTGAATTGAGTGTAAAACCATTCTTGTCTGCCCAGCCGGCCATTTTTGACACCAAGCTGGACTACAAGGTCACACAGAGACGTATTACATAATTAAACGATATCTGAACGTCGTCAGCATTTATAAAATAGGAAATTGTACATGGCAATGCCTTCCTATGAGAGCTTATCTCTAGTATGAAAAGTGTGCACCTTAAGGCCCCACCTTGCGGCCCGCCGTTTTCTTGCGAGGGAACCTTCGACAGTGCACTACCGATTCTCAGGCAAAATATTCTCTCGGACATGCAACTTGCCAGGGTGTTCAATATGTCGCCCGAGACACCGAATGAATTCAGGTCGCTGAGGATGCCGTAACGCGAAGTGGTGTTATAAGCCTCCTCAAGGTCAAAAAACAATGTTACACAAAACTGTTTGGGAACGGAGGCATCCTTTATGTACGAATCTAGTGCCACAGGTTGATCTTTTGTTGATCTCACCACCCTGAAGCCTGCCTGGCAGCTTTCGAGACTACCAGCTGTAGTCTGAAACGTACACCTGTCTCCTGGTAATCATCTTCTCGAAAACCTTCCACAGGCAGCTTGTCAGGGCGATAGGTCAGTAGCTTGAGAGAGAATAAAGGTCCTAAGCTTCCTTCAGGAATGTCTCTACTAGGGCCTCTTTGCAACCTTGGAGGTGCCCTGAAAGGCATATTTCGTTGTACAGATGCAGAGTTTTCGTAATTTATTTGCGTGGAAGTGTTGTGTATGGCGTAGGTAATGTCTGCGCCTGCAGCTGAAGGCTTACAGGTACTGAGAGCAATCTTCAGCTCATGAAGTGAAACTGCAGTTTTTTCAGAAGAGTTCGACAATTTTTTGTCCCGCAATGATTTATTTCAACTGAATGTTTCGTTTTTCATGAAATCATTTTGGTAGTGTGCAAAATGGACACTTGTAAAGGTGGTGCCGGTGAAAACCTTTATTCAGTTCATTTGCTGGTCAATGAGCGGCCTCGATGAGTGGCGTCCTTAGTATAGGACTCTAATGGCAGACGCTATCCGGCGGGCCCACTCGATCAGCCGATGCTGGTCTTCCGGGGCAGTGCTGGACAGAGCAGCCACTGAGGAGGAGAGGGTGGGGATCTTTATAGGGGTGAGCCCGTCTGGTGGACGTGGACACTCCCATGCAGACTGGTAGAGTGTAGTAGTGTGGCTCTTGCAAGCCGGGCAGATATTGGGTAGGAAAGAAGAGGTGTTTGTGGTGTAACTTTGGAAACGTGTGTGTCTGGAGCTGCCAGCATGACATGGCATCGGCGCGAGATAGGTGGAGGTAGTAGGCAAGTGTGAGTGTATAGTTGAGAGGTTCGTGGGATGGGATGATGAAGGTTGATATCTTGGACTCCCCCAGAATCTGTCTTTCCACTTCCTCTGATGCCCGGTGGGTCCTCTCTCGGGCGAGGGCGTGTGCATGCTCATTTCCAGGAAGGGAGGCATTGCTGAATGTCCACACGATACGAATTAAGGGAAACTTAGATGGATCTGAGTGTCGAATAATGTTGTTTGCATGGATGGAGAAGATTCCAAAAGAATATGCATGGCAGGCGGCTTGCGAGTCTGGTATAATTGCCCAGCTATCGTCAAAATCAGCTTCTGTGGGTAGGGCTGTCGTGATGTGGGACACAGCCAATACTATGGCTGTTTCTTTGGCCACCCTGATGGAATCGGTGCGTACAGAGCATGCTGTTTGCGCATTGCTAGCAATTGCAGAGGCCACTGTCATTTTGGCGTTGGGGTTGTCTGGGTAACTGGCTGCGTCGGCGTAAATCACATGTGGGTCATGGCCGTACTGGCCGGGCTAGCGCTTCGGCTCGGGCGCGGCGTCTGGCCTGGTGGATCTCCGCGTGCATGTTCTTGGGGAGCGGGCAAACTTGTAAACGTGCACGAAGGATGGGCGTGAGAGCAACAGGGTTTGGTGGGAGAGGTGACGATGGCGCGGGGTATTCTAGACGAGCGAGCAAGTGACGACCGGTGCGGGTGGTGCTAAGGCGGATAAGCTGACCAGGTTGTTATGCCTCGATAATTTCCTCTATCGTGTTGTGGACACCCATCTGAAGGAGAGGTTCTGTAGAAGTGTAGGGGGGAAGTCCTAGGGCAGCTTTGATTCTCGTCCGTAAGGTAGTGTTGGGGCGTTGGAGTTCGGAGCCCAGCAGATTGTTGAAGGGACGTGGTAGGCAATGCGGTTGATGAGTAGGGACTGAACTATGCGGAGGGTGTCTGTTTCCTACAGGCCGGTGCGTCGGTTGGAGATGCGAAGGGTCATGGGCGGGATTTCGGGATTTGGGTTTTGAGGAGGTGAACTGTGTGTATTGCGGGGCCCTTGGACTGGAGATGGAGGCCTAGGACTTGGACTCGGGTGTCGCAGGGATCAAATTAGTGGTACGGTAAACGAAGAATTCTGGCTTGGTTACTGGTCGCATTTGGGGAGGTAACACAAGAAGCCGGACTTCGCTGTGCAAGACAGGCCTCCCAGAGAGACATAGTTTAGAAACAAATATGCTGCCTCTTGCAGGGCGTCCTTTATTTGGCCATCTTATCCTAGTGTTGCCCACTGGGGTACATCCGTTCCACGTACAGCGCGTGGCAAAGCTGCGGAATTGCATTGAGTAGAGGAGGCAGCTGAGCTATGGCCACGTTGAATAGTATCGGGGATAGAACTGAGCCCTGGTGCGTTCCTCTTGCAGTCAATTGAAAGGGTGGTGAGTGGTGCTCACCTAACCCTATGGTGGCTGTCCTATCAGCCAGAAAGGCTCTCACATAATTGTATGTCCGTTCTCCACAGTTTGATGTTGCTAGATGGTCACGAATGAGGTCGTGTGCGACGTTATCAAAGGCACCTTTTAGAGGTCGTGTGTCAGTACGGCGCGTATTCTAGCTCTGTTGGGATGATCCAGGATGTCGTTCTTGAGTTGGAGGATTACATGCTGTTTGGCAAGGTGGGAAAGAAAACCAAACATTATGTAGCAAAAAAAGTGGTTGGCTTCGAGATGCGGTTTTAGCTTACCACGAATTATATGTTCGAGAAGTTTGCCCAGACACGAAGTGAGATGGGGCGGAGGTTGCTAAATGAAAATGGTTTGCCCTGCTTCGGAATCAGCATGATGTCCGCGTACTTCCATTCCTGTGGTATAGTGCCCTTGTGCCACGCATCGTTGTACTAAGCCGTCAACTGGGTTATGGCGCGGTCGTCCAGGTCGCAAAGTAACTCATATTGAATTCCGTCCGCTCCAGTGCAGTGCCTTTTGTTAGGTCTTGGAGTGCCGCTCTCACTTTCGCCTCTGTGATGTACTATGCAAGTGTGTTAGGCTGGTGTGCTAGCCGCAGTTGTACTAACCAGGGGCACCTTGTGTGACTCTTGGCCTTTGAGCTGACTTGGTTGACTGTAGGGTATAACGCGCCGTCGCAACGCAGGCGATGACGTGCCGTAGTTGAGGGCTCCGGAGTAATTTTTACCGCGTGGGGGTCTTTAACGTGCTTCAAAATTTATTGAGTTTATGGGTGCGTGTACACACCTTCGTGTGTCTAAGAATTTATGTTCTTACAAAGGAGCGCCAACTCACTCATTTTCCCTCACGGCGCACACGTTTTCCGAAAGCCTTGGCCCTTCTAAAGAAAACGAGGTTATCGGACGTGGGATACCGACGAAGAAAACCCCACGCCTTCTTCTGGGCCTATCCCGCGATCGTACAGTCCTCGTTCCACCACGGCCTCCTTTGGCTGCGCGGGGAACCAGAGGCACAGGGAATGGACGTTTCGGCGGTGGCGGGAGATGTTCGCCGTGAGGAGTTGGGCGGCTTCTCTACGTGTAGGTGTGTTATGCATGCGTAATGCAGTTGAGGTGTTTTTGTGAGTGTACTTCAGTTTGCTCGAGCCCCATTGAACCTCTTCCCGGAAAGGTGAATTGCCGGATAATATATGAGACAGTGAGGTAGGGAAGCGGTCACTGCCGTAAGGGTTTGTGTTCACTTCCCACTAAATAGATGGAAAGATAACTACGCATTTGAGGGCAGCGCTCTGTAGAGCACGAAAAGCGTCCTAAGAGCACGAGCTTTGTGATGAAGATTTTATCATGCATTTTGAGCCCCTGGGTAGAGAACGCACAAGCTTGCTTTAGGGTAAATTATACGTAAGAAACAGCCCTAGAACGTAACGAAGTAAACGAGACATACAAGCGTGCCGTTGGTTCTTGCGCAGTTATGGCTCTGTAGCCACGTGTTTTTTTTTGTTTTCTTTTGCTTCAAGTGCAATCTTTCAAGCATGGGTGTTTCTGTCGTATGAAATTGCAAAAAGGGCCACCCCCTTTTTTTAAGCCGAAATCGGCTGGTTATATTTAACAACTTAACGAAAAGCTAACATTGATGTCATCTCCACGGTATACTCCAAAGCATAGGCACCGCGCTGCTATTTTGAGCCCCTGTGATGGCGTTTGATACATAGGTTTTTGGTATGGCTCATCCGAAAATCGTCTGATACAAAGCGTAGCCCTGGGTGCAGAACAACTTACCATACTTTCAAAGCTGGTCTAGTTGCGGACCAATATATGACGCTCCCGTAGTCTAAGCACAGACATGCACAGCCATGCAGTGCTGGTCGTGAACAGACGCACCTTTTAACTTAGGTACCTGCGGCAGCAGTTTGTCAGTACTAGAGCAACGTGACAAAAGACAGCTCGGTGGCTATTCATGATGAAATATTTAGATAGAAACTTGACTTCAGTTGCTCATTTTTGTGAACAAAATTTCTATCTCAGCTGAATCCTGAGCAATCGGCTGATAACTTGTGGTGGGCAAAACATGCTTCGTGTGTTTTAGTATCGGGTTGATAATCAACTACTCCACGATTTTGAAAAAATTCACCGCGTATTATATTCTAAGCGACAAATTCAGGATATGTTCAAGTGCTCGGTAGGTAGCTGTGTCAATTGTATGTTTTGGTCTGCTGTAAGCACTGAGGCGACACTATTTTGTATATAATGAATTTCTTGACGTAGTGACGGAGAAGCTGGATTAGTGCTCCTAATTTGTTTTCCAATTTCTGCCTGGTCGTCAAGACAATCCCACATGTTGTGCAAAAATTCCATCACGCATATTTCTGCGTCGTTTTTTACTGGTCATGTTACAAAGAGAGTATGCATCTTCGTAATAATTTATTGTATAAAAAAACCTGCAGCAGCTGGTTCCGGACTCGCGGCTGACGGACTGTGCCGATGCTTTTGCCGTGCCTGAAATAAATGAGTTTTTCTGCGGTTTGGTATCTGCGTAGCGCGCCCCAGACCCCATGTTCAGCCTAATTGTGCTCGTCCACGCTCTTATCAGCACCAGTGCCTTTTAATGGTACGTTTATACCAAATGTCTGGAAAAAAGAGCTCTTGTAATTCCGGCTATGTTTGGTAACAATGCTATAAGTTTTGTATCTAAAAGTTATCCCGCCGGAATACCTCCTAGCGGATTGGCGTTTCTTAAACCTGCTATTTGTAAGCAAAGCATTAAAAACTTTGTCAATGGTGTTCAAATAACTGGAAAACGCTTCCTCCGGACAGGATTGTTTTAACTTCTCAGGCAAACGATCAAAAAAGAGCAGATGATCCAATTGTTAAAGCCATGTGTGAATATGTGGTTGGCCTGAACGTTTGCGGCATTGAATAAATAAATACACTCCACACGACACCGGTAGCCTTTCTACAAAACAGATTGTGTCATCCGTGCGTTCGACCAATAGAAATAATTGCTATAGTGACACAGCCTATACTTACCGCTAAAAAGTGAAGAATACTGCAAGCGATCTCTTCTATGCCATTTCTTTCATTGTCCCTTCAAGTTCGTGCTTTACCGTTGTTACAGCCTATACCCACTGTATCAGTACTCGACGCTTTTTTCGTTTAAAAAGGAATAATTTTGCTCGTACCAGCCGTCGATTGACAGAAACGATTAAGCGAATTCCTCGACTGAGCTGTAAAATTTGAACTAGGTAATGAAGTGATAGTTTAGGGGAAAGCACAGTAGGCATATTGGCAGAATTCTATTAAAAGATCAGCTGCGTAGTGACTTTGTCAGTGCTCGTTAGCGATATAGAGGTCGTGGACGTAATCTCCTTTTTGTACCAACTGCTACTCTACAGAAGACAGATTTCGCTGCCTCAAAAACGTCCAATGTAACTTTTATATTCTTTGGTTTGAGCACAGTTGTCCTTGTAGGCCTACAATGCCTGTGTTATAGCTATAAAAATGGCACATACATCATCCAAATTGTTTGCAGGGGATGGGCCTTTACAATTGTGATACGACGAAGGAAATCATAGTCGTGTGTAGCCGAGGTGTTATAATTCAATGTGTCGATTTGCTTTAGTCAGTCTTGTTAAAGGCCTGAAAGCGGTGGAGGAGAATCGTTACAGCAGTCTCAACTGCGCCAATCAATTTACGGTGTAGCAGGAAGGAATTGTAAGACATGTAAGAGAAGTAAAGCGCCCCGTTGGGCGACTTTCGAACTCGTAATTCATCATTCTAGCAAACATTAGGACAGGGAAAAAGCTAAAGAGGAGACGAAAACACGCTAAACCTAAAGGAGATCATCTCAGAGAATAAGTTTTGCTAGATCTCTGCGAAGTTTTCCCGAGATTTGCGGATTGCCTAAATTGAGAAGATGACACCGGATGGAGGACGCCGTGCTCATATTCTCCGTGCCAAGACAAGCTTTATAGGAGACAGGTTTTTTCCGTAAGAAGCGGCACCAGACCAATGTGATGATTGTGGCCCCACAAATGAGGTTTGGGAAGTGTTTTTCAAACGTTCTTGGCTGAACTGTTGAGGGCTTGGTGAAGAGAAAGCCTCCATACGTGCCGTAAGGATAACGTTCAACGACACCTCAGCCAGCCTGAGTTGTGTGGCCTTGCTCCCTGGATGGTACCTTGATGGTAAATATGTCATTTTCTTTAAAAATTTTGGGGCATTAAAAATGAGCAAGGCGTACGCCACTTAAGTTTTTTAACTTCACCATTGTGCTCGGCAGTATCCAGATACATGATTGTTTTCGTGAAATTTTGTACAGGTCAATAACATTGATGGAACGCAAGTTTAACTTTATGAATTGCAAACATTCCTAAGTATCGCCGCAGATCAGGGCTACGAACATGCCTTTCTCTTTTGTGGTAGTACAGTGCGGTGATAAATTGGTCGCAGTTGGCACAGGACCGGGATAATTGGAGATCTATGGGAGAGGTCTTTGCCCCCCAGTGGGCGTAGACAGGCTGGTGATGAATGCGGTGAAATCGGAGGGTTGGGCGCATTACCTGCATATCTTTCATTTTTCGTATTACCATACTTAGAGACGTTTCGTTGAACGTTGGAGCACATTAAAACTTTTACCGCTGTCTAGGAAACACCATCTGTTCCTCAGATGATTAGGCCGAACAGCTCGGAGTCTCGTTTAGTGTCACAGCAGCTGGTTATTCAGCAACCTGTGCCTGTTTCAGCAGGCCCTCACTTTTGTTTTTCCGGCTTCCTTCAAGTATTTAACCGTCTAACGCAATTTTAGTAGCACTATAGCCTCTGCTGGCCACAGCTTAAGCATAGCAGGAGGGGAGGGTGACTGATTATTTGCAGCTGTAATGTCCTCTGCACAATACATCGGTCCTCGCTTCAACGAGTACTCCCGCCTGAGTTCTTTGGGGAATACTTTGTTCGCTTTATTTGATAATTTGATAATTTTATTTCCTATCAATTTAGGGAAGTTTGATTATTATAATTATAAGTGTTATCAAAATTAAAATTAAAATTGCCAAATACCAATTAGTAATTGTAGTTATAATCATCACTTTTAATTACTTAATATTTATTACAATTATTAACCATTATTACAATCGTTACTTACAATTATTTAACTATATGTATTAATAATATTATACATTTCCTACTGAATAATAATTATTATTCCTATTATTGTTGTTCGTAACAGTTTCAAATTACAGCAGTTAAGCTGCTCACACGGTGGATGTGATACCTCGTACCGGATACCCTAGTCGTGGATGGAACTGCGGGCCGTCTTTAACTAGTTTTTCTGCAAGGTAGGGTGCTTTCCAGTCAAACACGACGTGCGCTTTTGTGAGAAAGGTTAAATAATTGGTTATAAATGGGAGTTTCCTGCCACTAGTTCAGAAACAACACAAACCAAAAGGTAAATTTGATTTGTATCTTACACAGTGAGAAAGTATAGGTACAGTACGTGCGGAGTTACGTTATTATCGTCCGATTCGGCAAGTTTTCTTATCGGCAATGCTATCATTTTAATATCACCTTTACTCGCCCTGTACACCCTCGGATCCAAGCCGAATGTCGTGCTTGCTACATTCGGTTGCTTTAAGTGACATTAGATTAGTTGTGTGACCAAGGTATGAGCTGTGTGCGCGGTACCAGGCTTTGCTATACTCACCCTACCTCCTCAATGTGAGCTTTTGGCATGTTTAGAGTATATACGCGAATATATTATCATAACGTACTTTTACCTCCACAGAAACTTCATGCAGGACGTTTGTGGCATTGTTATGTCATTTGAAGTAATTTTGAGTGGACTGTATAAACCACATCTTGCCTGTTTGGAAAGGCAACAAGTTTAAGTAGCTTTGCACTCTTAACGAGAAAACTGGTCGTAAATCCTGGGAGTGTCTGCGGTGTTCGGACGAAAAGCAGGAATTGTATTTTCGCCTTCTACGTTACCTTGTGTGAGATATCTCTATACTGGAACGTTAGGCGCTCAACCAGTTTAAACGTTAAGCCAGAAACGTCAAACATATTATTATAGAGATGACATCCCTATGCACGTTTCTAAAACAGGCAGACTGACCTCCATATTGTTTTTCAGTGTACGTCTGGGTTCTTAATGTTAGAGCTTCTATTGTCATTCCAGTACGTGGAACTGAACGTGTAGAGGCTTATTTTGTCAAACAGCGTAGCTGCAGTTCTCACTGAATCCGTCCTTGTCAAAATAGGGATCAGAGAGCCATTGATACTGTCATTTTGTAGAAATAAAACAGTTTTTTTGACGAGCACTGGTTTACCCTTTTGTTAAACGTACCTTGCTTTAACACAAACCTTCACTGTCACCCCAATTCCGTAGCTTGGAAACGCTCATCTAGCTTCCTTCGAAAGTAAACCTTACTGTGGGTAATAATTTAGTCTGCTTGTTAGTTATACACTTACTACAAATAAGGTTACTTCCGACGCCGTGCTTGACATAAGAAATTGGTGCAATATGCCGAAGCACTGAAGTTTTCGATTTCTAGATGGGCTGAAAGAAGGACCAAACTAGTATATGTTATTTGCTCGAGGAATCCGAAAACGCTGGCACAAATCTACGCAAAGAACAAATAGGAATGAGTATAATTCGTTGCTCGTCAGCATTATTGAATAAAGAACTCGTTGGGGATGTGCAAAAAGGTTATCGGACACAAAGTCGACATATTCTGCGCAGCGAAGCTATATTAGATAAATAACACACTGTTTCAGCGCCAGTGCTTCAGCACCAGCGCCAAAGAAGGATGCTTCGTCGGCATTACGAATGGGCTTATTCTGAGAAGGCGGTTGCATAGAAGAGTAATTTTTAAAAAGTGAATGATAAGGCAAAGTTAAACAGCGGGCCGCTGCACTTCTGAATCAGCACCACTTGGAAAAACGTTCGACGCACGTGAAGTTCAATTTCAACGTTTTTCAGGTGTTCTTTGCTACCAAAACGCATAAAGAAGACATGCAATTGCGTGCTATAGTGTAGTGTCTGAGAAAAAGACAAGGCCTTGGTACTTGTCAGCGTACTTGCAGAACTTCTATTCTTTGTAGTTGGAGGCCCCGCTCGGAATGTCATGCTCCGTAAACGTAGTGAAATTGTGCACAATAATCCGTGCACTTGTAAACTATTCAATGTGTACGTGGATGGTATGTTTTACATCCATATCACACGGCAATCCTTCGGCAACCGTCAATACATGCATCACAAAATATAAAGATCAGTTAAAACTCGTACAGCCGTGAGGTGTGCTAGTAAATTGCTTCATATTTTCTGCTTTTACCTTACTTCCAGCCCTATCGGGTGGCGCAATCATTTGTACATGCAGAAACGTCGATTATGCATAGGTTACAAGGTATCACTGGTACTGAGTAGCATCTTTCTAACTAAGGTTGACAGAGATGTCGAAAGTAAATTACACGGGATGATTTTCCGATTTTGACGGAACCGTGTCATGTCCTTAGCAGGCTGCCTGGTGTACTCACTGTCTGCAGCTAGTGTGGCCAAGGGCTTAAGTTCACATTGAGTGCAAAAAAACAAAACAATGGAAGGGTTCTATTTACAACACGTGATTTTCAGAGGAGCTCTAACAAAGCCGAGCGCTGGCACCTGGCTTAGGTCACAGTAATATTTTGAGGCAGTAATAACAGGCTTGAAAATGCGATTCATGCAATTTGTGTATCACGGGAGTGACATAACAACAATGGAAGAACGCGCGAAAGATCCGCAGGAAGGGCGCCTCCCATTTTTAAGAGCATTTTTTTGCTCCACTGTTGCACCGGTGACCCACTGGCGCTAAACAGGTATTAAGTAGTTGAATTTTTGAAGTGCGAATGCACTTCTTAAGCGACCTGAATCACGCGTCCACCGCCGTCCGTCCGTCAGCACCACATACCCACTCTAGGGCGATTGGCCAAGAAGAGTTCCTAATTTCTTTAGCACATACCCACTTAGGGCGATTGGCCAAGTAATCTGAATCACGCGTCCACCGCCGTCCGTCCGTCCGCACCACATAGGGCGATTGGCCAAGAAGAGTTCCTAATTTCTTTCGCACATACCCACTTAGGGCGATTGCCCAAGAATCGGGCGTGAGAAGGGCTAATGCACCCGCTTAAAGGAGTACTGACACGAAATTTCAATGCTGAGATCCGCTCTAGCAATCAAGTACAACGACAACACAAGATAGGTGTCTCTGAATAAATGCATCTTTCTTTCTTGTAGTTGTGTGTGTGTGTGTGATCTCTCTTTCGCGAACATTACCGAACCGCGCAAATTCAACTCCTGCATTCGCACTTTCACATTCTTCCCCTCGGGGAAATGCGGGGAAATTTTATGCTTTCGTTTCATGAATGTGTAATTAATTACATATGTAATTCTTCTTACGGAACTTGAAGGCTTTCTCTCGGAATTTTTCCGCCTTAAGAGGGAGTTTCTACCGTAAGTCGAGTAGGTGGCACTGCATGTAACTACGTGGAAATAGCAAACAAGCGAAGAAAGAAAATCGCGGATGGAAGCGCGACATTTTTAAAATATTTTGTGCTATATATAAACCCTTCACTTTCCCGAGCAAAAGAAGCTGTTTGTGTACGTAACAACGCCTTTGATGACCCCTCAAGAACTTCAGCGTCGTGTCAAGACGACGTACACCACTACTAGAGACAACGCAGTCCTACTGCGTTGTTTCCAACAACACATTATGCAATGGATTTCTACTCGTGATTTAATACATATGTTTGTTTGATCAATTGTGGGGGTTTACCGCGCCGACGCTTTACAGGCAATGAGGCGCGCCGTAGTAGAGATCTCCGCATTAATTTTGACAACCTCGGGATGTTTAAAGTGCGCTGAAAACTCGAACACACGAGAGTTTTTCCTTTTCGCCTTCATTGCCTTTGTTTCCAAAATGAGACACTTTATGTTGCAGCAATCCGCCCCAGTGGCAACAACATTTCGCAAATCAATCACGACGAGATCAGGCACTGCGTCCTCATGATGGGTTTCCGTTTTGTGTAAGATTTTGTTTTATTTTGTCTTAGCACCAGAGCTCTATAAGCTTGAGCTTGGTAGGTTAGCTTTATCAAAAAAAAACAAGAGAAAAACTCCCCCGGCGCGAACTTCGCGCAGTGGCGTTAGCAAACAATAAAAAGTGCACGTGAGCGCGGGCCGTGTGACGGGCTCTTGGCGTCCTGCAGGCTTGCGCGTAGGCTGACGCCTTGAGAGGAGCTCCCACCTTCGTCGTCGTCGTCTTCGGGATGGAGGACCCATCACGCGCCGGTCGCTACAGGGTTAACCCCCCCCCCCCTTCCCCCGTAGAGCCGGAGGCCGTTGTGTTGTCCACGTGGCGTTTTTGGACGGTTGAGCTTCTTGTGGATACCGCAGTGGGGTCGTTGAGACGGGGAAGCTCTGGGAGGGTGAGATGGAGGCGAAGTAAGCGAGCTTTACTCGGTCAGCGGTGACGACGTCTTGGCGGCCGTTAGTGTCGAGTATGACAGTCTTGGGTTACCGCTCTCCGCACAAGGATTGTGCATCGGCTTGCTTTTGTTTTCTTTTTCCTCTCTTCTGGGCTCCGGTGTGAGTGTAAGAAAAAGCTAGGTCGATCCCCCCTGTGCTGCTTCTCCAGCCTTGCGCCACTAGGGTGATCTGCCCCAATTTTGTTTTGCTCATTTTTGCTTTGTGCCGATCTCTCTTTCTTTCTATCCCTTTGCACAACACTCTCGCATGGAACACCCATCACAGTACAAAAAAGTGAATTCAATCTTTTCATTTCCCTCTTCCCTTCACCCCCGCCCCAACTCCTGCGCTATCACGTCGGCTCCCTTATTCTGCTCGAGTGACACGAGGTAACGTTAGAGCATGCTCACCTCCTTCCTTTTTTATATAAAGTGATACTCTTGCCTCCATCTAATAATTATCATCGCGGCCACACTCTACACGCTCGTTTACCCAGCGCACAGGGTACCAGGACACAGCATAAAATGATCAGGTTGACCTCTATCTGTTTTTTATCCCTTCATTAATTTGTTTCCTCTGCTCACCCTTCTCTCGCTAGGCTCCAAGCTGTCTGTGGGAAAACGGTGAAAGTGCATAGAACCCATCGAACCAGGTAAATATCGTTTCATGATATTAGTCATTTCACTCCAGATATGTCACGTTTTGCTACGAAAGGTAACACATGCAAGTCCTTATGGAAAACTACTGAGAATGTTGAGTGTATATATTTAGTATGTCAAACAATGCAACCCGAACACAGTGAAATTTTGTTGATACGTTTTTCACGGTAACCGGAAAGTGAAAAGTATTATGCGAAGCAAAGAGGTTAAAAAAGGAGTAAAACATGCATACTCTTTCGGAAACCCATTTTTATTGAGCAACACTCCATTAGCTGGCTAATTTGGCTGCACTCTTTTCTTTTCAACGTACCGGAGGAAATTATTCTTAAATATGAAAAAAGAAGCTGCCAATATTTTTCGCTTTCCCTGGAAGGGTGTAGTACAACAATCCATGTCGCGCCTTAAATAAGTGAAGCCAGCCGCCAGATGCTTGGAACTTTTTAATGCCGGAGGGGAGCGATGTCAACTTTCCCACGTAAGACTGAGCGTCGAGATTAACTCCTGCCGCTCTGACTTGCTTGACCCATGTACGCAGGGTGTTTTCGATTTGCAGATAGTTCCGCACCAAGCGTTTGGTTCAGACCGGGCCGAAAACGTAGAGCTTTTTTTGAAGCTTCTCTTTCTGACCGATAATAGTGTTGAGCGTTGCACTAGAAAACGGAGCTAACGTTCCAAGTCCGTGCCCTCCCTGTTCGGGTTCTCTTCGACTTTGCGTACAATTTCCACTTTTTTTAAAAACTGAGCGCCTTTCATCTCTTCGACGTGATCACAACCCTCCCGCACCACCGCACAAAGCATCAAGGCTACCAGAGGAGGACAAACAATAGCCTCAGAACCAGAGCAGCACCATCGAACACAGAAACTAGGTAGAAAGACAACACAGAGCAGCGCGGGAAGTACGGAGTATGGCGTGAAGTCGGCAATAGGAGTCGCGCCTGTCGAAAGCATTGCGCCCCCGCACGGGGAACCTTCAGTATTCATGATGAGAGTGAGCAGCGACACCACAGACCCCGAGCTCCCACACATAAGCTGTGTCCAACCGTGGCGAGATCTTGAAAGGTGAAAGGTAGAAGCCGCAAGCGGTGGCCGTCTGAGCCTTCGTCAGGCTCCGGCCAATGGGATCCCTGCGTGTCTACCAGGCAGGGAGCTCCGGGACCTCTTTGACTACAAGGGTAACGTCAAAGGAGATAGTACCCCTGTTTCCTGCTCATACTATGGCGCATGGTATTTTAAAAAACCCTTTCCAAACTGATCGGGTCCTGAAAAGGGTCCGCACCGATGCAACTAAGTTACTGTCCAACAGCCAAATATTTTGTACACCAGAGAATTTTCCCCAATTCGTCGTGATTCCCTCTCTGGAAGATGAAATTGCACTCGCAAACAGCTCCGTGTTCAAAGTGGCACGATCTCTTGAATCTATTGTTGGTAGTAATTATAAGGCAAAGAAACTGTCATCAGGGTCATCAAAGAAACTGTCATCAAAGAAACTGTCATTTGTAGAAGTATACCCCAAGAACCAGTCAGACAAGCTTGTAAACCAGACTGACAGTGTGACCTCAAAGTAGGTGACTCAGCGCACCGCACCCTGAACTCTTCTCAGGGGGTAATCTCTGAAGTAGAACTTTTGAATGAAACAGAGCAAGATCTTCTTGAAGGCGTCCGTGATCAAGGTGTAAGAGCTGTAAATGAGACGCGATGGCAAAGAAATCAATACTAAACGTGTTGTACTAACCTTTGACAGAAACTCGCTTCCTGAAACCATCAATGCTCCTTTCCTTCGCTGTCAGGTTCGCCCTTACATTCCAAACCCTGGTAGATGCTTCAAGCGTCAGCGTTATGTGCATGGTACCACCACATGCAGAGGTAGGCTGACATGCGGAAAATGAGATCAGCATGACCACCCAACCGAAAATTGTCCAAGCAACACATTCAAATGCTCACACTGCGGAAATCCCCACGCAAACCCCCACGGAAACCCCCACGGAAATCACCGGTCTTGTGACGTCTTCAAAAACGAAAAGCAAATCATACACTTGAAAGTCACCGAAAACATTACTTTTGCCAAAGCGCGCAAAAAGCACGCTATGTTCTCGTCTAGAGCATATGCAGGCGCAGCTCACAAGGGGACGGAGCGGCGTCTTGTCTCGGCAGCGACCCAGTACTGCGGCGCAGACACGGTACTGCTCCCGCCGCCCTCTTGGTTGCCCCAAAAAGCCCAGGACACTGCTCCGCCGGTTGGGGAACCACCGGTGGTAGTGGCGTCAACCACCACTGCTGTGAGAGAGTCTGCACGCCGCAGTCCTGTTCCGCTGGCCCCTGAAAGCCTCACGGGCAAGGATGTAGGAGTCGCTGGCTCTTCTGCGAACGCTGCGCTGCTGCAGCCTTCTGTGGCACGCACATCCAGCACTCCCGGGGGTGCGCGGGTTAAGGAGCCTGACCCGTCAGCTACTCCTTTGCCATCAGATCAAGAAATGGATGTGACGCAGGCCTCGCCGGCTTCACAAACGTACAAAGAAAGGCGCCATTTTCTTGAGCGCCAGAAAAAGCCACCTCCAAGACTTCAACCACCCAAAAACAAATGATACTACAGAAACGCAACACACTAAACTTCCTCTTCTAGTAAATAAAATATGAAAGAAAGCCTAATTCACTGGAATTGTAGGGGCCTAATCAAAAATCTTGACGACATATATAAAATTCTTACAGAGTACCAGCCAAGCATATTATGTCTTCAAGACACACATTTGAATAGCCAACAATATAGCTTTCTTAGGCAATACACTATCTTTCGAAAATACCGAGCCGGCTGCACTCATTCATCAGGTGGTGTAGCTTTAGTTGTAAGAAGTCGGTTGCCTGCCAAAAACTAAACCTACAAACTAATCTAGGAGCTGTAGCGATGAGGGCCATTATTTTTGGTAGGCTAACAACTATATGCTCAACATACATTGCCCCCGACTATCACCTAACAACAACAAATTTTGAAGGTGTAATAGATCTACTCCCGGCACCATTTTTATTAGCAGGGGATTTGAATGCTCACCACCCACTCTGGGGTTCCGCATGGGCGGACCCCCGAGGGCGACTCCTAGAAAAATTTTTGTCCTCGGGCACTTGTCTGTTCAATAAGAGCCAAGCATCATTTTTTCAGTGCAACACACAATACATTTCCTTCTATTGAAATAACGCTTGGGTCTGCCACTCTAGTTGAATGGAGTTGAATGTAACCCTGCAATTTCAACCATCTCAACAGGGTTTAAAGAAGAGGGACCAAACTGGAAGAAGTGTAAAGAATTATCTGAGTTTTCTTACACATCCACACAGGATGTGACATTGACCAAGCCACAGACATTATTACTGCACATATTATTGATGCCGCCCATTCCTCAATTCCTCGAGCTTCAATGAGCACAAAAAACAGGCCCAGAGCATGGTGGAACGATGAGTGTAGGACTGCACGCAAAGAACAAAATAAATCTTGGGGAACCGTCAGAAGATATCCAACAGTTGAAAACCTCATCGCATTTAAACAAGGAAAAGCCAAAGGGAGACGAATTCGATGTGCTGCGAAAACGGAGAGCTGGAGAACATTCCTGACCTCTATGAAGTCATTAACTAATACATAAAAGGTATGGAAAAGAATAAGAGCACTTCAGGGTAAGAGCATGACCACTCTCCCACTAATTAGCACAATAGGTTACACACTGGAGGATCAGGCCAACGCCCTGGGAAAGCATTTTGAACATATCTCCAGCCCTACCCACTGTTCAACAGAATTCCTCCACCATAAAAACATTGCAGAACGTAAACCTCTTCACAAAAAGAAAACATCACGCGACGATTATAATTCTTCACTTACAAAACAGGAATTTCGCATTGCTATTTTATCATGTAGGAAAACAGCTTCATGGTCAGACAACATAGCATACGAGATGATAAAACATTTACAACTAGACACGCTTAAAGCAATTCTTCACCTTTTAACTTGATATGGCAAACATGACGACTGCCAAAATCATGGAAAGAGGCAATGGTCATTCCTGTGCTGAGGCAAGGGAGAGACCCAGGTCTACCTAGCAGCTACAGGCCAATAGCCCTTAAAAGCTGCTTGTGTAATATGTTAGAAGAGATGATAAACCGGCGGTTACTGAATGCAGCCTGTCTTTCAGAGTTTGCTTTCTTTCAGAGTTTGCGTTAACTCGCCCGAAAGGCAGGGATTGAAGCATGCGTGTGCTTGCTTTCTTTTGAACTATAGGTTTCCAGTTATTGTGTCTCTGAACTGAAACGAATTTTTTTAATGTCTAAGAAACATTCCTCTCTCGAGGTGAGCCCAAGAAATGCGTATACATTGAGTGGAGCTTTCAAGTTCTTTTCTTCTTCCGCCCAGGTGTGCGCGAAAAAAAATATGCGTCGGGACTAGAACTTTCGAAGTTCTTCTTTCGTAATCAAGTATTGTGTACCTAAATGTGTAGTCATGGCTGTAACTTTTGCGCAAACTTATGAGCAACTTTAGACGGAGACAGGTACAAAAAGGGACACGAAGACCTGCATCTGTCTCCATCTAAAGTTGCGCAAAAGTTACAGCCATGAATTTAGGATAACAACTAGCCCGCCTAACCGTGTTATTGTAAATGTGTATGTAGCACGTTTTTTTTTCCTATTGTACAATATTGTATGCGTAAATTTGCATATGTCATATTTTTTCTTAACCAATACTGTGTACATAAAATGTATGTGCAATATATGAGTGTAGTACATGTATTTTCATGACTTCGAATCAAAGACGTCCTCATATGAATTTTGAATAAACTCAAAGCAAAAAGAACGTTTGTGTAACACTCCAATTAATATCGCCACAAAGACAACAATTCGACACTACAAAACATACTATTACCGAGATGTTTTCTTCGTTTAATATTAAACACGTTACTGCACGCATAACAAACTATGGGCGGCGGCCATTTCGATTCATCGCCGCCGCTCGTCCAACTTTCGCGCCTGGTGCCATTGACTAGCGCCCCATGAGGTTGCGACCGGCGGCAGGAGCGAAAGCTGGGCGAGCGTCGGTTTCAGGGGACGGCGCACGGCGGCCCGGCCTGGCTGCCGCGGGAAAAATGACGTCAGCAGCGTCCGCGACGTCACCAACCTCCTTTCTCCCCTCGCCACTTGTTGCCATGACAATAAGTGCAACGCCTATCAGACGCCACGTACCACTAGGGGAGGATTTGGCGCTGTTGTTGCGAATTACGTGGGACGAGGGTGGATGCTACAAGGCCGCCCTGTACGAATACGACGAAGCAGCGGCTAGCCGTGTCCGTTTAGGACAATGCGGTTCTCATTGATGTTGCTAAAAGCAGTGTTTATACAAATACCACTGCCTACGGCACATAGGCGATTATTTGTCTTCTATAGATTTCTTTTGGGGTAAATTACTATTCATGATGAGTGGCATGATCTTTCATTTGTTATCGCGATTTCATCGGATGTTCACACTGATTTGAACGGATTTGATAGTGAAGTTTGTATACGCGGGTTCGCGTATATCAAACTACTTCATTAGCGAACAAATCGCGTTGCGTCAGGCAGTGCGTTATAACCAGGTTTGACTGTACACGGAGCGGCCACGCCTGGCAGCGACATGTTTGCCGTGAACCGACGCTGCCTTGGCATCAGCTTCTACCGAACGTGACGATCGTGGCTTCCTGGAATGCCTCTTGAGCTAGTCTGTGAATATTTACTTTCTGTGAATATTTTCTTTCACGGTCGTGTGTTTCCATTTTCTGTGAACAATATATTCGTAATAAACACACAAAAATGCACTATTTTTGGGAACGTTTACAGGAATGATAAGAAACATGTTCTAGGCAAGAAAACGTATTATGAAGAATCGTATCAATGAGGTTCCGCTGCAGTCAGCTCCACAATTTAGATTCCCCTGGACTGCATTGTAGTCTACCAGTTTTTCTGTGGTGATCCATAAAGTGTAGTTTGTAGTTCGTATTTTTGATGTCTTTTGCTGACAAAACGTGGCTTTAAAATCTTTTCGAAGAACTCACGGTCCCCACTAATATACAATATACAATGCTGCTCCAGCCCTTCCACGTCAACCAAAGCTGGAGTCGGGCGAATAACGCTTGACTCTAGCTTTCCCAGGACGAATGGGCGTGACCTTCGTAAGGGTGTCATGCTCGAGCGCCATCGCGCAGACGTTCTTGCGCAACTAACAACCTGGTGTGGTCGGGCCACGTGTGGTGGGTGGCAAAGGCGTCGATACGTTTTACCTAACACACGCCATCGTCCGAAATCTCGGAAGACCGGGATGACTGTGTGGGCGGGCGATGGCAACGGGCTAGGAATGACGTCGCGAAACTGGCGACACATTTCTGTGCAGGCCTGGACAGCCCAAGGGTGGCCGGCATTCACAGAAGTGGTCGTCATTGCGATAGGTTGGTGACTAACAAAGTCCGCAGAAATCATGGCGCGAACAGCGGACGCTGCGGCGAGTCAAGAAGACGTTGGCCGCTTGGGAAGGTCGCACCCAAGGCTGGCTCGCCTGGGGGCTGCGCTGTCCTTGCGTTCGACGCTCGTGCTGGGACCGTGGCCCCACCGATGAACCCGCGCAGCAGTGCTGGAAAGCGTGTCAGCCCTTGGCCGCTGCTGAGGGCCGTCGCTGCGGCTGGATCGCTGCCTGGGAGGGCAGGTCCTGAGGCTGGGTCGCCTCGGGCTTGACGAATGGTCGGCTGTGCCACTTGTAATGAAACTGCGACCGTATTCTAGGACGCCATGCTTATTCTCCCCGAACGAGCCTCGCGCTCCTTCCTTCGCTTCCATTCGGAGTCCGTCCTCATAACTTTAGTGACGGATTGGCCAATAACCGCACTTGCAGGTTCTGCTTTGCTGCGCTTAGCACCACTGCAGCGTCTAAGCTGAAGAAAGTACGACCAGATGGGACGGTCCGCACATACGCACAGCAGGAGGCCATCTCGTAACTCCAAGTGGAACGTGCACATCATGCGTCACCATCGACGGCACCACGTACCCTGCCACGTTCGTCAGTTTCCCTAACTGCTCCCGCGACGTAATCGTTGGAATAGACTTTTAGGCGGACAACGGCGCAATAATTGATGTACAGAACCAGTCGAAAACTTTTTCCCCCGATCACTCCATGACGACGGAACCGAACCCCGAAGACCACGTAGTTCTCGTCAAGGAACATAAGTTTATTGAAACGAACTTGAGCTCCCCTAACAACTCAAAGAATACATAGACGGCGAAGCAGCAGTCAACAAAGTGACGTGTGCTAACGAGCGTTGGCGAGTCTATTACCGCAGCGTCTGCTCTGCAGGCTTTTTATCTTTCGGCGCGCGTGGTTCTCGAACCGTGGATTCACATCCAGAACATTGTATATCAAGAAAGATTATTCTACGCTAGTGACGTTAGGGCGAAACAGTCTCCTTATCTCAATGAGATAGCCCGTGCGATATAAAAATAATGAATGGAACACGCCCTTCGCTTGAGACAGAGATAACATACCCTGGCGTGGCCTAAAAGTCAAAATAAAAACAAATAAACAAACCCGTACATGGTTCGCGGCAATATCATGTGGCGGGACACCCCAGAGTTTTCCTGAGAGCGCAACATTCTGTATGGCCACGCCGTGTCCTATGCCTTCCAAGCCCGCAAAACACAGACAATGCAGTGTTGCTAGCGAACAGGCATATTTTTACGTCCAATTCAAGCGCTACAAGTTTCCCAGTACTAAGGCGAAAGAGGGCTTGGTAGTTGTTCAGGAATTCTTTGCGTGCTAAATCTCTTCAATTAATCATTTTGAACAGCTTTTCTCGCACAAATGGTGGCAGACGAAAATTCCCGCAGACCCTTTCAGGAACAAAGCGAGCTTTGTCTGTTTTAGAATAACGTCATAACTCACTCCTCCCACGTACGCCGCATCATGTTCAAGAAAACAAATGCAGCATCGGTTCAAGTTGTCACTAAGTTGTATGGCTTGCACGCATTCCGTCCTACTGCTACGGCACAGGTCATACACATGCTCGAAGGAACCATCTGATCGACGAGGCAAAATACCTGCAGGAGTCGTACGACCTCTGGGGTCAAGGAATAGGTTACGCGCACGCTTTATATTTTAAAAATCTGTTTACGTAGCGTGGCATCAGCTGGATAAGTGCACACAGAATTTGGTGAAGCGATTGCCTAAACTTCAAGACAGCCCGAGACTTTCCGCACAAAAGTAAGTCATGGATTTTTGTGCGCCTATTTTTCTGGTTGAGTCTTGTCTGGTCGAGAATTTATCAAATAAATGAAGCTCCAGCTGCTGCTTCGGGCGCTTCGCCAGACGGCGTCTCCTGCTGCTTCATGGCGATTATAATTAATCACGTTGTCTGTGGTGGCGCATCTGCGTAGAACACCCCAAGACACGAGTTGGGCCCCTCACGTTTGTCGGTGCTCTTCGTAGCACCAGGTCTCTGTGAAGGTACCTTTGTGTCAAATGTCTGGAAAAGAAATTTTTTTGTAGTTTATAATATGTGCCGTGAGAGAAAGAGAGAGAAACAACTTTTGCTGAGCCCATTTCAGGTGACGCTCGCAGGCGTCAGACGGGATGGAACCCTATTCACAAGTCCCATACGAGTCCAATCACTCCTGCCCCCTGGACGGGAGCTCTTGGTGCGTCGACAGATCGGGGCTGGACATCAAGATCTCCCATCGCTCGGGTATGGGGGAGGGTTAAGGGGAGGAAATATAGGGGATTCTTGAGCTGAGTACACTCCGCCAGTATGCGCGGCAGGGTGCCTTCAGTCTTTTTGCAGAACGGGCAGATGGGGTCGTGTTCTGCTGGGAACATCTTGTGCAATAAAGCTGGGTGCGCCAGTGACCCCGCTTGTGCGCGGCGCACGATCGTTTGTTTGCGTTCCAATTGCTGGTGCGGTACGGGAAGCCTACACCTGACGCTCCTGTACAACCGGTTAATGTCGCGGTAGCTCGTAATTGGGTGCGGTAGCTCCCAGTCGCCCTCGGCCAGGTATGCTAGTTCATGGGCGTAGTGTTCGGCGGGGGCGTTGCCTTCCACTGTCGAGTGCAACGTTACTACAATAAGCTAAGTTTCGGAGCTCCGCATCCCCGCCAGCGGAGGAAGGTGGGCCGAACGGCGGTCGCGAGAACTAGTGGCGCTGCAGTCAAGTCTTGCGCTACTCTCGGCGCGTCATCTACTTCGGCGGCGGGCCGCTGCGCAGACGTTCAGCAGCAGCTTTCTAGTACTGCTATTGGTAAACGTAAACACCGATCATCTTTCCAGTTGAGTAGCTTAAACGCCTTCGTCCTTCTAGTCGGCGTTACCGTATCACATTTGTGCACTGTTTGAGTGGAAATGCGTTGGGTCGCCTGTATGCACTGACCTGCACGCGCGCGCAGCTTTTTGGCTAGCAAATAATCGACGGTGGGCCTATATTTTAACTGTCTACATTGCATTTAAGTTCACGTACGATAGTTTCCAAGCCAATTACCCTTTTCAGCGTAGTTTTTATACCTACTGCGCCGTCTTACCTCGACCAAAAACGACCCTACGAGTTTGTGAAAGCAGTGCCTTTATAAGTGCTTTTATGTCCACGCGGCAATCAGAGTTTTTTCTCAATCTCGTCGGTGCGAGGGCCCGTTAACTAGCTTCCAATGTAGAGTTCCTATGCTAAACATTTATATACACCGGGCTGGTCCCACCTCATCTCGCCTTTGTGCACTCTGTGGTGCATACGAACATTACATCACCAAAGATGAAAGTTCGCTTCACAGTTCTGACACCCCGTTCATCTGTGACAAACGCATTAAAATTTTGTGAGTTCACATTTAAGTTGGATCCGCAATTTAAAGGTGCTCATGGTACGCCTGAATTGATCAGGATCTTTGACCGCCATTTTGCTGTCTTGAACTCAAGAAATATGTTCAGCTGGTCATACAAGACGAATCAGGCGAATCAGGATTCAGGCAGCTGCGAAAGGCGAATCAGGCATCTCCGATCAGGCAGCTCCTAAAGGCGAATAAGGCTTCCCTGAAGACTTTTTTGAAAAGGCTGAATTGTACATAACATGACACAAAGATGCACAAAAAAAATCATTGTTTGGGGGCCGGGACTCAAGAACACTGTATTTGCAGGACTCCTTATATGTATGCACGGTGTCAGCTCCTTTTTAAGGGTTTGTGGCGAGGGGTAGCGGCCGAATTCGCTCACGCTCAAGTTGTGTCAGTTCTACATCAAAACAATATGTGGTTGCGTAAAAAGGAAAGGGCGGCTAAAAGAACAGCTTACTGCCTCCCAAAGGAACTGCACAATGCAGCGGTTTACAGAATTACATATGAGCCGCACGCGATTACATATCACGCGATTACATACGCATTCTGCGGTTCACGATGTTAGGCATATTCGCTTGAAACGTTGCAGAAGAGAGGCGCCCGGAAAAAGCAACAAACGATACACGACTTTTTATTCACCCCAGGGTTTACAAAATTTCAAAAGAAGATAGTCACACACGATGAAAGAGTAACCAAGTAAAAAAACTGCCGGATTTATCACAACGTAGGCTATGAGGCAACTTATACAAAAAGCAGGCACTTAAAAACCGCAGAAACATACGAAGACATACTAGCTAGCCAGCTTCCTTCAATGCTGGTTCTGATCTTTCGTTTGCAGACTTTACGAAATAATTGTCTTTGTCTGCTGTGTTCATACACCGTTGTGCCGGCAAGTTTTTCCTGTTGATTTCAGTCGAAATGGGCTGAACCTGATTCTTGAATACAGGTTGGCAATCTTCTTTGACAGAACTTAAATGTATTGTCGAATGCATCGCAGTTCAACAGATGAGGCTCCAACTCAGCAAGTAATATTTGTTCAGACAATACTGTCAACTTATCCACTATAGGCGCTCACTATTTGCATATAACGGCTGCATTAAACGTGGAGAACATTAACCCTTGCATTAAACCTGTAGAACATGCAACCCCTTTTCCACGACGTGGTGCAATTTCAAGAAGTATTTCGATAGTGCCACGAGACCACCGCTTGTTTTCGCAGCAACGACTTCTGGCAGCTCAGCGGACATCAGTGTAGTGCAGTATTCATTGCGGGAAGTGCCTCCATATACTTTCCGTGCCTTAAATACTGCTATATGTGGCACTACTGCACCCCGCACGGGGCACCTTGAGGAATCTTGGTGACGGTACTGGCGATACCGCGGACCCCGAGCCCCCAAACATAAGCTGGATCCAACCATGGCGATGTGTTTATAGGTGGAGGGTTAGAAACCACGAACGGTGGCCGTCGGAGCCTTGGTCAAGCTCCGGCCGATGGGCTCCCTGCCTGTCTACCAGGCAGGGAGCTCCGGAACCTCTTTGACTACCAGGGTAAGGTCAAAGGTCGAAAGTACCCCCGTCTCCCTGCTTTTATACTATGCCGTATGGTATTTTCAAACCCCCCCCCCCCCAACCGTGATCGGCCCCCTAAAAGGGGCCGCACCGAAGTATCTTTTCCTTCTTTGCCTTCTATTTCGTTCCCAAAGCCAGATAACTACCCTCGTTTTTTGATCATTGAATCTGTGGACAAATCGAAGCCTGTTTCCTCTCAATCTGTATTTCTTGTTTCTAAATACCTTGAAGGTATCATCGGCAAAACATATGACGCCAAAAAGCTCAGAACTGGTGAAGTGCTAGTTGAAGTTAAAACTCAGCAGCAATCCACAATCCTCCTGAAACAAACCCGCATGGCAGATCTGGAGATCAAGGTCACACCCCACCACCGCAGCCTCAACAGTTGTCAAGGTGTAATCTCTGAGGCAGATCTCATGTCAGAGGCCGAGGCCGACCTTTTGGAAGGCTTAAGGGATCAGGGCGTCACGGCTGTAAAGCGCATATCAATACGCCGCGATGAAAAACAGGTAGCAACTAGACACATCATCTTAACCTTCAATTGATCCACCCTTCCAGAATCCATAAATGCCGGTTACATGCATTGTTCTGTCTTCCCATACATCCCGAACCCACGGCGCTGCTTCAAGTGCCAACGGTTCGGGCATGGCACAAACTCCTGCCGCGGCCGCCTTACCTGTGCAAAATGCGGCCAACATGACCACCCATCCGAAAACTGCAACACCCAGAGTTTCACCTGTGCCAACGGCCAGGGGCCCCACGCAGCGTGGTCCCGCACTTGCGAGAAATTTAAGCAGCAAAAGCAAATCATAAATGTAAAGGTCACAGAGAATATCACCTACCCAGTGGCGCAGAAGAGGTTCGCCTCTTTCCCTCTGGGGAGGTACGCCGACGCAGCTCGCCGGGGGGCGCAGCGGCGTCTGGTCTCGGCGGGGACCCAGTACCGTGAGTCGTACTTGGTCCCGCCACCGCCCCCCCCCTGGGGTGCCTCAGGCAGCCCAATGCGTCGCTACACCGCTTGCTGAGGCAGCAGCGGTTGTGGTGCCAACCTCTTCCGTAGGGACCGGTGCCGCTCCCTCCCCTGCATCCCCGCCCTCTAGTACGTTGGAGGGTGCCGATCGGATGGACACCACGGGCCCCGCACCGGCTCCCACCGCCACCGCACCGCCCGTGCCACCTCTGGTGCCCCGGACGCCCTCGGCGGTGGCGGCTCAAACGAAGGGCTCCCGAAAGGGGGCCAAGTCCGGGGGGCCTGGTCCGCCGTGACCCCTTCTGGCATCCGACGAGGAGATGGATGTCGCGCCGTTCCTGCCAGCAACGCAGCGCAAGGAGCGGCCTCCGATGTCCAAGCCGACAGAAAAGCCTAAAAATCCTAGAATAACAGCCCCGAAAGACGACACATGAACAAACACACACACACACTCCAGTTATTCTTAAATTTAAATAATGGGAACAGAAAACATCATCCAATGAAACTGAAGAGGCCTCCTTAAAAATCTTGACGATGTGTATGAGATTCTGCATGCCAGTCAGCCAAGCACCATGTGTCTCCAGGAAACCCACCTCAATTCTAAACAAATTTCTTAAATATGTACATGGTATTCAGGAAGGGCAGGGTTGGCTGCACCCACTCTTCAGGAGTTGTGGCTATTATCGCCCGGAAATCATTAGCATGCCACACTCTCTCTTTAAACACTGTCCTCGAGCCTGTAGCGATCCGTACAATAATATTTAATAGGTTGATAACGGTATGCTCCATTTACATCTCTCCTGATTTTGCACTTCTGAGCTCTGATTTCGAGGCCCTGGTTGACCAGCTGCCCGAACCGTACATACTAACAGGCGACCTTAATGCGCACACCTCTCTTTGGGGCTCCTCCAGAACGGATGCCCGAGGTCGCATGATAGAGAAGTTTCTTACATTCTCCGGAGCATGCCTTTTCAACAAAAAACAGCCTACATACCATACCTTCGGACACAATACATACTCGCATCTTGACTTGGCTATTGGTTCCGCAGTTCTCTTTCCATGTCTTGAGTGGGGTGTGGGCACAGACCCATATGGTAGTGACCATTTCCCCACTTCATTAACGTATATAGGTATAGGCCCGACGAGCAGTCCATCTTCCCATAAAAGGTTTAATGAATCAAAAGCAAACTGGAGCACATTCACACAAACATCTCAACTACACCACACACCATAAAACACCTACACGCGGAGGAAGCCGCCCAACTCGTCACGGCGCACATCCTCGACGCCGCCGAAAAGTCCATTCCCCAGGCCTCCAGTGGGTCCCGCACCCCAAGGAGGCCCTGGTGGAACGAGGACTGCAGGCGGGCGCGAGAGGCCCAGAACAGGGCGTGGGGTGTCCTTCGCCGGTACCCCACATCAGATAATCTCATTTCGTTTAAACGGGCCAAGGCTTTTGGGAGGTGAGTGCGCCGTGAGGCGAAAAAGGAGAGTTGGCGCACCTTCCTCACTTCCATCAATTCATACATAGACACACACAAAGTCTGGACACGTATACGAAAACTAAAGGGACAACAGACACACAGCGTCCCCCTGTTTAGTACAACAGGGGACACACTGGAAGACCAGGCTAACACACTCGCACAACACTTCAACCACGTGTCCAGCTCAGCACACTACACTAATACTTTCATGCAACACAAAACATCTGCAGAAAAGAAGCCCTTACGAGACAAGAACAAGTCGAATTCTGCTTACAACTCTGAATTCACACTTCATGAGCTGAAGGTTGCTTCTTCCACTTGTAAGCCCTCAGCTCCAGGGGCAAACAGCATTACATACACCATGATACAACACCTACATGCAGACACTCGTGAGACACTCCTACACCTCTACAACAGAATATGGCTTTCGGGGCAGCTTCCAAGGTCTTGGAAGGAGGCCATAGTTGTGGCCTTTCTGAAGGAGGGGAAGGACCCTTCATCTCCAGCAAGTTATCGTCCCATCGCCCTGACAAGCTGCCGGTGTAAGCTCCTCGAGAAGATGATAAACCGTAGGCTTGTGTACTTTCTGGAGTACAATGGTCTTCTCGAGGGCTGCCAGGCAGGCTTCTGGGCAGGGCAATCCACAAATGATCAGCTTGTTGCATTAGAATCATACATCAAAGATGCCTTTATACACCAACAGTATTGCATGACCGTATTTTTTTACATCGAAAAAGCGTACGCTGCGGCATTGCGTTACGGCATCCTTGCAGACCTAAAATCGTATGTTGTAACAGGTAATGTGTTGAACACTCTTGATAGTTACCTGTCCAAACGAACATTTCGTGTGAGAGTCGGGTCGGCACTATCCAGAGTTCACATTCAAGAAAATGGCGTGCCTCAACGCGGAGTTTTGAGCTGCACGCTGTTTATCGTCAAGATGAATTCGCTTCGGAAAGCATTGCCTCCATCGATCTCCTGTTTAGTGTATGTGGATGATGTACAAATATCTTTTAAATCTTGTAACATATCCATATGTGAACGTCAAGTCCAGCTTGGGGTAAAGAAACTCTCTCGCTGGGCAGACGAAAATGGTTTCAAACTTAATCCCACAAAAAGTACCTCTGTCGTATTCTCAAGGAGACGTGGAGTAAGGCCCTATCCTGAAATAAACCTCAATGGTGACCCAATCCCTCTTAAAAAGGAACATACGTTTTTGGGTGTGGTGATGGATGAAATACTCATATTCATATATCACATGAAACAACTCAAACAAAAATGTCTAAAAACAATGAATATTTTGAAAGTCCTGTCTCACCAATCATACGGTGCAGATAAACCACTCCTGCTGCGCTTTGATACTGCTTTGGTAGGGTCTCGTTTGGATTACGGTAGTGTTGTCTACGGGTCGGCTACAAAATCAAAACAGACGACTGGGCGAGTTGGTACATTGTCTTGCTTGGTGACAGCGCAAATAAAACATGACACAAAAGGAGGAAGGAACGGACACAGCGCTGACTTACAACTGAAATTTTATTGCGGTTGCCAGCGGTTTTGTAGGAACACTGGCAATAACAACAAAAAGGAAAAAGTACAAAAGGAGAAGGAAAAGAAAAGTTTTTATACATGATAACATGAAAGGAATAGATACATCACGTATTCCTTGGCGTGTCACGATAAGAATTTTGGGAAGGCAAAAACTCACAGTGGTCATGACGAAAAGTTAGGACAACAATGCGTAAGCATTCCATCTATCTCCCTCTCAGATAAGGAGTGTCAGTAACAGGGCATCTGTTGGGGCTAGTTGGTTATGCATAGCTTGAATGGAAAGCGCTTAAACTTTGACTGGTAAACAAGGACGAGAAAAACTACAACACAGGACGAAGCGAAAACTAACAACTGATTTATTTACGTGGATGAACATATATATACACACGTGCTTGTGTGAAAAGGAGACACAAAAAACAAAAAGATACCTAAAAAGTTTGAACGTGTGTGATTACAACTGCACACTGTGTACAAGGAGCGCGTGCTCAGTTCTTAGCGCGAAAAGAAGTCTATTTCTCTTTTTGATAATGTGATAGATGGTGGGTTGACGTAATCCCCTTCTTTACCAGAAACCATGCGGTATGTTTCCCATATCTCGCGCTGCATCTTGTTTCTGGACCTAAGGAGCACTGACGTTTTATCGTACTCAGGCGTGCATCCAGACCTTCTACAATGCTGTGCCAAGTTGCTCGGCGCATTTATCAACGAGCACGCGTACTTGTGCTCCCGGAGCCGTTCATTGAGACAGCGACCAGTCTGGCCGATGTATGACTTGCCACCATTAAGCGGAATCTTGTACACAACACCTTGTTCACATTTCACAAACTTCTGCTCGTGCTTAACACCACAGCTCGGTTCGGTAGTGCCGTCATGTCCCTCCCTGTTGACTTTCCTACAAAGGCCCCTTAATTTGTTGGGCGCTGAAAAGACAACGCGCACGTCGTGTGCGCCGGCTACCTTTTTTAGTCTGTGCGATATAGCATGAACGTATGGTAACACCACTGGCCTTTTTTGCTTTTCTTTTTCTTTGCCGTCTTTTTCCGCTTTTCGCTCCTTCCCCGCCTTCTTCAACACTTTTTCTGCGACTGATGCAATGACTGTCCGGGTACCCCGCGCCCTTCAGTCTTTTTTTTTCTGCAGGGTGATGCTCTCTTGCACGTTGTCACAACTTGACTTCTTGATGGCCTGTTCTAGACATGACACCGCAATGCCTCGTTTTATGGTTTTTGAGTGGGCTGACGCATACGGGAGCAGACCTTGTCAGTACTTGGCGCAGCGCACCCCTCCCGGTAAATGAAGATTACTTAGGCCTGTCCCACGGTTCGATTGCGACCATGATTTTTGTTACGTCATTTGTACTTATCTCGTTTGATCATGACCACTGTGAGTTTTTGCCTTCCCAAAATTCTTATCGTGACACGCCAAGGAATACGTGATGTATCTATTCCTTTCATGTTATCATGTATAAAAACTTTTCTTTTCCTTCTCCTTTTCTACTTTTTCCTTTTTGTTGTTATTGCCAGTGTTCCTACAAAACCGCTGGTAACCGCAATAAAATTTCAGTTGTAAGTCAGCGCTGTGTCCGTTCCTTCCTCCTTTTGTGTCATGTTTTATTTGCGCTGTTACCAAGCACGGCTACAAAAGAGCGCTAAAAATGCTCGACCCAGTGCTGCACCTGGGGCTTCGCCTCTCGCGTGGTGCTTTCCGTACAAGCCCTGTCCAAAGCCTGTATATGGAGTGTGACAAGTGGTGCCTGGAGTACCAGCGAATTTATGTTGATCTTTTATAGGCTTGTAAAGTATGATCAATCTACAACCATCCTTTTAAACCTGTTTTTATGGATACATCCACGTCACAGCTGTTTTTAAATCGCCCATCTCTGTCTCTACTTTTCTCACTTAGGGTCAGAAGGGAAGCTTCTGAACTGTCAATCTCCTTTTTGGGCACGTTCAGAACATCTACCATTGACTTTATAGCCCCCTGGCAATTTCACCCTGTATCGTGTGAACTGTCGTTTACACAATTACAGAAAAGCAGGGTACCACAAATCGCGATTTCACAACATTTTCAGTATCTGCAGCAAAAATACCAGGCTGCAGAAATTTTTAGTGATGCATCGAAAACTTCCATCGCGGTGTCTTGTGCTGCGCACGGACCCAAGATTACGGCCTCTACATCAATGCATGTAAATTCGAGCATCTTCACGGCGGAAGAGTATTGCATTTTTTTTGTTGCTGGTCATATTGTTCAACATCACATTCAAAAGTCCATCATCTACAAAGATTCACTCAGCGTTGTACGTGCATTATCATCCCAAAAGCGTTCTAAAAATCACGTCATAAATCTAGTTTTTAAGACTTTTATGTCAGCGTATGCCAAAAATCTTGAAGTGATTGTATGTTGGGTACCGGGTCACTGTGGGATTGCAGGAAATGAGACCGCAGACCAAATGGCCGCCGCTGCGGCACACACGAACACAGTGGGCATTACAAAATTACCGTACACCGACCTCAAGCCATACATAAGAGAAAACCTTCGCAGAACCTGGCAAGCCGACTGGAGCACACAGACAGACAAGTTGCGCCTAATTAAACCACACCTAGGACCATACACTACTGACTCACACAACAGATTCGTTGCAGTTGCACTAGCTAGATTGCGGATAGGCCACACACACGCGACACACTCCCATCTGCTCACTGGTTCTCCAAGACCCCTGTGTAGCAGGTGTGGGGAGGGCCTATCCGTAATTCAAATTCTCATTACATGCAGAGCACTCCACAGAACAAGACCCAAATATTTCCCACGACTATACAGACAACACATCCCACTACATCCAGCACTGTTTTTAGCGGATGATCCCATAGTCCCTCTACAACGCACTTTTAGGTTTCTTAGCGAAATCAAAATTTTAAAGCTTATTTCCTATCACGCGTAATTCTTGAACATAGTTTCATGCCCTGCACTATCACACCCTGGCCTTTTACAACAGCCATCCGCATTGTCTTACTGATTTTACAATTTTAATCTCTGCTCTTGTTGAGCAATCTTAGGTGTTACATCTTCAACCGTCATACATAACCATTGCTTTGGCGCTCTTTACCCTAGTTGGCCTTGCGCCATAAACATCCAATCATCATCATCATGGGGCACTACTGCACTGAGAACAAGTGAAAGGCTTTTGTAAAAGTCTACCTGGTGGGTGTTATAGTGATAATTATTAAGTACCTGCAACAGCGATGATCTTCTTAACGAGACGAAAGCTGTTGGCGACTGATGGACAGCTGACTGATGAAGTCAGCTGATGGACAGAGATCAGTAACAATATCGCGAGAGGAGATTCCAGTATGTGATGATGCAACTTCGGTTCTAATAAAAAGACGCTTGTGGGCAGCTGTAAATTGACACGCATTAGGGCCGTTGTTCTAGCCGCCCTTTCCTTTTTACGCAGCCAAAAAATGTTTCGATGTGGTATTGAGACATCTTGAGCGTGAGCGAATTCGGCAGCTTCCCGTCGCCACAAACCCATCAAAAGGTGCTGACACCGTGCATACATATAAGCAGTCCTGCAAGTACAGTGTTTTCGAGGCCCTCAAACGCAGATTTTTTTTCTGCATCCTTGCGTCAAGTTATGTACAATTCAGCCTTTTTTAAAAAATTTCTTCATTGAAGCCTGATTCGCCTTTCGGAGAGCTAGGTGACTTGTATGGCCAGCTGAACGGATTTCGTGAGTTCAAGACATCAAAATGGCGGTCAAAGATCCTGATGAATTCAGACGTACCATGAGCACCTTTAAATTGCGGATCCAACTTTAATGTGTACTCACAAAATTTTAGCGCGTTTGTCACAGATGAACTGAGTGTCAGAACTGTGAAGCGAACTTTCATCTTTGGTGATGTAATGTTCGTATGCACCACAGAGTGCACAAAGGCGAGATGGGGTGGGCCCAGGCCGGTGGATATAAAAGTTTAGCATAGGAACCCTACATCGGAAGCTGGTTAACGGGCCCTCGCACCGACGAGATTCAGAAAACACTTGTATTGCGGCGTGGACATAAAAGCACTTATAATGGCACTGCTTTCACAAACTCGTAGGGTCGTTTTTCTTCGAGGTAAGACGGTGCAGTAGTTATAAAAACTACGCTGAAAGAGGTAATTGGCTTGGAAACTATCGTACATGAAGTTAAACGCTGTGTAGACAGTTAAAATATAGGCCGACCTTCGATTATTTGCTAGCCAAAGAGCTGCGCGCGGGTGAGGTCAGTGCATACAGGCGACCCAACGCATTTCCACTTGAACAGTGCACAAATATGATGCGGTAACGTCCACTAAAAGGACGAAGGCGTTTAAGCTAGTCGACTGGAAGGATGATCGATGTTTAAGTTTAGAAATAGCACTACTAGAAAGCTGCCGCAGTACGTTTACTCGGCGGGCCACGGTCCGCTGCAGCGGCGTCCCGCCGCCGAAGCAGACGATGCACCGAGAGTAGCGCAAGACTTGACTGCAGCGCCGCTAGTTCTCGCGACCGCCACCCCGACCGCCTCTCCGGCGGAGCTTTGAAACTGAGTTTATTCTAGTAACGTTGGTCGAGTGTGCCGGAACCCACACGAGCTCTACGTCGCGTCCCGGTGGGCTGCGCTTTGCGAGAATTGCTAGGGCCGCGTGGGAGACGATCTTCTTGCGGTAGTTGCCGTAAGCCGTCTTGGAGTTTGTGACCATCGTCTGCACGTCTCCGTGCGTGATGGCGACAGCGATAGCCACCTCTTATGCTTGGCGGGCGTCTGTCATCCGTACCAACGCGCTGGTCACCAGCTTGTCGATAGTCGTGACGGCGGCCACTGCTTTGCTGCTGTGCTGGGGAAGTGAGGCGTCCACGTAGCGGACCCGGGGGTCTGCTTCTAGCTGTTGAGCTAGTGCCTGTGCCCGCGCGGAACGCCTCTTGTTCCTGCCTGCTTGAACGTTGCGCGGCAGGGGCTTTGTCTTGAGCGCTTCCCTCCACGGCAGAGGTAGGGAGAGCTTGGGTGTTCTGGTTCGATGGGCCAAGCAATCTTCCGGAGGTCTGTTCGGCCGTGCTCAGTCTGGCTCAGTCGCACTCTTTAGTTAGACCGATGAGCCTCTATGAGCTTGTCTACTGTATTGTGTACTCCCATTTCCAGCAGCTTCTGCGTAGACGAGTACTGGGGCAGGCACATAGCCGTCTTGGTGGCTTTCCTTACGATCGCGTCTAGTGTGTTCCTGTTCGCCTTCGCTAGCTGGAGATTCGGGGCCGAGTAGGTGGATCGAGACACGATGAACGCTCTGACCAGGCGGAAGGCGTCGTTTTCTTTAAGTCCTCTGTTCCGGTTCGCAACGCGTCTGATCATTCCGATGACCTGTTCGGCGGCTGTCTTGATCTGAGCAATGTCCGTTGCCGCCTTGCCGTCTCGTTGTAAGAAGAGACTGAGGATGCGCAGCTACTGCGTGGACTTTATGTCTACGCCGTCGCAGTAACGACCATCTTCGGCTCGGAATCCTTCTTGCCTCTTCTGGGCTGCACGATAAGGAGCTGCGACTTCTGGGGTGCGCAGCGCAACCCGCAGGTCTTGGCGTATTCGTGTGCCGTCGTTGCCGCCTTCTGCAGGACCTCCTCCGTCCAGGCTTCAGACCCTTCGCGACTCGTCCACACCGTGATGTCGTCGGCATAGAACGCGTGGTCCACGCCTTCGATCTGTTTGAGTAGATTTGGCAGCTGGAGGAGGGCCAGGTTGAATACCAGGGCGACAGCACGGAACCCTGTGGGGTGCCGCAGTCTCCCAGTTCTATCGGTTCCGACTTCTCTCCTCCAATCTGTATGACCGCCATGCGCTTGCTCAGGAAAGCCTTGACGTAGCCGAACGTGAGTTGGCCACATCCTGTCTTCTTGAGGTTACCGAGAACGCTCGCGTGGGACACGTTGTCAAATGCCCCCTTTAAGTCGAGGGCCAGTTTCCCGCGCGGAGAACTCCGAGTGGCTTTTTTCATCACGAGCTCCTGCAGTTGCACCAGGACGTCATGCGTTCCGAGGTGCTGCCGGAAGCCGTACATCGTTTCGGGCATTTGGTTGGTCTCTTCTAGGTAGGTTTGGAGTCTACGGAGCACCATGCACTCAATTACCTTTCCTACGCACGACGAGAGGAAGATGGGTCGCGTGGTCTCGATCGTGAGGGCTTTGCCCGGCTTGCGGATGAACCGCACTTGCGCCTCTTTCCATTCTATGGGCAGCAGCGAGGTCTCATAGGTCCTGTTGATGTGGCCCAGGAGCCTCTTGGCTGCCCCGTCCCTCATTTGTCGAGCAACTTGTAAGTGATCGTGTCTCCGCCAGGAGCACTACGTCTGTTGCTCTCATCGATGGCATTTCAGAGTTCCGCCAGCGTGAACGGCTCGTAGACTTTGTCGTTCGCCGGGCCGTCATACGTCTCCGGGATCTAGAGCTTACCCCTATCGGTCTTGAGGTAACGCGCCGTAAGGTTTCCGACGAGCTTGCGGTCGTCTCCATCGCAGGTATTCAAAACCTTAGTGAGGTTGCGATGCTTTGCCGTCTTGCTGCCCAGTGGGTCGATCAGGTGCCTCAGGAGGCCCCAGGTCTTGTGCGTAGACAGCTTGCCCTACAGTCCGTCGCACATACTCAACCAATTCTCTCTGCTGAGCTTAGTGGCGTACTCTGCAATCTCTCCATTGAGGACTGCAATTCGCCGAGCTAGCTTCTTGTTTCTCCGCTGGCGCTTCCACCGCCTCGTGAGCGAGTGCCGAGCCTCCCACATGTGGGCCAGCCTCGCGTCGACGAAGGGCATCTGCACCATCGTTGTGACCTGTTGTGTAAATTTGGCTAGTGCCGTCTTCTGATCGTGCGCCCATTCAGCATACGTCTGCTTGTCTTCTTCAGGCTCCCCTTCGTTTTCCTCGTCGAGGGGTTCCTCGTCGGTGTAGTTGCAGAGCTTGTCCCAGTTCGTGATTCGGGCTCTGCCGAACGCAGCCCGGAACCGCGGTCCCGTGATTTCTATGCCGATGATGGTGTGGTCGGATCCGAGGTCCGTGACTTTGTCCCGCCACGTCGCGTTCAGGTTACCCTTCAGCCACGTGAGATCGGGCGTCGTGTCACGGTTGACGCTGTTCCCTCTTCTCGTTGACACCCCAGAATCGTTCAGTAACTCAAATTCTGCTTCATCCATAGTTCTGACAAGAGCTTTCCCTCGTTTGGATTCGTATTTGTATCCCCATAGCGTGTGGGGGGGCGTTGAAGTCGCCGAGGATCAGGAGCGGCCTGTTCCCCGCCAACCTCTCCGCCTGCCCCACCGTTTTGTCAAAGTCGTACTGGTGATGCGACGGTCTGCAGTACGCGCTCATGACGAAACGATTCTTCCCGTTGCCAATTGTCTGCGTCTAAATTTCGATCTGCGTGTTCTCGCAGCCGTGCTGTGGCAATACGTGCTGCGTGGCCGCGATGTTGTTGCGTACCAGGATCACCGTGCCGTTCTCCGTCGGGTCAGTGTATGTAACGTATCCCGGCAGTCGGGGTCGTCCGTGCGTCTCCTGCAGCGCCACCACGTCTGGCTTCTGATCGAGCCCTTCGATGTGTATAAAGAGTTCGGCGGCTTTTTTCCTGATACCCCGGCAGTTTCATTGGTAAATCAGTGTGCTCTCCTGTACTCGAGGAGCCCTGTTCCTACTCTTGTTCGGATTCTGAGCCATCGTCCTTTGTCGATTGCACGTGTTCTCGCCCCTTCGCGATGGAGTCCTTGACTCGATTGGCCCGCTCCTGGTGGAGCGCGGCTGTCTTGCTCAGGGTGGGTTGGGAGGGAGTAGAGACCTGGGCCGCCAGGCGTTCGTGCCGGACCGACAGCGCCTTCACTCGCTCTTGCCTTTGCCTAAAGTCCTCTTGAATTTGCCTAATTTCCTCCAGTATGTTCTCCAATACAGCGGTTGTCTCGCTGCCCTGCGAGGCTTGTTGTTTCTGTGGTTGCGGCGACGCAAAGACCTCCGCTGCGCTCTCCGCGTTGCTCTCGCGTCCATGGCTTTCTGGCTACACGCATGCTCGGCTTACCCGCCTCCACCCGCTCTAGGCGGACAGATGGGTGATCTCGCCGCGGCACTTTGCGCTTCTCGTTCGCGCCGTCCGTCACGTCGCCGTTCCCGGAGCTACCGCTCGTCAGCGCCTCTATTTTGTTCACGAGAGCGCGTATTTGTGCATTCTGCGCCTTGATTTTGGCTTCTTGCCGTTCCATTATTCTTTTGAGCTCTATGCATTGGCTGTCGTCTGACTTGGCTACAGAGCCCTGACCGGGAGGTTGGGAGGGGGTAAGGTTAAGGAACTCTCTGTTGTTCCCGAGAGCGACGGGAGACCCGTTTGCCCAGCCCACCTGTTTGTCGGTGCTCTTCTCTCATTCCGTTGACTGGAACGGGCCAGGGACCTCCACCACGGTCCTCGGGACCGGGGCCTCTGGCGTTTTCCGCTCGAGCCTCGTTTGCCGCTGCTCTTATGCGCCCATTCCCGGTTGCGGTTTACGCGTGCACAGGTTGGGGGCAGAGAAAGGCTGAATGCTTACACAGCACGGCTAAATGCCGCAACCGATGACACCCGTTGTGGCGGTGGGAAATTTAAACGTGCCAGTATCCGAGCTCAATGCGTCCTGTCAGCTGCCCTCCGCAATCGAGTGGTTTTCGTCTGGGTTGTTGTGTTGCACTGACAATAAGATGCATACGACCAGACAGCAAAAGGGACACCCACATGTGCGCCCGCTAAATAAAGGCCGAGGCCTTCGAGGTGCTATCTCGTTATGCGATGGCCTCAGGTCGTTCGCGTGGAGGCGGGAAACTGCGGAAGCGTCAGCCCTAACAGAAGAGTGGATGTGCGCGAAAAGAATCGAAATCGCTGCCGCCGCCGTTGCTGCCTCAAGTAACAGCTGGTCGAGTAGCTACGAATCCGTCCCGGGTGTTACATAAACCGTAAGATGCCTGAGGTGCGGTAACAAAAGATACAGGTCTACGTTTGCCCACTAGGATAAAGCTCGGGTGTTTCCGAATTTCACTCAGGTAATTGCCTTTAAGTATGCTCAGTCATAAATTAAAAACGTGTTTCGTGGAGGGCCCCGCACGGGGCACCTTGAGTATTCATGGTGACGGTGAGCAGCGACACCGCGGACCCCGAGCTCCCAACATAAGCCGTGTCCAACCGTGACGAGGTGTTTAAAGGTGAAGGGTAGAAGCCGTAAACGGTGGCCGTCGGAGCCTTGGTCAAGCTCCGGCCGATGGGCTCCCTGCCTGTCTACCAGGCAGGGAGCTCCGGGACCTCTTTGACTACCAGGGTAAGGTCAAAAGAGAAAGTACCCCCGTCTCCCTGCTTTTATACTATGCTTTATGGTATTGTCTAACCCCCCCCCCCAACCGTGATCGGCCCCCTAAAAGGGGCCGCACCGAAGTATTGTTTCCCCTATTGCCATCTTTGACATTTTCTGAACCAGATCATTACTCTCAATTTCTTATCATGGAGTCCCTGGATCCAACCCACCCTCTTGCATCTCAGTCAGTCTTCTTGATCGCCAAGTATCTTGAAGCCATAATAGGAAAATCATATCAGGCCAAAAAACAAAGAACTGATGAACTCCTCATCGAGGTAAATGACAAACAGCAGTCCACAAAGCTTCTAGCTCAGACTAGACTGTCTGATCTAGACATCAGGGTCACACCCCATCGGAGCCTCAACAGCTCGCAGGGTGTGATATCAGAGCCAGATCTCCTGAACGAAACCGATGCGGATCTCCTTGCCGGCTTGAAGGATCAGGGCGTCACTGCCGTGAGACGCATCACCATCCGTAGAGACGACAAGGAGATTCCCACCAAGCACATCATCTTGACCTTTGATCGCGCAGTTCTCCCACAACATATATATGCAGGTTTTATTCGTTGCTCCATCCGCCCGTACATCCCGAACCCGCGGCGCTGTTTTAAGTGCCAGCGGTTTGGGCACGATACGAACTCTTGCCGTGGCCGAACGACGTGTGCAAAATGCGCGGCGCACGATCATCCTAGTGACAACTGCCAATCCGAAACCCTCACTTGTGTAAACTGCGGGGGGCCGCATGCGGCATACTCCCGCAAGTGCGAAAAATTCCAACTTGAAAAAAAGATCATAAACATTAAGGTAACCGAGAACATCACCTTTCCAGAGGCGAGAAAGAGGTTCGCCTCTTTCCCTCTGGGGAGGTACGCTGACGCGGCTCGCCGGGGGGCGGAGCGGCGTCTGGTGTCCACAGGGACCCAGTTCAGCGAGTCTGACCTGGTCCCGCCTCCGCCCCCCCCCCTCACCCTGGGTTTTCTCACGCAGCCCAACCCGGCACCACGCCGCTTGCTGAGGCAGCAGCGGTTGTGGCGCAAACCACTTCTGTCGGGACCGGTGCCGCTCCCGCCTGTCTCCCCGTCCTCCAGTGCGTTGGAGGGTACCGAGGTGACGGACACCACGGGCCGCGCATCGGCTCCCACCGCCACCGCATCGCCCGTGCCACTTTTGGCGTCCCCAACGCCCGCGGCCGTGGCGGCTCAAACGAAGGGCTCCCGAAGGGGGGCCAAGTTCGGGGGGCCCGGTCTGTCGGGCACCCCTCGGACATCCGACGACGAGATGGATGTCGGTCCGTTCCTGCCTGCAACGCAGCGCAAGGAGCGGCCAACGACTTCCAAGCCTACAGACAGGCCTAAAAAGCCTAATCCCAGAGTAACAGCCCCGAAAGACGACACATGAACACACACACACACTCCATTCATTCTTAAACGTAAATAATGGGAACAGAAAACATCATTCAATGGAACTGCAGAGGCCTCCTTAACAATCTTGATGATGTGTATGATATCCTGCATGCCAATCAGCCAAGTAGGTACATGCTATTCAGAAAGGACAGGGTTGGCTGTACACACTCTTCTGGGGATGTGACCATAATCGCCCCGAAATCCTTAGCATGCCACCCTGTCACTTTGAACACTGTCCTTGAGGCTGTAGCAATTCGCACAATAATATTCAATAGATTGATAACGGTGTGCTCGATATACATTCCTCCTGATCATGCACTTTCGAGCTCTGACTTCGAGGCACTGGTCGACCAGTTGCCCGAACCATACATCCTAACAGGCGACCTAAATGCGCACAACTCTCTTTGGGGCTCCTCCAGAACGGATGCCCGAGGTCGCCTGATAGGGAAATTTCTTACATCTTCAGGAGCATGCCTTTTCAACAAAAAATAGCCTACATACCATAACTTAGGACATAATACGTACTCACATCTCGACTTGGCTATTGGTTCTGCAATTCTCTTTCCATGTCTTGAGTGGGGCGTGGGCACGGACCCATATGGTTGTGACCACTTCCCGACTTCCTTAACATACATAGGTAAAGGCCCATGCAGTCCATCTTCCCATAACAGGTTTAATGAATCAAAAGCAAACTGGAGTACATTCACAGAAACATCTAAACTACACCACACAACCATAAAACACCTACATGTTGAGGGAGCATCCCAACTCATCACGGCGCATATACTCGATGCTGCCGAAAAGTCCATTCCCCAGGCCTCCAGTGCGTCCCGCAACCCAAGGAGGCCCTGGTGGGACGAGGACTGTAGGCGGGCGCGAGAGGCCCAGAACAAGGCGTGGGGTGTCCTTCGCCGGTACCCGACGTCAGATAATCTCATTTCCTTTACACGGGCAAAAGCTCTTGGGAAGCGTGTGCGTCGTGAGGCGAAAAGGGAGAGTTGGCGCGCCTTCCTCACTTCCATCAACTCATACGCCGACGCTCACAAAGTCTGGACACGAATACGCAAATTAAAAGGACAACAGACACACAGCCTGCCCCTGGTTAGCACAACAAGGGACACACTCGAAGACCAGGCCAACACGCTTGCACAACACTTCGAACACGTGTCCAGTTCTGCACACTACACAAACACTTTCATGAAACACAAAACATCTGCGGAGAAGAAGTCACTGCGTGATAGCAACAAGTCGCACACTTCTTACAATTCTCCTTTTTCAATTTATGAGCTGAAGGTCGCACTCGTTACTTGTAAACCTTCAGCTCCAGGTGCAGACAGGATTTCATACACAATGATACAACACTTACATGCAGACACACTTGAAACACTTCTTCACCTCTACAATAAAATATTTCTTTCGGGGCACATTCCACGATCTTGGAGGGAGGCCATAGTAGTGGCTTTCCTAAAAGAAGGGAAGGACCCTTCCTCTCCCGCCAGTTATCGTCCCATTGCCCTGACAAGCTGCCTGTGTAAGCTCTTCGAGAAGATGATAAACAGGAGACTCGTGTACTTCTTAGAGTACAACGGTCTTCTCGAGAGGTGCCAGGCAGGCTTCGGGGCGGGGCGATCTACGAACGATCAACTCGTTGCGTTAGAGTCATATATTAAAGATGCTTTCATCCACAGGCAGTACTGTATGACAGTATTCTTTGATCTTGAAAAGGCGTACGACACTGCTTGGTGGTACGGCATCCTCAGCGATTTGAAGTCCTTTGGCATGTCGGGTAACATGATGAACACGCTTGCCAGTTACCTGTCTGAGAGAACGTTTCGCGTGCGAGTTGGAGCTGCACTTTCTAGGGTTCATGTGCAGGAAAACGGCTTGCCGCAAGGTGGAGTTCTAAGTTGCACTTTGTTTATTGTGAAAATGAATTTTCTTAGGAAGGCATTGCCACCGTCGATTTCCTGTTCAATCTATGTAGACGACGTTCAACTCTCCTTTAAATCCTGTAACTTGTCTGTCTGTGAGCGCCAGGTCCAGCTTGGTGTTAACAAGCTAGCTGGCTGGGCAGATAGCAGTGGTTTTAAATTTAATCCCGGAAAGTGCACTTGTGTTTTGTTTTCCAAGAGGCGTGGCATCCGGCCGGATCCAGACATTCAACTCAATGCTGTCTCGATTCCTGTAAAAAAGGAACACAAGTTCTTAGGTATTATCTTTGACGAAAACTGACATTCATCCCACACCTAAATCAACTAAAACATAAATGCTTAAAAACAATGAATATCTTGAAGGTTCTGTCGCACATCTCTTTTGGTGCTGACAAACAACTTCTCTTACGTGTTTTTACCAGCTTGATAGGTTCACGATTGGACTATGGTAGCGTTGTTTGTGGGTCAGCAAGTAAAACATCCCTCAAAATGCTGGACCCAGTGCTCCATCTCGGGCTCCGCCTGGCGTGTGGCGCCTTCCGCACTAGCCCGGTCGAAAGCCTCTATGTGGAGTACAACAAATGGAACCTACAACGTCAGCAAGCATACACAGATCTCCTTTATGCCTTTAAAATTTCATCCATGCCACACCATCCTTTTAAATTAGTTTTCCATGATACATCCATGACTGAACTCCTTTTAAATCGACCATCGTTCTCTGCGCCCTTCTCTTATAAAGTTAGAGAGGAAGTGTCAGAGCTTGCTGTCTCCTTGTTAGATACAATCCAAATTTCTCTAACGGATTTTATAGCACCATGGCATCTCCGCCCTGTATCATGCGACACTTCTTCTACACACATAGATAAAAACCGAGCTCCCACATGCGCAATTCTGCAGCATTTCTTGTATTTGCAGCAGAAGTACCACTATTATAAATTATATACGGACGCTTCTAGAACTGCCACCTCTGTGTCCTGCGCGGCGCATGGGCCCGGCCTTAAAGTCACTAGAACTCTGAATAGTCATACTAGTATCTTTACGGCAGAGGCTTACGGTGTACTTCTTGTTGTCAATCACATACTTCAAAGCCACATCCCACAATCCATTATCTATACAGATTCCCTCAGTGTTGTGCGGGCACTGTCGTCAACAATGACTTCGAAAAACCACGTTGTCAATCTGATCATCAAGGGTATTACGTCGGTGTATGTACGCAAATTTGAACTGGTTCTTCGCTGGGTCCCTGGCCACAGTGGTATAGCCGGGAACGAAGGAGCGGATCGAATGGCTGCTGCTGCTACACTCTTGAATACAGTAGACATAACCACATTACCCTACACCGACGTGAAACCACACATCAGACAACACCTTCGCACAACATGGCAAGCGCACTGGAATCAACAGACTGACAACAAACTACACATTATAAAGCCACTCTTGGGAGCATACACCACTGATACTCACAACAGACACAACTAAGTTACCCTGGCTCGATTACGGATAGGCCACACGCATGCAACACATTCCCACCTGCTTACGGGATCTCCAAGACCCCTGTGTAGCAGGTGCGGGGAGGGCTTATCCGTAGTCCACATACTAATAACATGCAAAGCACTTCACACAACACGACACAAACACTTCAGAGAACACTACAGACAACATATCCCACTACATCCATCGCTATTTCTAGGTGACGATGCCAGTGTTTCTATGAAACGTGTGTTTGATTATTTGTCAGATGTTAAGTTTTTAAACCTTATCTCATATCACGCATAATCAAATATGGCCCTATACACCAGCCATCACCATTACCTTTAACTGATTTTACTATGTTCGATTTACATGTTTTTATACCTACCTTTTTGTGGTAATCACTTCGCTTCATTATATAACTTCTTTTCTGGCGCTCTTAGCCCTCGTTGGCCTTGCGCCATGAAACACCAACCATCATCATCATCATGTTTCGTGGAGGGCGTACAGCTTCGCAGGTCATCCGTTTTCGCAGAGTGGGAGGGCACTGATTTTTTTAGTGTTGCGTTTTTTAACATTTCTTCATGCATATATACCAACTAGCCCAGCTCTCGATTCTCCTGCATCACCTTCCTTCAGGCTGGTTGAAAAATTTCACGTGTTTGAAAACGCTGATTGAATGAAACAGTTCTTGACACCACCCTATTTTGGAAACGTCCAACAGTTGTATACTGGCTAGCTCCATTTATACGTTGTTGGGATGTCACTATACCTTCCCTGAAAACTCCAAAATTCCAAAATCTTTTTCAGAGTTACCTGTCACAGCAAAAATTGAACGTAGAAGGTTGTGTTTATTATCACGTTCAAGGTGTCTTCCATTGATGTCCTACACAGGCGAAGGCCATTACTTAGCAGCTTCAAACAGCTAAATGTGCAAAACGCGTGAATATTTTTACAATATTTCTATGCAACCTCAGTGTGAGGTTCAAAACATTGCTTTACTTAAGAAATTATGTATGAACCTGAAGTTGTCTCATCGGTGAAACACGTATGGTTTATTTTTCCGGAACTGTGGGACGAAAAAATTGACTTAAAATTACAATAGTCGCTAATGCAAAATTTGAAGGCAGCTGTGTAGCTGTTGCAACATTGCAAAAAATTTTGAGGGAAAAGATTTTACACAGACGTATGTGCATGGGCGACGGCGGTAAGCCTTTGCGTCGGCAGTGAGAACTGCAGAGTGGTCTTTGCGACGGGCCACAGCTGCCACTTCAGCAGTGTGCAACTCGATTTTTGGCATCGGTCTTCCCTGAGCTCCTCCTCGGGCATCTCGTCTGGCTTCAGCGGCAGACAAAGTACTTCCTTCGTGTCAGGAAGTGATTCAGTCATCAGCGAAGGCACAAAGGCATGCGCTACTCTGGTGCCCTCTCGTAGCGGGTAGCCGCCGCAGAGTTTCGCTACAAAGATAACACGTTAGGTCCCTGCAAGAACAAAGGTCCTTAAAATTGACGTATGATCGCGAGAGAATAGAAGTACCCCCAGCAGGCATTTAACAATCGTAGTTTTATAGCATTGTAACAACATATTAGTGCACAAATTGTATTTAGCAATAATTGAAGTAGTGTGAATAACATACCGCTACGTAGGTATGCGGGCTTTTCCACAACTGGACATTTAGGAACACACTCATAGAGACACTTAGTCTCTGCCAATCACAAAATCTTTTAAAAGCGAATCATGTTACTTCTTCCCCTAATGGTTCTATCGCGACCATTGGCATCACAGAAAACTCCCGCGAACAAACAAAAGAAGTTCCTGGAACTGACGGGAATAGAACCTAGAACGAATACTTCCACCGCGTGAAACTGACCTCCCCAATTGGCTCGCTCGCTGAGAGGAGGTCTTTCTGCGGAGGCTCCGAGTTGTGGTGGCGTTATCCCCAGCATTTACTCACACTTGGCCTGCCCGATATCATGCCCGTTTGAGGACACCTGCCCCTTCTGTCTGACTCCTGTGCCAGAGGCTGACGTTAACCACCTGCTGTGAACTTGCTCAGGTCTCAAAAACGCCAGATTTCGACACTTTCGAGGCACAGGGCTCCATCCTGGGAGACCCCCACATTTTAGGCGTTGGATATAAGGACACCATTACTGGTCTCTTCTTGAATTTTGGGGGGGAAACTGGTGCGCTGTTGTTCCTTTAAAACTTCCGGTTATGCGGTACACTGTAAACGCAAACTAGCCGGAAATGGAGTTTTAATCAAGTAATGTGCCATGAAAAGTACCTATAGCTAAAAATGTACTCCCTAGGTATAGTTTAAAAAAGTGGACGAACCTCCATGGTAGTACCGTTGCCCATCTGTGTAGCAAAAGAGAGGATTTAGAACGACATAACACCATTTGTGAAATGGCGTTCGGTTCCTTGTATAGTACCATGTCCACAATAAACTCCCCATCGGCGATAAACATCTCAAGCCAGCGGTCGCCATGTTAGTCGTGTGTTGTTTCTGTGTACCAGCACTTCAACCGTGGCCTAATGCTAATTAGAACGAGTAAGCAGGACACGACGGTTGCATGCAGCTACAAAACCGATACCGTACGTATACCCGTATAGATGCTTCAGCCAGTGCGATCACAGGCAGACAGCGCGGCCGTGTTGTTTCAATCTGTTTATTTTGGCGATAGGTGTTGTCAAACTCTGCTGCTAACAAAGAGACAGTTCTCGCCGTTGCAAAGAATTGCAATGTGCATCTGCTTTGCTTGCTTGCGCATATATAGACGATTTTAATTCTCGTGCCAGCGCGCCAACGCACCCGACTGCAGCGACTCAACTTGCCCTGGCGGCACGACTTGCTGCCCGGATGTAAACAACCTCCGTACTATCAACGCAGCGCGGCCGGTGGCTCGGTGCGGCCGGAGCTTCAAGCCGCGCCTTGGGCCTTTGTTTTTTCTTATTTGAGAAGGACTAGTAGTGCCATTTGGTGGAAAGATTTTCATGTGCCCCTGTCACACGAGGAACGGCCCCTAACAGCATTTGGATTCGGCGACAGCTGTGGACAGCTCGCTGGTAAGTGGTCTGTCATCAGTCGATGCGTTTGTCAAACGTTTGGATAGGGTTAACAGCGAAGTACCCGGGTACCCGTGCCGCAAACAGCACGTACACGCGCGGGCAAAGAAAAAAGCGCACACTCGTTTTATTTTACTTGTTTGTGGGTTTTGGGGTATGCATTCGCATTCTTTTGTAGGCCGGTTTGTAACAGGGCATTCGAGATAAAATCGTTTGTCGCGCGCGGCTTCATTTCAAAGCAACGTGGCGGTTACTTCGTGTTTGCGAAAATCAGCGCAGTCAGACGGAAGCGGGAAGGAAGGTGGAGAGGTCAGGAAAGAGGTCGCTCATATTTAAAAGAAAGCGTAATGCAAGCCCTGGAGGACTCCAACGTACTCCCGGGGCTAGAATTACCGTGATCGTCTCGGACGACCTGTCCTACGACGAAGCCAAGCTTCACAGGTAGCCGAATCGCCTCCGACAGCGGTGCATCGTCCGGGACGGTCGGTGAATATTGTGGGGCTCTGTCTCTCATATGCATCGAACTGTTCGTGTTCTTTTTAGTTAACTGCTCTACTTTGTAATATCTATTTGTTAACCCTCCTGGTGGTTTGCCTGTCCAAATATAGGTCTTTGAGTTGTTTACGCGTTCAAGGCTCTGACTCATTCTTACCGCTCTGGTCGGCAACCCCATTCGACACCTGTGCCCTGTAGATTCAGTGGGGTTGTTTGCTCGCTCGAGTCGACTCTTCACATCTTCTAACAGCGCACCCTATTTGGAATCGGTGACATGCGTAAAAGATGCTATGAGCCTATCGAACGATTAAACGCACATAGTGTGGTCCACGACGGCGACGTGGTTCGAACCACCCGAAATGTTTTTATTCCCTTTCGGATGATAATGAGGGGTCGGTATACAATCGGGGCCTGTCAGTCGCCAGCTAAGGCCACGTAATTAAAAACAAAAATTCATGCCCATATGGAAGAGAACCGAGTTTGCCGTAGCATGACATAAGTCTGCCGGGCATAAAAAGGGATATCATTTTTTAGAAGAACAATGCACACACTCTTTTGATGGTAATAACTTTATGTCATAATCAATAGTAAGACCATACACGAAAATTGCTCGAATCATCTGACACTCCATTTTGACACGGAGCTTGCAGCTGCAAAAAAAATGCACTGTGGTTTTGCGTGACGGAAACTTCTACAATCACGTTAACATTAACCCAGGCAGGTGTGTGTGGCCTGCAGCGTTGGTAAGTTTTCGAGAATAGTGTTTCCATTTCAACTGTTTCTTTTGTTGTTGCCATGCAATCATAAGTAATTTGGTGCCATGAACGAGGTTTACGTTAGCTAACAAGGCTGTAGTAACGGTTGCGGCTACAAATGACCGTATGCACCAATCATGCTTGTCAGCACGGTGACACAGAATATTAAGGTGTCAGAATACGGATGACTGAGTCGCCTATTTTATCACTACTGTAAAAAAAGAGTTTTCTGACCCAGTGAATGACTTTCCTGTATGACTAGCTGTGTTATGACAGATGACCATACTTGATGAGACAAGCCGTAACACATTAGCTTTGGATGTAACACCACGAGAAAAATAGGTGGAGGTATCTGCAAGTATAACTGAAACAGTGTGTGCCTGTCCGGCATGAATTCATTATTTGCTGACGCGATTTTCTTCTGCAGATCCTGATACATGATCGAGTTGAATGACTTCATAGATCTTAAGACATGGTAGGCTGTGCTGTACAAGGCAAAGCTGCATTTGGAAACGAGGTTGGCCCCTCCAGCAGAAGTGAGTATTGCCACGGCTCGCAACAGCCGTCCAGCTCGCACAAGCTGCACTTTTTCTATGAAAGTGAGCCACCATGGTAGGGGAGAGGCAGTGTAGGGTTTGCATCTTTAACTGTTTGCCCACTCACTTGAATAGATGCAAGCTGGCATCTTAAAGTAAGAAACAGCACTTAACAAAATCATGCAATACCAAAGTGTTTTGAGTCAAAAACAGAAAAACTTGCACGTGTTCTGCAAGAACCCCATGCAACCTCGAAAATGATAACACACGTTTGTCTCAGAGCATACTTGCAGCGCTGCATTTTTTTGCATCCAAACGTGGGACGAAATCATGGAAAAATTTCTTGCACGCACCTTCAAGGGCTGTGCATTTGCCATCCTTTTTCTCTGCCTTGCTTAATTGGAAATTCTTGTAGTGTGTCTGGGAACTTGGCTTGTTGCACAACATGCCAGCGGTGCAAGAAGCCAGACACACAAGAAGCAGCATATAGGTGTTTGGGCAACTGTTAGTTGCAAGAGTAAATCTTTTGGCAATTTGAGATGCATCAGCATAGAAGTCAGCTTCAAAAGGCAGACATTAAATTGCGTATGGGACCTCAGCTGCATTTGCGAATTCCTCTACATTACGAATTAAATCTATATAGTTCATCGTGGAGCCCTCCATTGTTTTGCAAGCTTGAGAAAGCTCCACAGCACATTCATAGTTGAGAACCACTGATCTAGGTACTAAGGATTTAAAATGAACTGAATATTTTATCATGAGGCGTAAAACCTAAGTATGAGAAGCACTTCTTCGCAGGGTGAAGTAGCAGACCAGCTTCTGCACGACCACACATTTGTGTTTGCTTTTGCTGCCTGAAGGAATGCATTCGCTGGTAATCAGATATTTGTGCCTACTATAGGGATGCTTACTGCACAAGCATTGTTCAAGAAATCCTCAGATAGGCACCTCGGAGTGCTAAAGGTGAACAAGTAAAAAGCAATGTGCAACATTGGATAGGCCTTGGCATGTATATGTGTTATCTCTGAGGGGTTGTGCATGTGCCCACAGCTTAGTCAATATGGAGCACTAGGCATCTGGTATCACTGTTTGTGGGTTTGAATTCAGGCTGGGGCTCTTTTTGGCTGGCAGTGGGGGGTTAGTAGAAGCAGGCTGGGTCATGCTGTCTCTACTAACACACCTGAGCTTCTAACGAATCTTCTAAAACGTGCTCTTCTTGCTGGCATGAGTACTTGATGGCTTGCTTCCTTGCATTCTGTTGCTGATAGACACTCACATATTTTCACTTTCCTGCCGACTTGCATGCTTGCTTAGAAGGTTCGTTGCGGCTTTTTAAGAACTTTAAGACTTTTCAGGAGCAGTAAAACTGCTATCTTTGTATTCCAAAGTATTCCAAGCAAGCACTGCAATGGGTGCATGCTTGTTTTATATTCTGTTATAGATCAGCGATATGGAGTTCGGTTTTGGAAAAGGATTTGATGATGTCATGCTTTTTAAAATATGACAAGCCACTGTTTTTGTTTTTTACTGTACATAACCTGGCACGATTGCAAGTGGAACGTTTTGATGAAGTTTAGTCTTATTACAAAACTGCCTTTCACAACATTTGCAGGGGATGGGATTCGGGCGTTGCTGGCATTCATTGTCGACGTGGTGATTAATTCGAGGCCATTTTGACCGAGGTAAGTTTTAGGTAGCAGTTGCGCCAAGGCATAAAGAACTAAGTGCAGCAGAAAGTTAACAGGATGCTGTTAGCTACATTTAGCATAACTGGTAGACTGATTTGCCTTGCTGCGACGAACGTGATGGGCAGTTGACAAAAAATATTCCAAATGGCTAAAGCATGGCCATTAAGTAGGCTGAACAAAAAGGCAATCATCCATTTCACACAGGTGTAGCACAAACAACAGTAACAGAAGCATAGATTATGGGCTTCAGCTGGATATTGCCCACTGGTCACTCAATAATGGCTCAAAATAACAGTCGTTTGCTAGGAAAGGGATGTCGTTGCTAAAGAGGTATGATTTTTCATCCAGATAAATAATAATTTCCGTCCTGCATCTCGTGAGATAACAAGGCTAATCATATTCATCGTCATCAGCCACTGCTCATCAGGCGTCTGCTCATCAGCCACTGACCCATCAAAACTGTGGTCGTGATTCTGATTCTCATGAAACTAACGAGCGAAACAAAGACTACATGTCACTACCTCTCTTAAAGCATAGCGATCTTACTCCTCTCGTTCCTCTCCTAGGGGCAAGTCGTCTCTCTGTGAATATCAGGTTGCATTGGTACAGTCGACACGTTGGGAGAATACCGTACAAAAGAAACTTTTGTGCTTAGAAACAGGATTCAACAAATTCTGTGGTTACATTTCAAACTGAGATGGCTACTGAGACTGGTCATAAATGCGCCTCTACTCGGGAACAAGTTAAGGATGGCTGTGTGGCTGTGGGAGGCGTTGTGAGAGGGCCACGGTTAGATCGGCTTCAACATTCATGGGGCCTCAAAAGGGCAATATGTTTTTCTTTAACAAAGCGTTGATACTACTGATCATCGGTTCATTTTAAAAAATTTGGAATTGTCTAGAGTAGCCAAGGACGTGGGAGTTTGGGGAAGCACGCCTGGTTTAGCTGAAAGTGACGAAACCTCTTGGTACATGGTAACGTTGAATTCAGTTGCTCCTTTACCACCATACATCACAGCTGCCTGGCTCACTTCCTGTTTATTCTAATGCAAACAGGGGCTGCATCACGAAACTGCTGCGAAGCAAGTGAAGGAAATGGATTGTTTGATTAAAGATTTCTTAGCAATTAAAGCATCCTTGGGCAGCAAATTAACACTAAAATGGCTATGGGAAGGTCTGTTTCATTTGAAACCAATTTGCTCTCCTCTTTCCACTCTCAAATGTTCTAGGTACCTATCAGGAAAACCGTTACGGTCTAAGGCGTTTCAATTGAAAACCTTTCATTTCCAATGTAGATCCTATACTCCGTAAAAATGAGTTATCTGTCCTTTAGGTACGGCAAAATCTCGCGCAGCGCATCATTCTGCCAGGGGGCCATATCCTAATGTCAATACACACACTATGAAAGTAGCTTGCACTTATTGCGTCACATTGCCTGCTGATAAGCATTTTAGCTTCGCCCCTCTCATCATCATTCACTTGTGGAGATGGCGGGATTTTTTTTTGCATAGTTTGTTGTCACTGCAGTAATTATTACCAGAATTAGTCCTACAAATCACAGAAACGGCTCGTTTCACGTTGAAAATACTGACAGTAACACACTTTGCACCGCACGGAGGAACAATCGGTTCCAGTGATGAGGCATAAGGGCAACTTGTTCTTAAAGAGTTTCTGAAGGCAACCAGCAAGTTGGTTTCAAACGGAAGTCGGACCCCCCCATAGCGATTTCAGCATTGATTTAGTGTCCAGATGCCTTAAGTGCTGAGAAATCGCTTTTCAAATGCTCATCAAACGTGACGCAAACACGACTGCAGTCCCTGTTTGCATCAGGATAAGCCGGAAGCAAGTGAAGCAACGGTGATTCATAGCAGTATAGAAGCAACTGAATACAACATTACCAGGTACCAAGCAGTTTGGTCAGTTTCGGTCAAATCCCTCATGTTTTCCCAAACTCCCCTGTCATTTGCCGTTCGAGACCACCAAGCAAAATATTTCTCCATTGGACCCATCATCAGCATTTACGCTTCTTTTGAGGCCCCGCAAGTGTTGGCGTCGAACGATTTTCTCGTGCGTAGCTCGCATGCTCCCTTGGAAAGCGGTACTGCCACCCCAAGTATGGACGAGTAGCACCATCCAGCGGCAACCAAGAAAGAGGTTGCTCGCGTCAGGGCATTTAGCCCTTCTGGTAAAACCGTGTTTTTGTAGTTTCGACCTTATTTTTAAAAAAATCCAGGTGTAATAGGGGTATAATAGTGTTCTCCGTGAGCTAATCTATCAACCTAGAGAGACTTACATTTTAACTTCACTGTCATTTAAAGTTGTGCGGAAGTAATATCTTTTTTATTGCTGCAAAAGCCACGATGGTAATGTACTGGCACTTGGTTTTATGAAGCCTTTGTATTCCTAATTTAAGTACTGAAATTCGCAGGGAACCTGGCCTAATAATTTTATTACTCTACCGAATTATTAAGTTCATTTAACCATAGTGTCTGTTTTGACTTTTACGTGTGGGGCATTTTTTTCTTTTTTGCTTTTTGAGGCACATGTTCCTTTGACTCCCTGCCTGCATTCCGTGAATGGGGAAGTTAGCCTCCACATCCATGGCCAGCGTGTCTTGACTGCATCATCTTTACTGGGAGGACTGTGTAGTCTGTTTGCATCGTTCTGGGTTTTCAACATTCAATATCCCAAGAAGGTACACAGAGCTCTAACGTTTGTGGAACATGCCTTTTTGGACCTTGCCAGCACCAAACCACGTGTTAAGGATTTAGAACTAATTAACGTTTATCGCATCAATATCGCTGACTAATATTTTATTTGCTTTCAATGCTGTAACCATGGATAATAGTAAAAAAGAATTGAGTATTATGTTTCCGACTTCTTTTTTCTTTTTTTACTGAACAGGGGATCTTTGATGGGCCCTTTTGTATGCTGATAATACAGCTATCTTTCAGTGAAGCAATAATATTAACGAACTAATATAACTTTAAACAATTATCTAAATAATGTTGGCAAGTGGTCCCCAATGAATCAACTAAAATTTATCCGAAAAATACGAATTTCATGGCTTTTTTTCTCACTCTAACGAAGCTCTCGCGGTACCACCCATTATGTTCTATATTCTTGCCGTTAGCCCGTCAGACTCGGTCACTTTTCTTGGCGCACTTGTGTCTTTATCAGAACGCACTGCTATTTTCCACAGCATATTTTTCGTTCTTTATATTACTAATTTATCCATATCCGTCTCATTTCTGTCTGTCTTCTACATAATTTATCTCTTGTGCCTTTACCATCTACAAAATTGTCGTTACCTCTCAATGTCAAATCGTTACACAGCTCTCGCTCATTTCACCACCAATTGAATTTTTTTGTTGTTGTATACCACTGCAACCATTTTTTTTTCACTTTGTGTACTGAGTACTGATGCGTACTGATAAGTTCTGATAAGTACTGACGCGTTCTCGATCCGCCAGTATTATATAATGATTTCACTTACTATGCGGTTGTGTTTGTGCTTATCTTTGTTTTTTGCGTACTTCCAGTTCTTGTAGTACTATTGTTTCTACGGTTTGTTCAACTAGAATTGTATTGCTGTCTTACATTCGTAGCTGGCGTGTTATTTAGCAATGTACCATTTGTGCTTTCTTATAGGAGGTCCCCCTAATTTTTTATTTTGGAACCTCCTTGTGTACACCATGCACCATGTATGCTAAAGTTCGTTTGAAATAAACCTGAAACCTAGAAAAACCGTGTGGAATCAGTACTCACGCAGGGAACTAGAAACGCTCCCTTGTGACCTTGAAAAAACTCCTTTTGGAAGGCCTACAAAACCACCCAAACTTTTGTAAAACTCCTTTCAAAAGAAATATAAGCTTCCCTTGAACCTCTTAACAACTCCCCTCGCGATGCCTACAAAACTCCCCAAGCCTTCGTAAAACTCAATGCAAAAGAAGTAAATGCTTCCCTTGAACCTCCTAAAAACGCCCCTAAAATAACATAAGTACTTCCCAAGGGAGCCATAGTAGGCTCCTATTCACCCGCCTAAAAATTCCATAAACATCACTTAAAAACGCCCATGAGGAAGTAAAGAATACTCCATTTTGATCTCTTTAAATTCTCCCGAACATTTCTTAACACTCCCTAAATACCTCCTTTCTATCACCTAAAAACGCTCTGTTTTGAGGAGGTAAACAAAACCTCTGTATTCCATGTAGTAACAAAACTCCTACAAGGAGGACAACTAGAGGACAGGCGAAAAAGAACCTCTAGGGAGTATATGGGAGGAAAAAAAGTTTAGAGTGGGCTTCCATTTTTTTCTTTCCGTGTATTCATTTCTATCTGTCTTGTTTCCTTTTTGGCTGCCTTGGCTGTCTTTTATTCTGCACTGTTCCTTCCGTGTTTTATCGTTAGACTTCTAGATTTTCTTAGCCGCTGCACATCCCCGATTTTCCTGGGCAGGTACCTAAAAACAATAGCTGTCTACCTACGTTGATCCATTGCTCTCCACCTCCCCTCAAAACATATTTTAATCTGATCTTCTCGAGCTTCTCGAAACGATCCCCAGTCCATATCTCCCCGCACTGCTTCGTAAGTTGTTTTACCATACGCTCCTCAGGCCAAACGGCCTAACTTTCTCTGGTTCACTTCAAGGCATGCTAGAGCATCTGATTTGAAACAGATTACTGTATTTGAAAGTGTGAAACCCGGAACCAATACTTCTTACATCATTCCCCTCATTACTTCATACTTATTATAGCCCCTCAAATCCGTATTATTCATAATAGCTGCGTTTTGCTTTCCTTTACTTCTGTGTTGCTTCTCGTGAGTTCTCATCTAGTTGTCCCCTTCGTGTATCGACACTCCCAAATAGCGGCAGCCGCAGCGCCCCCATTTGGCCGCGCACCTGCTCTGGCAACAGTCTTCGCGGCCTAAGAACTTTGTCACATACTGTACATACCTTCCTACACTGCTTTGAGCACTCCTTAGAAGGGGTATGAAGAGTTTCGGTGTCCAAACCGCCTTCTCAAAATGAATTGGTCCAAAGTGTCAATGCGAAAACATCCGCTGCCTTATCCAGGAAAAAGCCGACGTTTAAAAGACGAGCAAGGTAAATTACAATTGGTGGTTATATGCGCTCTCAAAACCCCGTTGGCCTATGATTTCCCCTAGCTGCGAATACACGCGCTGAAATCGCGAGCGATGGTTGATGCGCCCCTCACGAAAGCGGCGACTCGGGCACGCGACAGCGCTACGTTAGGGTTAACGTCATGCTCGTGATGCCAGGGCACCGTGCCAAGAACCACTCCATTTTAACACCCTTGAACTGAAATTTACACATTTATGCGTATAAGTACTTCCTGCGAGACACATATCGCGCTTGTTCTCTTCAGCCACAGCAGATACCCCACTAGCACCCCAACATCCTTGTATTCCTCATCCTCCCTCCAAATCACTTTTCCTAAACCATCACCCCAAATGAGTCTAGAGCCTTCTGTTTCAATAAGAGTATTCCTCATCGTATATAGGACAAAGTATTTTTCTAAGCCTCCAAACCTGGCGGGTCTCGTATGGGAAATTGACTAGAGGGTTTTCAATAGTGTTAGTGGACTAAACCATCTAAAAGGTAATGATGGTATTGAAGACAGTAAAATTGGAAGAAGCTGAAGCTAAAAGCATTTACAACATCACAAAGGTTCTCATAAAATAAAATATTATGGCATTGCGTGCATATCCTTAGGGTAAAATTCTTGTGTCCTTTGGCTGATGTGACATCGGATGTTAGACTTAACGGCACGCTTTGACACCTATAAAAATATTTTAACGTGGTAATGTGAACCCTCATTACCAAAGTGATACCTACAAAAAACCTGCAATGGAATCATATCGCTTGACCGCTCCGGCTGCTTAACGTGATGGAGAAACAGCGCCACAGTTTTCCTCGTATCGAGCATAGGATCCTCCATAAACAAAGTATTTTTACTATTCCAGCTCGCCAATAAAGCTGCTCCTTCTTTTTCAGGCGTAAACCTGGCGGGTCTGACGTTATCATAAACTATGGCGAGAAGGCCGCGATTCAATTTTTTAACTAACCTCTTGGAAATTGATGCTCCCTCTCTAGCTCAAACCATCTAGGGTAACCTATACCTGCAATAGCATGTTAGTGGAGTTTTCCCCCGCCGTTTTTTGCACCATCACCCGCCGGCGGAAGACCAGCATTTTGGCAAGACTCTGCCCAGCTCTGCTGCAAGAATACTACCCAAGGAGAACACACTAAAAGGTCGACGAGGACAAGCCGCTCTGATGGTATTGCCGGCTCACTACATCGGCAGAAAAGTCAGCGCCCCTTGCACCGGCACCCACCTACCCTTCCGCGTCTAAGCAGTGACATTAAGATCTTCGTTCGCCCTCGTGGCAGGCTCGATCCCAAGTCTGTCTCCCAAGTTACAGTTACTCTGATCGACACCGTGATGCATCAACCAGGAATTGCACCAAACCCCATGGAACCAAATCCGCATTTGTCACGTATCAAACTATGTTCTGGTAAGCACCCCTTCGGAAGAACGAGCCTGCAAGTACGCTGCAGTTCTTTTCCTTGCGCTCCGCGGGAAGCGCTACGAAGTAGCAGCCCACGTTTCAGGGCCTGCTAATACGGTCACAGGCGTAATATTCCACATTCCAGAAGAAGACACTCCCGAGCAAATATTCCACAACGTCTACAATTACAACCTCGACTTGAAGATCCTCAATGCTAAACGTCTAAACACTTCAAGCATCGTGCAAATCTTGTTTGATGGTCAGAAAGCTCCTTTGTTGGTCCGCTATGGTTCGGCCGTATTCCGATGCAAGCCTTTCCTTCGTAAAACAGAGGCGTGCTCCCTCTGCTGGCAAGCCGGTCACAGGCCGGATGTGTGTCCCAGTGCCTAGTCAACCACCCGGTGTTCCACGTGCGGTACTGTGAACCCGCCAGACCCCCACCAGTGTTTCCCTCGGTGCATTGTGTGGGAGGGTCCGCACCTGACGGGCTAAGTAGATTGTCCTGGCCGTTTCCAACCACGCAAACAAAATCCCACCTACGGCAAAATGGCATGAAAGGAGCAGGGCCACGGACCCACCGGCAGCAGCAAACACGCTACCGCTCCGAACTCCCGAAAAGAGGGGTTCGCAAACATTCCTTGATCACAACCACGAGAGGCACAGGACTCGATCTTAAGGCTACCTGAGAGCTCCAAGGTTGGGAAGCAGCCACCGCCAGAACAAGCGAACTCCGACAAAGAACACAAAAAGGTGAGCTACTCTCGCACACTCTCTCAGAGCTCGTCACAATCAGCCTTCCTTCCGCTTTCCCCTCTCCTGATATACCAAAGGAATTCGTAGCCATACGAGCAGAAATCATCCTAGTTCACCAGGAAAACGCGCACTTCGCTGAGAAACTGCGTCCCTCCGACTTAAGCTCGACGCTCACGCCACTGAATCCTCAATCAACCCACTTCCGCCGAAACGCAAGGAGAAGAAACGTAGACTTCCAATCTGCCCCGGCGATCCCTCGCCAAAACGAGCAAATAGATGCTCGATATGAAGCTACTGAGAATTCTTGCAGGACGACGTTGCTCGAGCAAAAAAAAAATAGTACACCGATATCTGTCAAACCCTCCAGACCAGTTTCTGGGGGCGAATATCGAAAAAATGCGCTCGTACATTCGCGAGATCGTCACTGAAGTAACTAACCCAATTCCGTGTGCACCCGTTGTCTCCCAGCAGTATGAGGAGACCCTTGAATAACAAAATTGCAATGGACTATAAAAAAAGGACCTTGCAAATGCATTAGAGACGTCACATGCAGGAAACCGGCACGGCCTTTATCACCGGGCATGAAAATTATATACGGAGGCAATGAACCTACATTTTGCCCTACTGAGTACTGAAAACACTGCGTGGAAACGGATCTCCTCGTCCCGACTCTGGAAACGGTATACAGCGTCCAACGCGATTTCACTCCTGAACTCACCTTCACTCATCACTTCAACAATGTTCTGAACTCACCTTCACTCATCACTTCAACAATTCGCTTCGTAGTGACCATGATATCATTCATATTGAGCTCACTCTCGCTCAGCGTATGACGCCGCACCCCGAGCAGTCATACATCACCGACTGGGATGAATTCAGGCCAATTCGCACGCAAGATGAGAATGCCGCCCTTGAAGTAGATGATAATACCTCCAAGGCTGGGTACACCAGGTACTGACGGACGCGCGCAACGCCAGAAAACAGGTGGAACCTGACCCTCCATCGGATGGTGTGGTCTCCCGTCTGCAACACTTGTGGGTCATATGGATGCATACAGCGCCGGTGGAAAGCAAAAAAGCACAATCGCAAACTTCGCCGCAAATTGGCAGAATTAGACAACAATATCCGCGATCACGCTGACCGTCTCGCCCACGATTAGTGGGGACACGTATGTGACCATACGAGAGGGAACCTGGGCATGAAGAGACCGTGGGCCCTTCTTGAACACCTGCTTGACCCCATTCGTTCTAAAACACAACAAAATCTCCGCATCACCACGATCATCCACACCTTTCCCGGCACGGATGGGAACTGCTAGAAAGAATTTGTTGCCTATACATACCTGCCGGTCAAAAAGAGCCCCTAAAGGAGTATAAAGGTCTCACCAATTACACTCTGGACTCTGATGTTACTGAATCAGAGGTGCGGGAGGCTCATCTCCGACTCAGACCCGGCTCGGCACCGGGGCCGGACTGTATCACTAACAAAATGCTTCGCAACCATGACGATAGTTCAATTTGGGCCCTTACAGCATACTTTAACCATTGCGGGAAGCAGAGAACGCTACCTCAAGATTTGAAGTACGCCAAAATCACCCTAATCCACAAGCACGAAAGCCACTTTTCATCGAACATCTCCGGCCTATTTCCCTCACCTTATGTTTGGGAGAAGTCCTCGAACACGTCATTCTCACGCGTCACACCAATCATCTCACTTCCACAGAAGCCCTTCCACATTCTATGATTGGCTTTCACACCGGCTTATCCCCACAAGATGTCCTCTTTTAGCTATCTCGCGAAGTGATAACTCCCCCCAGTAGGCTCGATTCGGTGGCCATCCTGGCCTTGGATCTCACTAAGGCTTTTGATAGAGTTTCACACACCACCATTCTGCGCGGGTTAGAATCTGTAAACTCGGGACAGCGCACATACAACTAGGTTCGCAGCTTTCTCATGGCACGTGCGGCAATGCTCCAAATTGGACATATCACATCAGACACCTTGAATTTGCCATCCATAGGTACGCCGTAAGGGGCTGTGTTATCACCCATGCTGTTTATTCTAGCCTTGTTAAATATCCCCAAAGAGTTACCGAAAGTTCCCCGTCTGCGCTTCAGTATGTAACGCCGATGAAATTACTCTCTGGGTGACAGGTGGCAGTGACGCGCTTATTGAAGAGACCCTGCAAAATGGTGCAAATACTTTAGTTACACAAGCAGAGCTAGCAGGCCTTGCATATTCCCCTAACAAGTCCAAGCTTCTCGTTGTCCCACCCAAAAGAGCAGCAAGCACAACGTCAGATATCTCCATCTCTATTAGTGGTTATTCAGTCCCGGAAGTTCACACAATAAAATTTCTCGGGCTTCTTATACAACGTAATCGAACCAATACGCAATTTTCACCCAGTTAACTAAGCATATGTTGCCCAAACAATTTGTCTGATAAAACGGATTGCCAACCTTCGGCATTGGTTGTGTGAGAGTCAGAGATTGCAACTCATCCAGGCCTTCGTGATCAGCAGACTAACATACTCCCTCCTCTCCTGCATGCCAGTGCTGCTGGGTTTCAGAAAATCCATTGCCTCATCAGAAAAGCCTATATAGCGGCACTTCAGACACCCCTGTACTCTTCCAATGCCACGTTAGACCTCCTGGGTATCTATAATAATGCCGAGGAGCGTGTGGAGGCTCACCTGACAGGACAAATAGCACGCTTATCCCCTACCTCAACCGGTCTGCACATCATAGACCGACTCGATATTCGTGCCCCTACTTTGCCCGTTTATGAATCCCCCATTTCTCGCGCTATTTCCGCTCGACTTGTCGTCCGTCCTGTACACCGCAACAAGCACCCTGAGTATCATGCGGTTCGCGGAATGCAACGACCGCAGGCTCTTCAGCGACGCCTACCTGTAAGACCGGATATCTTATACGTGGATGCGGCAGAATACCGTTCCCAAGATGATTATGCTCTAGCCATCGTGAAGCGGCCGGACGACCCCCAGTTATGCTGCTCCCTTACAGTTCGCACCCCTTGCCCTGCCACGGTGGAGGAGGCGGCAACCACGCACGCGCTGTCACAAAGTTCGACCCCCCCCCCCCCCCCCGATAGTAATCTCTGATTCAAAGATGGCCGTTTAAAATTTTGCCCTTAGTCTCATTTCGCCAAACTTCCCTGGTAGAACTGCTATGGACCCCGGTGCACTCGGGACTCGGGGGTAACGAGGCGGCCCATGTCGCGGCTCGAGGATTTACAATCCGAGCGGGAGCCAGCCTAGTTCCTTACCACGGGGCCCGATCAGCAAGAGACCTCCTAGTGACGTATCATGACATACTAACGCATTACCGCCTCGCCCGCCGAAAATACGCCCCAGCGCATCCTCAGCTCAGCCATGAACAATCCCGCACCTGGCGACTTCTGCAGGTTCATTCCTTTCCCTGCAGGGTGGCGCTCCGTCACGTCCACCCTTCCGCCTACCCCTCACCTCATTGCCCCGCATGTGGAGAGCGCGCCACGCTTCCCCACTCTGTGTGGCCCTGCCCTTCAAATCTCTTCCCTTTAATCACCCGGTGACCAGCAATGGAAGGGTGCGCAGGGCAGTTCCGAACCGGGCGTTCAGATCGCCTTGGTGGAACGAGTTGCCATCGTAGCCGCCGACCTCCTACCGGCGGCCAGCACGCTTTCCTAACCCCAGTCGCTCAATAAACGTTTTTCTCCTCTCTCAACATTCTGACTTGATTGTTTCTGTCTTGTGATCCGCGACTTACCTATCCCATCAATGGCGTTCTGGCGGAAGTCGCAGAGATAAATAATTCTGGAAGCACAGGTTGTAACTCGCTTTAGGCCGTGGTGTCTGGGGCGCCTTTCGTAAGTTTCGGCACAATTTCAGTTACAAACTTTGGCTTTATGACGTCCATGCAGTGCTAGAAAATGAATACGATCCGAACAGTGAATAAAGCGCCGTTCTTGTATGTCGGTTTCTGCCCACTCTTGCTTTTCTTTTGTAGAAATAAATGTCAATGGTATCGCTTCTCAGCTCACTTAGGCAGATACGTTGTAATATGTACATGGTTGCCTCTACCTAAGGTACAAATGCGGGCTTTTTTTCGCGCGACATTACCAAGTTTTACAGCTGCCTCTAAACTAGTAATACTCGCGCATGACATGTTTTGGCGCCAACAGTATATCATACACACTGTGCGCGCCCGCGTCTTAATAGAAGTCCTAGAAGAGGCTGCATCAATATCGCAACAACGCGCACCATCCCCATAATCTGGGCACGAAGACGGAGTACCATACGGCAAGTGCCATGCACCTGATTTCGGCATGGGATCTTGAACAGTGCTCCGCCCTCTTTGGGGTACTTGGTAATACGTACAGGCGAGCCCGCTTATAACGAACACAACGGGAAACCGAAATCACTTCGTTATATCCGCTTTTCGCTATATCTGGAAAGAAAATCTATGTATACCAATGGTAACGAGAAATGAAGATTTGTTCGTTATAACCGCTATATCGTTAAAACCGGGTTCGCTATAAGTGGGCTATACTGTACTAAGAAAAAACAGTAAGTTAATGCTCTGTCTTTACGAGCTGCGTATACTTCAAGAAGATTTTTACACGCACACATGTGCTCATATACGCAGGGAGCCATTCGCGTCGTACTGGGAGCCTAGAATTTCTGAAAATACTATGCGCGGCTGGCTACTTGTGGCATATCACCTAGGCACTACTGACAGAACACATGAACAATTTAGCCCTCCTTAATCCTGTTTATGGAGTATTTGTGATCAGTGGCTGCGATGCTCACTAACATCATGCAGCGAAGCAATGTGGCTCACAGGATTAACAAGAACGCTGGCGTCACCAGGCTTCCTCATTACTAAGCATATTTAGAACTCCACAGAAATTAACACATGCTGTCTTACTTGAATTAAGGAGGTATATTCCAATTCGGTGTGCTTCGAAGATCAGTCGCGTGTAGCTGAGCTCAGTTTTGAAGAAAAAAAAAACATTGCGCAAAGAACGCCCAGAACAAGTTTTTTATTCCATTCGGGGAAACTGACGTTGACAGCCAGTGGCACAGAACCACTTCGTAATTTTCTCAAAGCAGTGTTCAAGCAATTCGTCGTTCTGCATATTTATATCGAGTAAGGACTTCTTTTTGTTCTTCAATCGACCGTTTTCGAAGTTCATGCGCCATCACGGGCCTCAGCTCTGCAAAGAAAAAAATCAGAGAGTTAGAAATCCTTTTCCATCTTTGCTCTTGGAATGATTAACACATATAAATTAAATTTGTATGCATACAACTTGAGTCTAACGTGAGCGGTGAAATTGTACTCGACCGAATAATTGTCAAGTGAAACAACGAGATAAAATCCCGTTACTCGTGGTGACTGTTATTGTGCAGGCTACTTAGTACATATACAAGGTGTTAAATATTGGAAGTTTCTGGTAAGACGTTTTTTTTTGAGAGCCTGGAGATTTTAAATAAGTTTACATCATGGAAGAAGAGAAGCCGGTGCAAAGATGCTGGTGCAAACTATTGACAGGAGGCCAGCTGCAATACTGATGTGCGTTAGCGAGAACACATGCACGCAAGAAATATGTACCCGTAGCTCGGCAATGGTCATTTACCGCCCAGCCTGAGAAAGTTGCATTAGGGTTTGAAAATGCCACCATTGTTTCATTAAATGATTGACATAACCCAGTTACTTATGGTAAATTTGTGTACATGCATTAAGTGATGTACTACTGCATTGTCAATTCTGGCAAGATTTGCGTTGTCGGAAAGAGGGTACTCAAGAAGAACGGTTCCTTATTCTTTGGTTCCTTTTTCTACAACGTACGTCTATCAGCAAATGTCTTAAACTGTCGCCTTGCCTGTATAGGTAACTTGATCACACCAAAGTACCACATTGCCCGAGAAATCATTTGTGCCGCTGGGCATGACAACTTGTCTCGGCAAGGGATATTGTAAGTGGTCAGTCTTTGCCACAATTTACAGAATTCCCAAATCATTGTACTTTTTGTAAGAGCTTATATCCCCATGAATTATAGGTGTGTAACTACCGGCAACACCGAAGCAATGATACAGGGGCAATTTCGGAGTTTTCTGGCGGCAATATTCGTAATAACTGATAACTGCACACCTTAAGTAGAATTTTGAAAAACGTTTTGGCTTGGGAAGCTCTGCAACCGCCCAATTCGCACCAGCCACAGAAGCATCGCTTTCTAGCAGACTGTACTATCTGACATCATTTCGTTGATAGAACCCCTCAGCCAGTGCGTACTACCATCCGCGCTGCAAGCTGCCCCCGTTGACGCCATGTCATCGGTATAGTACTGCATCAGTACCAATGCTAGACCGAAAATGCACAATTACTTTTACGGGAAGCACCTGCCGGGCTGCCAAACAGGCGACTTTAACAGTTCTCTTCCAGACATTCTGAATTCCGTATATCACGCACTTTATTCGGTAGAATTGTGCAAACCGCCCGCAGATTTTTAGTTGTAGCAAGGTATATGGCTATAGCAAATGGGATAGCCGGAAGTGGACGTAGAGTATCCCGAATGTGGAGCATAAAAATGAAATAGACTTCATATTATGCGATAACCCTGTCGTTGTGCAGGATGTGGAAGTGCTCGGATGGTTTAGGTGTAGTGGCCATCGTAAGCGAAGATCTCGAATTAGTCTAGATTAGAGGGGGGGGGGGCATAAAAAGCCAGTACAAAAGAAGTCGATCGAAGAGCTAACAAGGAGACGGAAATTTCAACAATTCAGGATCGCGCAGCAAAACTGATATTAAGCTCTAACCGAGAAAGCAGCCTTTACGACACAGGAATCCAGCGACAATCTTACACAAATTTTCACGGAGAGTGCAGTAGAAGTCGGAGGTTAGACAGAATACCGGTAACTTTCCCCGGAGACGAAAAATTGAATTAGGAAACGCCAAATCATGACATTATCCACCCCAGCTGACAGAACAGAACTAGCGAAGCTTTTGAAGTTAATCAATAAGTGTTACAGAGCTGACATACGCAAGTACTTTCGAATGCATATCTGTCACCTCCTTACATGGTTTTCACCAAGAACAGCTTAAGCTTCCAAGCACAAAATTCATTTACCGCAGACAATAATTAGAATACCAAATTTCCTTTCTTTTAAATATGGTAGGGATGCAAGCAGATTTTAAAGAGACGATATCGAATCACACATTTAAAGCTTTAATAATAAAAGATAACGTTCAGTGTACCTAATTTGTCTCTACGCCTTGTATCTACTTCACATAGGCCGACTAGTTCCTGTGCTCGCAAGTAAAACTGGTATTTTTGTGGTCATAATTTCGTGCGCTTATCCTGATCTTACCTAATAATTAAAATGACGTTTTGTTATGTGCCTTTATTTTCAAAATGCAGCGGTGTAGTTTTGTCCTGTTAAGAGTGTGGCTGTAATTAAATCAATTTTCTTGAAATAAATTTGCCTAACACGTTCTGCTTTGAGAATTCATTGCCATGTTTTGTTTTGTTTGTATAAAAATGTACCTGCGTGTCAACTGTGCACCGAGAAAAGGCCTCTCTCAGGGTAGTCGCCTTTTGCCTTCCTCTGGTTTTTTTATTCAAAAAATAAAGTTCAAATAAATTCAATTCAATTCAATTAAAGTAAATTTCGATAGCAGTAACTCGAATATGCATTACGGTATGCCTATTTTTGCGAATCAACATGTTGGACGTGGCCGTCTGATACAAATCTTGATTTCCAATTTATTTAAGGCCTGGAATGCCTCTCTGATTTGGCATTTGAACCGTCGTATTATTCTACTTTCTAATTGCCTCATTTGCAAGAGTTGGCGTGTTGGCGTGAACACGCTTTCAAAATGCACAACCGAATACAATTTTCGACCGAAATCCACTTTTGCTTATTATAAAGCGGGTCCCAGTGGAAAGATAGCTCGTGTTTTGGTGTTCTCAAGGGTATAGAGTTGACGAATGATTTGCAGAATAAAAGACCAATACTAGGTCTACAAAATTCCGAACATTTTATTTTGTGTTCCAATACTAGCCATGTACAAAAGTACTTCGAGGCTGAGTAGTGGTCGTCAAAAACCCCGCGTAAATACAAAGAATATTGTGTGCCGTGAAAGCACGTTGTTATAGACATCAAAGATCGTAGTGTCGCATTTAACAACTCTAGAACGTCAATTACTTTATTATACAATCAACGCTTTTGATACACAGCTATTTGATGTGTTAAACTTTTTGAACAATGCCTCTGATTCGCTTCTAAACCACTTTTTTATAGAAAATATGTGAATTCATTTGGGATGTCTATTTATATTTTTAAACTACAAGAAAGCCTTGAAGCTCCCGCTAAAAAGTTTTCAAGTTTCCATCGTTGGCGCGAAAGCTTTGATACAATTCCTCTGAAACAGTTTCTGCACTATCGGTCATGGCATATCTGCATAACGTTTTCTGAACAAACACCTTCAAAAAGAATGCAAGTATTTTTACTGATGGAGCAGAAGGAGGAATATTGCGGTGAAAACGACAAACCAGAAATTAAAATACTGAATTGATTCTTTTTAAAACTGGTTAGGCAATGTAGTTTTTGGTGAAAACTGTCTAAAATGTCGTTTTATTTTACTGCCTAAAAGGCGCAGATGTCGGCCTACACGTTAGGACTTTAAGATACAGGGTGTTGGGTTACTGGCCACTGTGGCGCTGGAGGTAACAGCGCCGAGGACCGAAGTTTCGCCGCGACTGTCGCGGAAGGCTCAACAGAAGTAGATAACTTCCAGTACCTAATGTCGTTGGCCCTTTCAAACGTAACAGCTTCGACGAAACTAAACGTATGAGACAAGCTGAGAACAAATCGCACGCAATAAAACCCATCTTATGGGAACACACATCAAGAAAAAATTCCCTCGCACTTCCCCGAGGGGGAGAGTGTGTAAGTGCGAATGCACGGTTGTTGATTGCGCGGTTACGGTGGATATCGTGATCTTGGAGTGGAGAGGAGGCGCCCAACACCCGCAGTCACTGAGTGGAGAGAGGAGGAGGAGAGTAGCGCCCGCCGTTACGGCGAGGGCTACACGAGCGCCCTCACGCGTCGGAATGCGGAGCGCCCGCTACGCGAGCGAGAGCTCTCCCGCCCGAAGTGGAGAGGAGGCGCCCAACACCCGCAGTCACTGAGCGGAAAGAGGAGGAGGAGAGTAGCGCGCGCCCATCTCCCCCCGTTGCTAGGGAAGACGAGGAGCGCGCGCACCCGCAGCTGTTGCTATGCGGACGACGGCGGCGGACGATTCAGGCTCGCTTAAGAAGTGCATTCGCACTTAAAAAAACATGTGTGCAAGAAGTTATTGGCGGATTCTAAATAAGGCGCATAGGTGCGTCGCAGTCGAATATTCTCACTGGTATGCAGGAACGAGTACTCCGAAGACCTGTGGTACAACCACGCAATTGTATAATGATCTTAAGCCGTAGTAGTTTATTGTAGCATCATGCCGAAGTAACCATGCGGAGAGATTGAGCACCAACTGTCTTTAAACCTATTATATGGTACGACTTTCGACATTCTTTTTTTGAAAACCAGCCATTCTTGTAGTCGGAAAGGTATGCTAAATTGTGTTCGGCGATGTTAAACTTTTTCGTAAGACTAAATGACCCTCATTACTTCAGCCTGTTTCACTATGTTCAGGGTGGCGTAATGGTTATCGCGTCGGCGCAAAAGGCAGGCGGTCATTGCTTTTAGATTTCGTTGGGTCAATAATGTCACCGCTAAACCACTGGCTTCCGATAACACGTGGCCATATGAACGCATGAGTTTTCGTTTTTGAGAGACCCGAATAATTTATTTAAGGTGTTTAACGCTACTCTTGTGCCTTAAAATGAATATCCGCATCATCATCATACGTGTTGTCATTCTGGACTCATGGCTGCTCGGCGGTGTTTCTTTTCACAGCGAAGCTGTTTAGAAAATCCCTATTTTACGTGTCCGCAGTTAAAAGTACAAAAAAATTTCCGATCGCGAGCACGTGTGCGCGGTCTTCAGCGAGAGCTCCCGGAAGCTAACAAAACCAAGAAAATGGGCACCGGTAATGCCTGCGTATTTCGCGACGGCCTCCAGCGTCCCCTGCACACTTTTATCAATTCAAGCATACCCACTTAGGGAGATTGCTCATGATTGGCCAAAATAAACTCTAGCGTTCGCCGTAATCGTGGCAACCTTTGCTCGGAATCAGAAAGACTTCAGCGTTAGCCACAATCGTAGCAATACTTGCTCGGAACAAGGACGACACGTCATAGCTAGCGTACGCCCCTCCAAGTTGATGAACAATATTATCACTTCCATAAAATGAAGGAAGCTCACACTTACACCAGCAATGATGGAGTAACAGTTGTTGCGCCAGTGGAAGCCATCGTTCACATAAATTGTCCTGATGGCCGTTAAAAGAGCAGTGACACAAAAATTTTATATTCCACTATTATTGTTTTTATCGGTGCTTATCGTCTCGCGAACTCAAAACGCCACTTTAAATATATCAGCGCGCAATAATTAATTACATTTAACGGCCTCAAAATTGTTTGTTTCGACTTCCCGCGGTTTCATCCAGAAAGGCGCATATGACACAATCCGGGTATTACGTCACCGCTTTGTGCGTACGTCAAAACACTGCGGAGACCGGTGGGGGCGTCGCTTCGACCGCGCCGCCGCCGGAGCTGAACGGCTGAGCTGCCTGAAGGTGCTAGGCCTACCATTGCGGCGAAAATTCAACGACCACTTTCAATAAAAGTCCTGATAGTGACTTCTGTTGCGATTTCAGGCTATATAAACGCTTCCTTTCCCGTGTGTGGAACTTTATTTTTGCCAACAGTGCCTTTCTGGGCAGCGGTTATGCATGTAGCTCTGGCTACGTGCACTCGTTTGTGAATGCGCCGGCGCCCGTTCGCCGCTCGCGGGGCTGCTCGCGTGAAGTGACGTCACGAGTATTTGACGAGCGCTGTCTGGGTCAGTTGTTTTGGCTATCACGGGATAATGTCACGGTGATGTCCATTTGCTGAGTGCCGCTCCGCGTGCTGTTTTGTCGGCGCGATAAATGAGATCCAATTAAAGTATGTTCTTCACGTCGTAGGCCGCTCATATTTCAGCCAGGGTATTCTCTTAAGTAAAGGAAGCGAACTGTGCAATATTATTAACGCCGAAAATGGTGTGAATACTCCTTTAAGGTTTCGTACACCTTGACTACTTTCAAGTCCTATTAGTGTGCGCTTCCTTCATTTTTTGGTATGCGCGACCACCCTCAGTTGCTCGCTTCGGGAATACCCTCTGTGTCAAAAGAATACGGTTGAAGGTTATTTTTATAATTAAAAAGAAACACGGGCAGCTGCAGCCGGTACGCCTTCATCAAAACGAGAATTCTAGGAGGCATTTATTTGATAATATTGTCACGAAGGCAAGGACGAAGCAGTTGTCTTGAAGGAGAAACAAGTTTATTGGAGCGACCTTGTGCTCCCCTAACAACTCAAAAGAATACAGAGGCGGCGAAGCAGCGGTCAACAAAGTGACTTGCGTCGGCGAGCATTGCAGAATCGAATGCCGCGGCGTCTGCTGTGCAGGCGCAAGAGTTTCTGGAACCGTCGATTCGCATCCAGAACATTGTAGATCACAGAAGATTATTCTGGGCTAGCGGCGTTAGGGCGAAACAATCTGCTTATCTGAATGAGATAGCCCGTGCGGCATAAAAATAAAGAATGGAACACGCGCTTCGCATGGGACACAGATAACAGAGCCGGGCGCGGCCGGGCATTAGAAACAAACAATAAATAAACAAACCCGTACATGGTTCGCGGCATTACACCCCCTCTAAGAGTGCATCGACCCTATGCTAAAATAAAACGGCAGTCCGAACAAACAGCAACAACAAAACAACAACAAAAAAAGTTAGTCATCTTGCGAAGTACGGTTTGAGGCGAACCACGTGGACGACTTCTGGCCGCGTGCGTCGTCGGGATGTGCCGGAATCACCACTGGGGATCACTTCGTAGGTTAATTGGCCAACTCGTCGTAGAATCTGGTAGGGTCCGAAATACCGTCGCAGAAGCTTCTCACTGAGTCCGCGTCGTCGAATGGGAGTCCAAACCCACACACGCTCCTTTGGTTGGTACTCGGCGTCTCGGCGTCGGAGGTTGTAGCGGCCGGCATCCACCAGCTGCTGGTCCGTTATACGAACTCGAGCGAGCTGGCGGGCCTCCTCCGCACGTTGAAGGTATCCTTGGACGTCGGCGTTGAGGTCGTCGTCTTCTACATGCGGAAGCATGGCGTCGAGCATCGTAGTCGGCCGTCTTCCGTAGACAAGCTCGAACGGTGTCATCTGCGTAGTTTCCTGCGTCGCTGTATTGTACGCAAACGTGACATACGGGAGGACTTCGTCCCAAGTCTTATGTTCAACGTCGACGTACATAGACAGCATTACCCGCAATCGTCTTGTTCAGACGTTCCGTTAGTCCGTTCGTTTGGGGGTGGTACGCCGTCGTTCTTCGGTGATCCGTGTTGCTGTAGCGTAAGATTCCATTGCATCAGCTCCGCGGTAAAGGCCGTTCCTCGGTCCGTGATTAGGACTTCAGGAGCTCCATGTCGCAGCACAACTTGGTTTATAAAGAACTTGGCGACTTCTTGTGCAGTCCCCCGCGGAAGAGCGGCGGTCTCTGCGTAGCGCGTCATGTAGTCTGTCGCTACGACAATCCACTTGTTCTCCGATCGTGACGTCGGGAACGGGCCTAGAAGGTCCATTCCAATCTGTTGAAAGGGCCTCGACGGGACGGTGATCGGTTGCAGAAGTCCGGCGGGTCTTGTCGGCGGCGTTTTTCGTCGCTGGCAATCACGGCAACTCCGAACGTAGTGGGTGACGTCGGATGTAAGGCGGGGCCAGAAGTACTTCGCCTTAATTTTTGCAATAGTGCGAGCTGTGCTGAGATGTCCGGAAGACGGGTCGTCGTGGGACACTCCCAAAATTTCGTCACGAAGGTCTGCGGGGATGACAAGTAGATAATTCGTTCTTGTTCCGGGGCTCAAATTCTTCTTCACGAGGACGGAGTTTTTGAGGCTGAATGCTGGTAAGTTCCCCTTTAACGCTCTAGGCACGGCGACGTTTCGTCCTTCGAGGTAGTCGATCATTACGCGCAAGTCCGGGTCGGACACGCTGCTGGGTGGCTAGGTCGCTCTCCGTAACGACCCCGAAGAACGCGCTGTCTTCATCGGAGTCTTGTGGTGGTGGGTCGACAGGGGCGCGGGACACGCAGTCGGCGTCGGAGTGTTTCCTGCCAGATTTGTAGACGATTGTAACGTCGAACTCTTGCAGGCGCAAACTCCACCGCCCAAGACCGCCACAGGGGTCATTCAAATTGGCGAGCCAACACAGCGCATGGTGGTCTGTTACAACCTTGAACGGTCTGCCATACACGTATGGGCGAAATTTTGAAATGGCCCATATAATAGCCAGGCACTCTTTTTCGGAGGCAGAGTAGTTTTTCTCTTCCTTCGACAGACCACGGCTGGCATAGGCGATTACGTTTTCGCACCCGATTTGTTTTTTGGACAAGGACGGCACCCAAGCCTATATCACTGGCGTCCGTGTATATTTCCTGTTTCGGCGTTATCGTCGAAATGAGCGAGCACGGGCGGGCTTTGCAGGTGTTTTTGCAGCTCGCAGAATGCATTTTCTTGGTCGTCTTCTTAGCTTAAAGGGGTGCTATCTTTCGTCAAGCGTGAGCGGCTCTGCCATGCGTGCGAAGTTTGCGACGAAGCGCCGGTAGTATGCGCACAGTCCAAAAAATCTGCGCACGCCCTTCTTATCTTTCGGCCTTGGGAAGTTCGCTATGGCTGAAGTTTTCGCCGGGTCAGGCAGGACTCCCGCGGCGTCGACGACATAGCCCAAAAACTTCAGTTCCTCGTACGCGAAGCTGCACTTTTCAGGCTTCAGCGTTAACCCCGACGTACGGATGGCCTCGAGTACCGACTGCGACCTTGCGAGGTGATAGTCGAAAGTCCGGGAGAATACCACAACGTCGTCGAAGTATACGAGGCAGGTGTGCCACTTCAGGCCAGCTAGCACAGTGTCCATGACTCTTTGGAACGTTGGCTGGTGTCGTGCATAGCCTACACGGCATCACCTTGACCTCGTATAGGCCGTCCGGGGTTATGAATGCAGTCTTTTCTCGATCTCTCTCATCAACTTCAATTTGCCAGTAGCCTGTCTTCAGATCCATCGATGAGAAGTACCTTGCATGGCAGAGGTGGTCGAGGGCGTCGTCGATTCGTGGCAGGCGGTACACGTCCTTTTTGGTGATCTTGTTCAATCGCCGGTAGTCAACGCAGAACCTCAGTGTGCCGTCTTTTTTCTTGACGAGTACGACCGGCGCAGCCCACGGACTTTTCGATGGCTGTATAATGTCGTCGTTGAGCTTGTCGTCGACTTGAGTCCGGATGGCTTCGCGCTCGTGTGAAGATACGCTGTACGGTGACTGTCGGGTAGGTCGGGCTCCATCCTCGGTTATTATCCGGTGCTTCGCCAGAGGTGTTTTACGTAACTTTGAGTTTGACGAAAAACACTCGCTGTAGCGACGCAGCAAAGCCAATAACTTGTTCCTTCCTTCTTGCAGTAGCACCGGATTCACGTCGAAGGGGTGCGGAAGCTTGAAGGTATCGTCGGATGCGCGTTCAAAGTCGGCGACTGCTATCACGTCACTTGCTTGTTGCGTTTCTTCTACGAACGCAATTGCAGCGCCCTTGTTTAAATGCTGGTACTCCTCGGTGAAATTGGTGACCAAAACGTGGGATTTGCGCTGCTTAAACCGCGCAATGCCTCTTGCGACAGACATACCGCGGTCCAGAAGCAAGCTTTGGTCACTCTCCACGATAGCGTCGACATCGGGAGCAGCACCTTCACAGTAGACGGTGATCATCAAGCTTGCTCGGAGTGGCAGGGTGACGTGATCATCGGTGATCCTTACAGCTGCACGGTGTTCGGGGTTCGATTCCGGAGTCATGGAGTGGTCGGAGGAAAAAGTTATCTGACTTCGTCTGCAGATCGATTATTGCGCCGTTGTCCGTCAAAAAGTTCATTACGAGAATTACGTCGCGGGAGCAGTTGGGCAAAACGACGAACACCGCAGGGTACGTCGCGCCGTCTATGGTGACGCGCGATGTGCACGTTCAACTTGGCATCACGAGGTGGCCTCCTGCAGTGCGTATAAGCGGACCGTCCCATCTGGTCATAACTTTCTTCAGCTTAGACGCAAATGGTCCGCTCATTACGGAGTAGTCGGTTCCTGTGTCTACGAGGGCGACTACATCAAAACTGTCGATGGACACCTTGACGTCGGATGCCGCCTTCCTCGAGTTCCGGTGCGTCGGGGCGTCGCATCTCGGCTTGTGCGTGTTGACGGTCGGGCAGTGTGCGTCGTCGTTGTCGACGTCTTCTCAGCGGACGTCTCGGTCAGGTCGGGTAAGCGTCGCGGCGTTTAGCTGTCGTCGTGTTCGGGAATCTCGTCACGGTTAGGTCGGGTCGTCGGGATGAGGGCATGTCGTGAATCATTGTCTTCGGCGCGTCCTTGCGTCGTTGGAGGGTTTCCGGTTTTTCGCCTTAGAGCAACTTCACCTCCAGCAGTTGCTGTTTTTCGTTTCCCCCGCGTGCGCTGGCGGACCTTCCACGGGCAAAGTCACCGTTGCTACGGCGGTTCGGCGATTGGTATGGGTAGGGCGACGGCGAACGGTTGAAACGCGCTTGGCCACGGCTGGTTTCAGATAGATACTTGTCGATCTCACGTGGTCGTTGGCCAGGGAGAGGGCGAGGTGCGTCGACGAAGAAACCACGCAATCCGAGTCTCTTGTATGGGCAGCGACGGTAGATGTGGTCGGCCTCTCCGCCGTGGTAGCACAGAGGACGGTTATCGGGAGTTCGGCCATACGTCCGTCTTCCTTTGCGTCTGGTTTCGGGCTACCGGTGGTCGGGCGGGTGACAGTGGGCGGCGGTACGGCGGGGCCTCTTGACGGCGTGTTGGAGCAGGGCGGGGTCGACGAACAGCCGCGGAGTATGTCATAGCTTGTGGCTCTCGGGGTACCTCGGATGGTGTAGAAGTTCCCAACGCTTGTTGCACTTCTTCTCAAATCACGTCGGTGAGGGAAGTGACTTGGGGCTGCGGGGGCGTTGGGAGAAGTTTCCGCAGCTCCTCTCTCACTATTGCGCGGATAGTCTCGCGTAGCCTGTCGGCCGGGATCCGTGTGCTGCCAAAGTCGTTCGCATTGGCCGCGCCAACAAAGTTGCGGTCATACTGCTTAGCACGCGTTTCGAGGGCTTTCTCAATGGTGCTGGCTTCGGTCACGAATTCGGCGACGGTTTTGGGCGGATTTCGGACAAATCCAGCAAACAGTTCCTCCTTCACTCCGCGCATTAAGAAGCGCAACTTCTTTTCTTCCGTCATTTCGGGGTCCGCGCGGCGAAATAGCTGCGTCATCTCCTCAACGAAGATCACGACTCCTTCGTTGGGGTGTTGCGTGCGCGTTTCCAACAAAAGGGCGGCTCTTTCTTTCCGCATGACGGTAGTGAAGGTCTTAGTTAACTCGCTTTTGAACTGGGCCCAGTTTGTCAAGGAGCTCTCGTGGTTTTCGAACCAAGTGCGAGCCGAATCTTCCAAGTAAAAGAGAACATGCCGGGACGTTTCTGCGTCGTCCCACCTGTTGAATTTCCGGACGCGCTCCAGTTTCTCCAACCATTCTTCTGGGTCTTCTGCGGGGGCTCCTCGGAATGATGGCGGTTCCCGTGGCTGCTCCAGAACTACGGGAGGATTGGCTTGGTTGGCCATGGTGCTGGTTGCGACGTCTTTCTTCTTTGCTTTCTCCGGTAGTATACCGACCTCGGGTGGTAAATCTTGCAGGCGGAGGCTGGCTCTTGTTGGACTGGCTTCGCGGCTTCTACGAGGTTGTAGTGGGCATGAAGGGTGCGCACCCCGCACCTCCACGAGATGTCACAAAGCCAAGGACGACGCAGTTGTCTTGAAGGAGAAACAAGTTTATTGGAGCAAACTTCTGCTCCCCTAACAACTCAAAAGAATACAGAGGCGGCGAAGCAGCGGTCAACAAAGTGACTTGCGTCGGCGAGCGTCGCAGAATCGAATGCCGCGGCGTCTGCTGTGCAGGCTGTTATCTTTCGGCGCGAGAGTTTCTGGAACCGTCGATTCGTATCCAGAACATTGTAGATCACGGAAGATTATTCTGGGCTAGCGGCGTTAGGGCGAAACACTCTGCTTATCTGAATGAGATAGCCCGTGCAGCATTAAAATAAAGAATGGAACACGCGCTTCGCATGGGACACAGATAACAGAGCCGGGCGCGGCCGGGCATTAAAAACAAACAATAAATAAACCCGTACATGGTTCGCGGCAATATTGTTGAACAACCTTTTTTTGCGCTGGCATTGAATAGTCGCTTTCTGTGCAAGTACGCGTGTAAATGAGGGTAAGCAAAAAAAAAAACTTTTACCGTTCTTGAGATCATCCAAGCTTCTTCCGGTCGAGTACACGGTAACTGCCGCGCCCGCAAGGTCGTGCCAAGTTACCCTGGACTTCGCTTTTCTACACGACATGACCGTTTTTATAGTGAGTCCTGCAACTAAATTCATTAAAAAATTTTATAAATCAAGATACGCAACGAACGCGTTACAACACATTACAGCCATCACAAAGTTTGTATCCAAAATACCGATCGAGTTTTGGCACCAAATAGTTATGCATACATTACTAGCTTTCCTTTATAAAAGAAACGTAAACGATGTTCAGGTTAAGACTCAACATTAGAATAGCAAGGTACCTTCATCTTTACGAGTGTGACCGCAGCTTTAAACACCATAAAATGCCTTTCTTTTCCCATGCGATAGAAAACAACTCGGTGTGGCACCACATACAGCGCGAATAAATAATTTTGAAATTGTAATGTTCACCGACTGCCACAATGTTAGGGTGATGGTGATGGAGGGCAAGGAACGGAACGTGGACGGGAGGGTGGGAGGACGTCTGGAGAGCCCCACCTTCTGTATGCATCACGTTCGCAGAGCCTAATACAAGACACATGAAAACTTTGAACGTTTCTCTCGCATTCTTCATATGGCCTAACAAAAAATCAGCAACAATACCAAGTACAATAACAAAAAAATGCCACAAGCCCCAGATCGTTTTAACCGACGTATGTCGCGACAAAAACTTCGCGTTGTGTAGGTTCCCAACCTACGAGTGGTATGCGCCAATTTACCGTTTTTAAGCAGTCAAACATATTTTGTGTGCCATGCTCCGACCACGTTTTGCACCACCAATCTACACTTTAATGTCCCCTATACATGCCACATTTTCCACTAACACAGATAATAGGGCACTTGCATAAAACATGTAACATCGCCTGCTCTTTTGCACAAGAGTTTCGTAAGTACATAATGACTTTTGAAAAGGCTTTAAGCAGTGTAGTATCCTTCATCCCAGTCATTGTGTTTGATTGGCAATACCCCGAGTTTCCTGCAGTTGTCTAGTCGTCCAAAGAAATGGAAATGGCTGTAATCATGAATGATGCAGAGATTCAAATGTACAGTATAATATATGGCAATTTGCAGTCCTGCTCTGACTTTTGTACACCCTTGAAAACTTCTACTCCCTTTGTACCGGCAGCACCAGGTGTTCATTCCTTACACCCACCACCAAGATATGCACGACATAAATATTGGCCACCATTTCAATACACGCCTTACCCATGTGTCTGGACACGATTGCACCATGTAGCTTCAATAAAACGTTTTCGGGAGGGTTTACTTCAAGACATAACTTTAACGATGAAGGTCTTGTCTATGAACCATTTTTACCCGATACTTATTTCAGAGTTCGGCTGGGCTTAAGGTATCTCTAAAACCGCTAAATCTCCGCAATCAACAGCGACTTACCAATTGTGAGGACAAAAGAAAAGTAAACCTCATACTGCTCGCTGTGCAACTTCGTCGGTTTCAGAAGCAGCAAATCAAGTGTTAAGAATCTTGGAAAATGCGGCCTTTTTATTTCTAATGGAAGGTATTTTGCAGTCGTAACAGCTTTATAGGCTTCATGCAAGGAACGTACTCGAGCGTTCTACAATTCTTCACTTGAACCCTAGCAATGACGTTTTTATTGTTCGAGTTCCGAGAACAGCTTTGATGATATTCACCCGTTTGGCTGAAAATAAGCAAACAATTTAAGGGCTGCGGGCCAATAACTTGGTCGTCGGTATGAAATGCATTATACTCTGCCTTCTTTTTTTGAGCTTCGTGTTCACAGCCCACAGATGAATAACCACCAAAAAGAACAAGGCACGGGTGCTTTGGCAAACCGCTTGTTACAGAAAGAGCGCAACAATAGAGCCTCAGCTTTTCAATAATGAACAAGCCAGAGAACGAGTCAGCGCTATGTATTTTTTTTTCCTTTTTTTGGACTATTGGACATGTTTTCTCATACTACTTGAATTTTCATGTTTTGTTTACCTGTTTGCAAGGCTTCAAAAAGGAATATCATTACCTCAAAAAGGTGTCTCAGCATTCGCATGGTAACCTGGGGAAGGGCAACACCACGCTACGTTTTGATATAAAATATACCTGTGCGACGAAGAAGAACATGTACACAGAGAAGGAACAACACAAGGAACCGGACGGTGAAAAACGTTTAGAGGTATAGAAGGGAATTGAGGGAAAGACATCGTAAACCGGGAGGCGAAGATAAAGTGAAAATTCGGAAGGGAAAGATATGAGGTAGAGCAGGAATCGGAAAGCGAGAGCATTGAGAATGAAGCGGTGATAAGGTTTGGAGGAGCAAGAAGGAAGACAAGGTAATAGGAATCAAGCAGTTCAAGAAGCGGACCAGTAAGTTAACTAGGGGATGTGTGTTGATAACATAAGACGGGACCGGAAGTGGGAGGACAAGATAAGTGGTGCTGAAACGGGAAGAGAAGATGGGGGCAAGCTACCACGTTGAAAAGAGGCACAAATTGACATATAGCTACTGTGGAAGTGAGAAGGTTGGGGAAATTGGGAGGGACCAAAAAAGGCTTATTTAAGGAGAAATGGAGCAGCATAACCACAGCCCACAGTTATGTTGTGTAAACGAGGACTTCAGAACCCGAGGGTGAGTAAACGATGGGGAGGGCAGTAAGGGAAGAAAGGAAGAGCGGAAATGTACGATGCAGTTGCGGATAGTACCGGCAGAAGGAAAGAGCAACGAGGAGATAAATTTAGCAGAATTAAAAGTGAAGAAAGGGAGGAGTAGTTATTGCATGAATTAGACGATCTCACGTCGCAAAGCTGTTCTGGACGATGTAGGCTTTCTCGTGATGGAAAGAAGCACATACGCGACTAGTTTTCCGTGAATTTTTTCTCTTTCATTCAACGTGCAGGCTGTTCGCTTGGTACGATAAACTGCGATGTGCGCAGAGACTAGCCAAAGAATGCTGCAACAGCTCATTGTCCAGGTGACCTCACAGAATTCATTATAGGATTCCGTAGTGCGTAGCAGATGTGGATCGCTTATAAGAATTTTAGCAGTAAAAAAACTTGCAATAGCAGTTTGTATATACGTATGGTTACAGGAGTTGCTGCTTTTGTTATGACATTATTTATTGAGGGGTTTGTCCAGTGACATTTCCTTACGTTGCAACCATTGTCCGTTATTCAATTGGTGGATGAAATTTTGAAAAATTGGGGGGATGAAATTTTGGGGATGAAACTTCCGATGAAATTTGGATGGAAAGTGGTCTGTCATGCAGCAATATTGCTCTCACTAACTCTAAGCGTTTTTGGGGTACGCTCTTAATCATGTATAAATGGTACTGTAATATTATTTACCGTACGTAAAAAAATGTATAAATCGCATTTTTAGGAGAGGACAATTAGTGCTTCCAGACCACTTTAAATTCATTATAAACGTTTTTACAAGCTCTAACAGTTTTTACGAGGTAATTAGACTGCATTTTGTAACATTTACCTGATATTTTAGTCACGCTTTCAATGTAAGGTAACGACCCGCTTAAATGTATAATTGCGGCAATTAAAGCCTATTCATTCAAGAAGCCTATTCATGAAAAATATACAGAAAATACAGAGAAGAAATGTATTCTGTGGAGAGTCGCTCAAATTATCAGCCGTAGTAATGAGAGTATGTGGTTCTTGCTAAATTTCTTTGCTTCACAGCTGCATTGTCAAGCTACGCAAAAAATTTATTTTATTTCGCGATTCAGTCGCTCGCTCATGCCACCCATTTTTCTGGGCCTTATTTAACTTAATACCAGTTATTATCACATGTATTTTCGTCCAGTCGACAACATGGTTGCTGCTAGACAATGCCGTTGTGCGGTTTACTCGAAGCAACAGGCTGTGGCCCATCAGCAAACAACAAATATTCAGCGAAGGACTGAAACCAGCCGTCGGCCACGCGAAGAATTTAGCTGAGGCTCTTGTCGGGAAAAAAAGGTGCAGAGTTTGGTTTTTATTTCAATTCATTTCCTGTCATTTCATTTCTTTTGCTGACCCTTTAAAGGCACCAGCGCATTATATAAAGGGCGACTTGAAACGGTGTTAATCACGCACTAAAAACAAGAAAAGAACGATAAACAATACAAACCTACACATGATTAATGGGAAAAAAGTGCACTTGTTCCGGGGAAAGCATAACCGGATGTTTATCAAATAAAGACAGAACTATGACAATCATGCAACACAATCACCACAGAAGCTTAGTTGTTGTGTGTTCCCGTGGTGCAGTGCATGCGCTTGCTAACCAGGAAAAACGCGCGCTCTCCGTGTTTTTTTCAACTTCTGTGAATTGCGACGGCAGGTGTCACTGCGCTCCTCCCGCGGCTTTCATTCGGACGGAGACCATTTTACAGCAAAATTGACGGCGGTATTATCCGTTATCTGAAGACGGCGGCTGTGGCGACGCCTGCCAGCTCTCTCTCTTTCGTAATTACTAGGGTTAAAATAAGCTTTACTTTAAAATCAGTGCGTCGATCCGGAAAACATATCGGTTGGGTTAAGGGTCTGGTTTGGGGGAATTCGTTTCGTACCGGTTCCGTTCGAGCTCGAATAAATCACCACCCGCATCGGTTCCCAAACCGTTTCGCATGCTTGAACTGGTCCGCGGACACGTTCGATGAGTGAAAATAATAAAGAAGTTCCAAAAAAATGTTTTGAGGTTTCAGGCCACCGTGAAAATTGGGTACATTTCTGGTGAATTCAAAATATTGATTGTCACCAATAAACGTAGTGCAATTTTATGAGCAAAGTGAGGAATTAGCACAGGCATTTAAAATAATACATGAAGTAGTGACAATGCACCAGCTACTTTGTCGCTCGGCCCTTAAGATATCGCATGGACATCTTAAATCCAACAGAAGTCAGTCATATCTCTCTGTGGGATACACGTTCGCTGTGTTCCTACTTTTTTGTTGAAATCGCGATCTCCTCTCGGCAATCCCCCGTCACTGTGAACGTCGCACCCCTAAAGCCAGTCTCGGGTACCACCGAGCCACTGTCGTACATTGGCAGTGGAGGTGTTGAAACCCCAGGGGCTTACTTTTTTCATCAGCTGTAGCGTAACAAAATTAATCGTACAGCATCCAGGTAAGTGCTACCTAAGAATTCCATTGTTTGGCCAGCTAGGATAATTTGTAGCTGCCCCATACTGAACGGTGTGAGCCCAATTTAGTTAAAGGTGAGTTCTACTTACCATGAGTCAGTCACTAATATTTTGATCACTGTGATGCATTTTGGGAGAGCTATTACGGATGTGTGCGTCTGTACGAATACGTTTTCGTTACACCTGACTATTACCCCCGTCCGGTCCACAAAGCTGCAGAATATTATAACTTATTATGTGATTACAAACAAAAGCGTGATTAACCTCTCGATGTTGTGGTGCCTTAAGGTAATGGAAACGGAAAGGAAGTGAACTGGGGATATTACGGAGCTCCCCAGCGAGTTTACCAGCATACTACCTAGGCAGTAGAGGAAGCGTAGTGCGAAGGACTCGTAAAGTGCGAGACGGAATTTTTTTTGAGGAAGCCCACTTTAATTTGTCGACAACGGTTTTGCCCCTCCTCGGAACCAGTAGTAGCAGCAGCAGAGCACCGAGTTTCACTAGTCAGTGAAGCGCATATCTGAAAAAGGCATCCCAGGAAAGACAACACAGCAGAAAAAGCGCAGAAGAAGCACACCCCTGGCCAATTAAATATTGCGGGACCGGCCTGCTCTTCTGTATGGGTCGTCTGCTTCTTCAGTGCCGTTTTCATCCAAGTCGAAATAGGTAGCGCCTTCTTAGTCGGGGGATAAATTTTCTGCAAAAGCAGAAAGTGTGTGCCGTAAGCTACCAGCTTGCTCTGCTATCATTTTTTGGTTCGGCTAAAAAGCGCCAAGTTACCCGCTCACGCGTCCCGACAAACTGGCTATTATACCAAGCCCCACGGCGCTCGCTGCATTCATCGTAAGGACACATTCGGATATGCTTAAAGGTTGACAAAGGAAGGAAAGTATTTCACAAAGGAAGGAAAAGAAAAATAAATTTCTTCCGTTTATGTGATTTACGTCAACGATTGTTCAACGCCGCAATAAAGAGCATACATTTTTCTGTGTGGGAACTCGGCGAGAATCACTTAAAATGAAAAGATGGGGCTCGTGGTAACACACTTGGGTTATTATATTGGCGCGTTTGATTCCCCGCCGCTACTGCTGTGCTATGAGGCGCACCGTATATTGAGGGCCGGCAGAGAAAGTTAGACCACCCGGGGATCGTTGCGTGCGTCAAAATCTCCACACATGAAATTTATCCTTTTTATTGAAATAAAAAATGCAGCAGGGTGCGGGGATCCAACCCACATCCTTGCGGTCCGTAGCGAACGGCTCGCCCGCCGAGCAAAGTTTCAGGGTCGCCCTTTAATAGAAGTATTTACACTTTCCAGCTGTGCGATCTTTTTAAAAGAAAAGCATGAAATACCAAAAGTATACACGTTCCAGGTGTTGACCTTCGCCGTTGCCCAGTGCTGCAGTCTTGCGGCCCGATTGCCGTTACTGGAGACCGTAACTTTACGCACGGAAAATCAAGGATATAGGCGCCTATAACAGGCCCCAAAAAGTGACATTTAGGCAAATATAGGTATCAAATTTGGTCCTTTAGGCACAGATAGACTCCATTCATAGTCACTTGGGCATCGTATTTTGCGACAAATTTTTTACTTCCAGTAAAAATACCGGACAAGTGTTGTGCTGTGAGGAAGTAATTTTATTTTATTTGTAAAAGTAAGCCGCACAAGTGTCGCTATTTTAATTGATGAGCATGAAATTCAGGGTGGTTTGACAACAAATAAAAGGCTTAAAAGCCATTACAATTCCGACCCATCTAAATTATTGTCCCCTTGAAGTTGTACCTCATTTCAGTCCGTAGTGGTGTGCGCAAAAACAGTGCTCAACGTCCACTGAACTTAAGATGACATGCTTGTTCTTCGGCACAGTCCATGGCCTCATTTCATCTTGAATATCAGTATGTTTGGTGCTCAGAACCTCCGGCAGGTTTTTTAGCACAGGGAATCCATGAATTTTATATGACACCAGAATGATTCTATCAGCAGCCGCTCCTTCAGGGATGGTGGCGAATCTGACCTGGACCTTCGAAATTAGCGCAGCATTCTTAGTCAGAGTGGCGCCAAAGCCCTCAGCAACGGAACTGCTTTCTGCTAAGAGTGTCAAATAAGCACACAACTGTGCCAAGTCACGTATAACTGTAGCGTCGTGGAAATAATTTGGCCAGGGACCCTTTTTGTAAACTGTAGAAGTTGTTAATAGCACTGGCGAGTGTTTTAAGTGCGAATGCACTTCTTAAGGGAGCCTGAAGCGTCCGCCGCCGTCCGCATAGCAACAGCTGCGGGTGCGCGCGCTCCTCGTCTTCCTTGGCAACGGGGGGAAATGGGCGCGCGCTGCCTGGCCGCTGACATGGCACATACCCACGTGGGGGATTGGCCAGGAATCTCCTCGTCTTCCTTGGCAACGGGGGGAGATGGGCGCGCGCTGCCTGGCCGCTGACATGGCACATACCCACGTGGGGGATTGGCCAAGAATCGGGCGTGAGAAGGGCTAATGCACACGCTTAAAGGAGTACTGACACGAAATTTCAAAGCTGAGATCCGCTCTAGCAATCAAGTACAACGACAACACAAATAGGTGTCTGTGAATAAATGCATCTTTCTTTCTTTGTAGTTGTGTGTGTGTGTGTGATCTCTCTTTCGCGAACATTACCGAACCGCGCAAATTCAACTCGTGCATTCGCACTTTCACATTCTTCCCCTCAGGGAAATGCGGGGAATTTTTTTGCAGGAGTCTTCCGCCTTAGCCAGGGTTTAAAGGTTGAAAGCGGGCTCTGGTTAAAGAGGGAAAATCGGTAACTGTTGGTTGAAGGCACAAGTGCAAGTTCTTAACTGGAGGTATTTATTCCTTGCTAGAGCAGAGCGACGTCATCAGCCCTTCACAACACCGAAGACTCCCACTGATAGTACGGGGAGGTGCAATAATTCGGTACGAATCACTGAGCTATTCTTTTCTGCAGGAAATGACTAGTGAAGCTGCGGGAATAACACCGTTCAGTAATTATCCGCTATATACATATTAACATATTCGACAGCACGCAAGGTTCATTGCAACTAATTTCCATATTGCTAGGTTTATAAATGCCCTTGGAGGTTACCCGGGACACAAATAACGGCTGCCATAATCAGATTACTTGACATGTGCCGAGATACTCAATCCTATTAGCTCTGTTTCTCGTTCCTTCTTTGTCCTGCACGGGCTGCATCTTGCCGGCCGGCGGTGTACCCGTGGTTGGGGAATGTCTGTGCACGGGTTCGGAGCGCCACCTTAAAACGTTGCTGCGTAATATTTGCACGTTGTTTCCCTCTGATATACGTCTGTTGTGTTGAGTGGCATGTGCATGCTTGGACCGCGTCCGTATTTTTTTTTTTTGCTTGTTCTTATTGCGTTAGCATTGGTTTACGCCCATGGGTGAAGTTTTCACCGTTGGTACGCGGACACAGCGCGTAAGGAGGTGATAGAACAGAATCAGCTCGTGTGGACAGGGGTGACGTCGGTAAGGTTGCCTGTGATATTGCTGCGTGCGGGGCTGTAATGGATCGGCAGGAAGTGGCGAGGTCATTGTGGCAGCGGCTCGAGCACGGTTGGCGTTTCTCAGCGTGTTTGGCACGGCTCGCGGGTTTGTCTCCTAAACCACGTGCGACAAGCAACCAACTCCTGTTTTTTTTCGCTAGAAACGTCCTTGCAAATTATCGACTCGAAGGAAAAAAACAGAAAATGTATATACAACACAAAAAGCCTGTTTAGCTGCACAAACACGCCATATAGGTTCATACAGTCTGAATAGGCCTTAAAAAGCCTATATAGGTAAAATATTCACGTATAGGCACAGTAAACTATTGCTTAAAATGCTCTCTTCACTTATTTCATGCTTATGTGTTAAACATGCTCATACGGACTCAAGAGGAAAATAGCCATTTTGCCTTAAGTTCCGGTCTCTAGTCATTACACAGTCACAGCGAGAAAAGGGCAAAGTCGACGTTTTATTTTGCCTGCAGGCTAGCGAGAGTATAAAATTTCGTTTTTCTTTTTTAGCCATACACTATGCTCACACTACCAGGAGCAGCGCACCGCTGCAACATTGGCACCTGCACCTTTCGTCATGTTGTGAAGACGGAATGCCGAACCAGTTCGTCGTGAACCGATAACCGTTGTTTATTTTCAGTTCAGTTGCAGTTCGGGTGAGCGTGCTTAAAGGCTAACGGTACGCGCGCGGGTTCACTTCCAGCAAAAAGACCGGTTCAGTTACGGTCTTCAGTTCGGCAAGGTTGCGGTTCCACACCCTGCATAAAATACGTTTTTTCTTCTTCGGCATTCATTAAGTTTCACTAGAATAAAAAACCTAGATGTAGAAATAATTACTACCTCTAGTTTACACTTGCCCAGTTTTTGTTCCAGAATCACAAGGTCGATAATGTAAATCCCACCAGAGCCTGAACTTTTTCTTCGCTGTATGGAGTTGTGCTCACTACTAAAGGCGTAGGAGCTAATGAAATATAGCGCAGATATATTTTCGTTATCGTAGGTTTCGGATTAGGTCACACAAATAAACAAACATGCGAAATACATTTGCCTCCGTGAGCCCCAGTAAAGGTATGATTCTCACGAACAGCATGCCCCGTACAGCTTCCTGTTTACACGCGATACCTAAATAGAATCCACCTGTTAGGAATGGGCCAACGACCACGCAGGCAGAGCGCCAAACGCGGGTTAACGCGCTGACGGCAATATTTAAACGGTTGAAGGACATGCACACGACTTGAACGTAATAAACGACAGAACGTTACAGACAGTACGGTTTCGGTTCGCACGGAAAGCGCACCTAATAGTTGTAAAGTACACAGCGCAGTCTCACAGTTCGGAAAGTCGAGAACAATGGCCGATACGCAAATGATCCCACGTTTCGCGGGATGTATGTGAAGTTGTCCAGACGAGTAGACAAACGGTGAACACGCTTGTAGTTCGTGCAAGCCTCGAGTGCGGTCATGCTGGACCAGGAACGGCAGCACCCAGCAGCAGGAACTCAGCAGTCGGCGCACCAGCGCCACGAAGACAGCGCCCAAACGTGCTTTCGAACCAAGGCAGCGGGTACCGCCGATCTTGTTCAAGATGGCCCGCTGACCAGGCGCGCGTTGGTGTCGTTTCCACTGCATCGTGCTCTATTCCGCCGCTTGGCTTCTACCCGTGTTCCCTCGCGCTCCGGTCATAACTCCAGGCGCATCACCTATTCTTTTGTGTTTTACGGGACTCAGTTGCATGGCCAATCTCTCGTGTGGCCGTTCATCAGAGCACCGCAATATTGCCAGCTTGTTCTTTTGTTCCCAGCCATGCGTAAAACATTACGATGGCCGCGAACGATTGGTTGCGTTAGTTGCCACTTCAGCTAACTCTTATTTCGTGCACCACATCAACTGATACAGTGCAGCATAGAAAAATCAGTATGTAAATGAACAAACTACTAGCTTTGCATTTGGCTGTAATAATTTGAATTGGCAAGCAAGAACAACGTTGAAAAACGCAATCCAAGCTTGGCCCCGCTGACCCGCTGCACAATCACCGAGTTTTGATTCGTGTTATTCAAGCCGCGCCGATGTACCGGTACGTTTAGCCCATACAACAAGGTGCTTACCAACGCCTGAACTACAGTTTGTTAAGATTTATGGGAATCCTAGTTTTGGAGCTTCGTCAAACACGCTAAAATAATTGTGAATTCGGATCGAATTGAATGTCTCTTTAACGCAAGGCACCTATTCAATTGTTTTACCGCAATGTTTAACGCATATAATAAAACGTGTCATTAACTTCTCAGCTGTTTACACAGTGGAACGCAGAACCCCTACGAGTGCGTTGCAGTGATAGCGCTGTCTGACGTAGCACACTACTTTAAAAAATCTTTGAAAACACTACCTCAAACTAACTGTTTCAAAACATTGACAGTTTTTCCAGAGTCACCAATTTGTGATCTCAATGGGGTTTGTTAGTTTGTCCAGTATTCCCTTTCGTAGTTGACAGTGGCGAGAATTTTAAAGACTGCATGTAAACACAGTTTTTTTCGACTGTCACCCTCTCCATTACGCCCAGAAAAGGTCATTTTTAAACGCCTTAAAATTTGTGTAAGTGCGGCCAGCCCTTTCTACCAGCATTTTAAGGTATGGTGTGGATCATTTATTTTCAACATGTTTTGCACTTCCGATTTGGAAGACTGCTTTGGCTACTCTTTTTCAAAGCGCTGCTGCCTTCGGCCTGATAGGTAAAATGCGAGAAATCACTCAAGGAAGTATTTCGCTTCACTGATAAGTGCGAAAGTTGGTTCTTTGCAAAAAGCATCGCCCATGCATGCTACTGTGGCAGCGTTCAGCGCCCCATGACTGTAGCAGCACGCGTTTCACGTAAGCAAGACTTTGGCAAAAATTTGGCCTTCGTCCCATTCTGTAACACTGTATATGTGAAGCAGGTGAATATCTGGCTTTATTTGAAAATATAGCCTTGGGTAATAAACGTACCCAAGATTTTCAAAAATGCAACGTCATTCAAAGGTGAGCCTGAAGCAGCGATTGAAGAACTAACGGACACAATTTTTTCAAGGTGACTTCGGCTCCACGCTATCACTTCCTTCGCCATAATAGTTATGCTCCCAATTTGTAATCCCAGTGAAGGAATGGATAGTGCGAGGATCTTGCGGGCGGCAAAGATAGAGAGAAAGGTTTTTGGGTGCAGAAGACATACAGGAGTTGTCGCGGAGTAGATGGGTAGGAAAGAAAGTGAAAAAGCAGGTGTTGGCTTGGGTTTTCAGAGTGGGAAGAGTGAATTTAGTTCGTCAAGAATAATGTCTTACACGCGCATCTCCAGCATCGTAATGCCCCTGCCGAACGAAATGCTCACCAAGGGCGAGCTAGAGGAGGCTACACCTGAGTATGCTGAAGCTTTCCTTTGCCAAAATGGTGCTCCGATGCATGAAGGTTCACTAGCGGTTTTCAATAACGCTGAACAGTATGCGTTATTGAAAACCATCGGCTTAGAGCGCACAAAATGAGTTCTCCGCTCAAAAAACAGCGTCACAGACTCGCGGAGCCGCGGGCAGTCGGCAGCAGAGCCGCTGGTCTTCTTGTCTTGGCAATCAACCTCTTCGACAATAATTTCTATACCGACCAGAGTATAACACAGTGTATTCTGTCTGAAAGCTCCAAATTTTTTTTGGACGACTATTATAAAATGGCATCTATGGGCGCTATTCCAGAAGGTCCGAGTTCCGCCTACCCCCGAGTTTCTAGCTGTTTGGGTTATGAAAGAGAGATAGCGGAGCATTCGATACACTTCGAGCGAAACCGCCGGAATTGCGCGCAGCACGCCTGGCATAATCGGCGCGCTGTATTGGGGCCCCTCACGTTGATAGAGCACGGCTTGTGCTATCTTCCACATGCAGCACCATCTGTTATCGAACAGCAATACTCATTCCCTAGCATAAACTAGATAAACAAACTGCTACTTTGAAATCCCGAGCCTGGTTGTTGGCCACGCCCGTCGCGGGGCGGTCCGTTTTTCTCGGTGTTCTGTTCTTCCGCTGAATTATGTTTGCTACTTGGCTTGTGGTTAGTCCCAGTGCAGCTCTGCGCAAGCACAAACCAAGTAACCAAGGGGTCCACTGTAGCGAACGGAACGCGCCCTCCTCCCGACCATCAAATATGGATTTTTGTTTACGGCCTTCTTGAGTGTGCACGGTGGGTGATAATCAGAAATCGTCCCGTGTGAAGAGCGTGTTTGAGCATTGGTGAGTGCGTTTTAAACGTTGAAGTTGTTTCATTTGTTGTCGACTGTGTTTTCGCGGTGTATGAAGAAGGCTCCCGTGGTGAAATCGTGTCGTCTTGGCCTCTCCTATCGGCTCGTACCATAGGGAACTCCAGTTCGGACCGAACACACCCGCGACTGTGGCACCATTGGCTGAAGGTGGCCTGGGCACTTCATTTTTGCGCTGTAAGTTCTTCTCACTGTTAGCGGGCATCAAAAAACGACTTCCTAGATACGGCGCTACGCCCACACAAAGTGGACGCCCACACAAAGTCTCCGCTCTGTTCGGTGTCTGAGTCTTCCTCTTCGTTTGATTTCTCTTCGGTGTGCTTTCTCATCTGTTCCCAGTCCGTTACCTTGGCCTTGCCCAGCGTTGCCCGGTAACTCGGTCCTCGAATTTCAATGTCGATGAGGTAGTCATCGGACCCGAAGTCTTAGTCCTCGCACTGCTAGGTCGCCCGTGTCGTTCCGCAGTGCCACGATAGGTCCGGCGTGGTGTCTCGGCAGGCGCTGTTGCCTCTCCGGGTGACCGTCCCCGGCTCGTCCAGGGCCCGTTTGCCCGTTCGCATAAGTTATCGATTAAGTTCCCGCTTACGAATAAGACGCCAATTATTTGAAGTCGGCCACGGCAAATAAGCCGGTTGCCAAAAACCCCGACAGCAACGCTACCTTAACCGAGCGTTTGTATCAGTTTCGGGCTAACGACTTATTACCTAGACATCGCTAAAGTCGTAGTTGAGAACTTATTCCCGCACTTATCGCGTTCGGGCAAACGGGCCCAGGAGTACCATGTCTCGGTCTTTCATTACTTGCGCTAATTTCGTCCCTATCTTGGTCTGATGCTTGTAGCCTCATTTTGAGTGAGGATCGTTAAAGTTGCCGAGAATCAGGAGCATCCTCTTCCCGGCTATCTTTTTCGCTTCCCGCACCATCATTTCGACATCCTACCGTTTTTGCGATGGTCTGCAGTACGCGCTCATAATAAACATGTTTCCGGCATTGCCAATCGTTCTCGAATATACCTCTACCAGCGTGTGCTCGAAGCCGCACTGGGCAGTTACTTACTGCGTTGTTGCCACGTTATTACGTAAATGCACCGCCGTGCCATGCTTCGTCGGGTCCTTGTAGGTCACGTACCCCGGCAGGCGCTGTTTGGCGTGCGTTTCTTGTAACGCAATCACGTCTGGTTTCTGGTCTAGGCTTTCAATGTGTAGTAATAGTTCGCTGTCTTTGTTGCGAATTTCTCTGCAGTTCCATTGGTACACTATCGTGGTGTCTTCCCCCCCCCCCCCCCGATTATTCTTTCCTTTATTTGTTCTCTTCATCTTCGTCGGGCGTTTCTAGAGGGCCACGTCAGTTCGTGACCGATTCTTTGAGTCTCTCGTTTCGTAACTGGCGTAGAGCGGCGAGCCTGCACTGCGCTGTGTTGTTGGCGGCCATGGCGTTCACGCGCGCCGCCAGTTATTCGTGCTTTACGGGTAGTGTTTTAACCTTTACTTCAATGTTGTCTAACCTGACGCTAAGTTGGTTGACTGCTTCGATGATCGCTTCGAGCTTCTCCTCGATCGTCTTGCCCCAACTTTGGTTCTCTACCTCCGGCGCTGGGGCTGCGGCTTTGCCGGCCTCGCTGGCTGGGGTCGTCTCGGCGTCCATCGCCTCTTGGCTACCCGATGCTTCCTGGGCAGGCAAAAACGACTGTGGAGAGCTTCGTCGAACAAGTGCAGTGAAGAGCAAAAGGAAATAAAGCAAACAAATCTCAGAAGGTAATGCAGTACAAAATGCCGCATAGGCCAGTCTCAGAAAGAAATTCCAAGAACTGCTTGTAAAAAGAACCATGCGTCTACCGATAAATATCGGGTTAGTGGCCTGGTCGATGTCCTGGGGCTACCATGTGACAGGTTCGAACTGATTAAAGTCTTGGACATCTCACCAGGCGGCGCTCTACTGTCGCTTTCGCCGTGGAAACAGGGCAGCAGGGTCAGGTTGCATAGGTAACCGCAAGGCTAGAACTCTACGTTGAATGAACAGCAGGCGTCAGTGCAACGCCCAGGCGAATTCTCCGGAGCGTCAGCTCCTCACGATGGGTTAGGCCGCCAGGAAAGTCAGTACCAAGCGGAGAAAGAGGGGCACACGTACAGCGCCGAAGAGACTCCGTCACTTCGTTTTTTATCTTACAATTCCTTTGGTACCCTGAGGTAAAATGGCGGAATTAAAAATCCCAAAAGTTGTTGTTGCCATGCCTTCCTTCGTAGCACATAGCCACTTGTGGGATTGACCCGCCATTGAGAGCATTGAAGAGCTCATGTGCCCAGTTCGCAAAATTCATAACACTGTCAATTTGAAAAGTAGAGACTGGAATAATGCGTGCCGCCTTTCGCCTGAGTGTGATCTCAAGGGGTTAGGACAGGTGCACACCACCCTCGTAGAACCCGGATTCTAGGGAGGCTTCGGCGTGTTGCAGTAGGCTTGCTTACGTAATTTACACACTAAGGCGAACAAATCAAAGAGAAGAGACTGGCACAAAGAGGTTATAGAATAAAAGAAGCCGGTCGAGCTAAACCGTGCCAGAAGACAAAGAAACGAAAGCGATGAAAAAAGCGTAGGCACAATGTAGCAGTAAAGAAGTTGTTATTGAAGTTGTTTTGAAGAGAGTCTGCCCAAACAAAGTCCCTAGGAGTTTGTTCATAACACGTGATTTTAAAAGATCTGATGCAATGGCGTAGCTTTTGGCAATGTGACGCAGAACGTGATTTGAAGGTGTTAGCGACATCACCCGCACCGTGTTTTAGACACGGGTCGCGCTACTGGCTTCGAAAGCATTTGAGAAAAAGTTTACGGCGCACGACTTTACACATGCTAGGAGAAAACAGCATTTACAAGAAGTATTGCCAGGCTGTCTCGCTTTAGAAGCACAAACAAAGTGCCCCTAGGAAAGTTTGTATCGAAAATGCGAAGGGTTTAGATAAGGCAATGCACGCAGCAACTGATTTGAAAGTGGCGCGCTTTCAATCACCCGCTATGTGTTTTAGACAGTCGGCCATAGTCACGTGATCCCCTTGTATGCCCCGATGCAGAAAACTACTGCTCTAGGCACGAAACCACTTACACAAAAAGCTCATACGAACGCCCTGGAATAACAAAATAATGAACTTTGTAGTGAAACACAGATTTACAACGTAAAAGTGTCATAAAATAAAGTAGTTAGATTTGCTTTCCCCAGTAGCCACTGGTGCAGCAGTTGAGCGAGAAAACGCTTTGAAGGATTCGCCACGCCCTAGTCACGCATGCTTGGAGCGCGCTGCTCTGGACCGGTTACGTCAATAAAGCAAATAAACATGAATCGCATTTTTGGTTTTAACGCGGCACTTATATTATCAGCTTATTATTATGACCACAGCTCCGCATTACCCGAGTTTCGCTCAAACTCGGGTCTTCTGGAATAGCACCCCTGATACTTTCTTTCTATATGCATCACAAAAAAACGTGGCACTGTGTAAGCGAAGAAGGTTCGCTCTTGCACCCTGTGGCGTCATTGTTTTTATTCATTGAAATATACTAACCGACCTCTAAATTCACGGCCTTACGCGCTATGCGAATGTGCACTTGATGAGCATGGAGCTCCACACCGAGTAACGTGTCGTTTAGTGAACTTTTCAAAGAAGCACTGAGCTAGAAAGCCCACACAAAACAATCTTTCTTGATTTATTTCAATTGCTAGAAAACAGAGTTGTCAGCTACTTAAACATAGTACACGAACTTCTTTTTCCAGGGCCGTGTTCAAGGAATTCTGACACGTTGATAAAGAGGCTGTTGAACTGCTTGGATTTCTTTATCAATAGACCGTTTTTGAATGTTTTGTGCATTTGCAGACCCGGCCACTGCAAGAGATGATTAGAACGTAAGGAATGCTTTTCGGTCGGTGACCTTCTAATGGCCTAAAAAAATCAAAAGTATCTACGCACGTTACGAGTGCCTTCGGGACCAGGATAATTAGGCATCTTACTAAAAGCATATGCCGTGAAAAATGGACCTATTTCAAGACATTCAAACCTTATCTGTGTTCCCGTAATAAGATGACTTTATACAAAGTACTGCGGTGCACATACCCCTCGTATAAACCAGAGACTTCGGAATCGATGCGAACTAACTTGGTGATCAAAAAACGCCATTTTGCAGGAACGTCTGTCTACATGCACTCTCATAGTTGTGGGATTCCCTATACAATATTGAAATTGTCCATGCTGTGATGGTGTATCGCATTGTAAATTTTCGCCTTACCCGCGTTGTCGAGGGTGAAGCAGTTTGGAAGAACGGTTCTTGATCTGATGGCCTGATATTTTTTTCACCGGGCATATAGGCGAAAATCCCAAACCAACGTTTTCCCACACACCTCTTTAATGGTGCCTATTTTGCTAACCAACCAGGCCATTGTGGTGTGTCGAGTTCATGACGCATAATACCTATCACGCCACCTCATCTGCTGCCGCGATTAGCTACCGCTTCTATGGGAAAGCGTCTGAATGGCCATACCAGTTGTCGTTATATTTTTACAAGTTTGTTTGAAATACTTTTACTGTATCCAATTTCTTGCACTCTGCGTTTAACGCTCAAGTGATCGCATACATACCTATTTTACAAATTACGAGTGAAGCACAGCTTCTCACAAATAGGCTTTGAAATACGCAAGGGAAACAGTTTTAAGTGCGAATGCACTTCTTAAACGAGCCTGAAGCGTCCGCCGCCGTCCGCATAGCAACAGCTGCGGGTGCGCGCGCTCCTCGTCTTCCTTGGCAACGGGGGAGATGGGCGCGCGTGCCTGGCCGCTGACATGGCACATACCCACGTGGGGGATTGGCCAGGAATCTCCTCGTCCTTTCTGGCAACGGGGGAGATGGCGCGCGCTGCCTGGCCGCTGACATGGCAACATACCCACGTGGGGGATTGGCCAGGAATCGGGCCGTGAGAAGGGGCTAATGCACCCGCTTAAAGGAGTACTGACACGAAATTTCAAAGCTGAGATCCGCTCTAGCAATCAAGTACAACGACAACAACAATAGGTGTCTGTGAATAAATGCATCTTTCTTTATTTGTTCGTTGTGTGTGTGGTTGTGTGTGATCTCTCTTTCGCGAACATTACCGAACCGCGCAAATTCAACTCGTGCATTCGCACTTTAACATTCTTCCCCTCGGGGAAATGCGGGGAATTTTTTTTATGTGATAACTGAAATAGAACGTGTGATTTTGTAAACGGCGGGACATTCAAACGAATGCTTGTTTCATACCCGGTAGAAACCCTATCCAAGTCCAAAAAAGCAGGCCAAAAAGTGGCTTTTATTTTGTGCAATAAACAGTGAATTAAAACTCGTAAATCACATTGGATTTCCTACATTTATTCTCTTAAACTGTGGGGAAAGAACAAGTCGACTAATATGAATTCGAGAGGGCTTATTGAATCAGGGAAAGCGCATGTTAGTCTCCTTTAGTACTAAGTTCGAATAGCAGTCCTTGTATTGGCAGATGGAGTGCATCAATTCATATAGTACGACAAAACAGTGACATCGGCCCACAGGCTGCGACACACGAAAAAGGTGAAGCAGCTCCACTGAACGTTAAGGCTGTCAAGGGCGGATCAGTGATTGGCCAGTTGGGCTGTATACCACCCTTCACGCTCTTTCTCTTTAACTAAAAATAATTGCGCAAAAAAGGGAGACACGGAGGAAGCAAAGACGGACACACGCGGCGCAAACTCTCAAATAAATTTATTGTGCCTCTTTGTGAACTTTATAAACTTCACAAAGGAACCAATGCGCATGCGCAAGCATAAACAGAGATTAAACGCTCAGCGAAGCGGCGGCCAAGAAACCCAATTTCCTTTCGGTGAGCGCAAGCGAAGGCGTGCTCACACATTTATCTGCGAATCTTGCTATCGCCTCAGCTTCTGTAATTTCTCGCAAATGTTGCGTCCGGCCACGGGATAAAATTGTACACTTCTAAAATATAGTTTCACAGCCGCATCTAAATGCGCAGCCAACAACCCACCAGTACCAGACATTATGTCATTACTGTGTTCGTTTAACCGGTCATTCAAGCAACGCCCGATCTGGCCAGTGTACTTCCTGTTCCAGTTGAGCGGCAGGGAGTACACCACCCGGCTCGCACAGGCAACAAACCTCTACAGGAGAAATTACAGAACCTGAGGCGATAGCAAGATTCGGAGATAAATGCGTCAGCACGCCCTCGCTTGCACTCACCGAAACTGAACTGGGGTACTTGGCCGCCGCTTCTCTGCGCGTTTAAACTCTCTTTAGGCTTACGCATACCCGTTCGTTCCTTTGTGAAGTTTATAAAGTTCACACATTGGCACAGTACATTTAGTTGGAATGTTTCGCCGTGCGTGTTTGTCTTTACTTCGTACGTGTCTCCCCTTTTTGGCGCAATTATTTTTAGTTATGTAGCACCAACATGCCCAGGATGATACCCTTATTAAGTTCTCTTCCTCTTTCCAGTCAATTGAATTGAGGTTTGTACACTGAAATTCAGTTTTTTTCGCTTTCGCAGCGCTCGAACATTTTCTGCTGGGACAGCTTGCATCCTTTTCTTTATGTTTTGTTGCTATTTCTGCCTGGAAGAGCACGAGCGAAGAACTGTCCGGTTTGTGCTTGCATTCATCTCGCACTTGTTGGAGCCTGCATGGGCCATTTTGAACGCGTCGTATTTTCCTTCGGCGACCAATTTTTTTTTTTCGGTTACGATAGTAAAATCAACCGATCGAGCATTCCTAACTAACGGGACTCCGGGACTGCCGGTTAAGTACACATATTTTGCCTTCAATGTACGTGCAGTTTTCCTTGCTCTAAATAATGGGGTCTTGTATGACCAGTGCCAGCGGTTCCCGGAGGTTCGAGCGGTAGTGCCTATATGAACCTCTGTTTATTATCCCCTATATTTCTGGGTGGAATTTGAATAGAGAGACAAGTGGGTTTATTTTGAAAGCATCTGTTTAGGTGCGTTACTCGTTCGGTTACGCGTTAAGCGTTACTATGGTGACTAGATACCGTGGCCCCAGATGAGCTTCGACGGCAAGCCGGGCTCCTAAAGTGATGCGCACCTGATATTGTATTTTGAGGCGCATGCGGGGCAATTCGTGCGCCGGTCTGCTTTCCCTGGAATATTATCCACCCTAAGAGCAACATTAACTTACGCACGTCCACATAACCCCAAATCATGCCAGCTTTAGTTTAAGCGCATTTCCTAAATGCCAAGCACTGTCCTTCCAAACACAACACCCGTAAGTACGGGACCACTAAAGGTTGTAGTTTCAGTTATCGACACTTTTCGGCCGGTCAACTACTGCTTTACCCCCTGGTATTACACACCATCACCTACGACGTTTAAGCATGGTGATTTCCTAGACAATCCCCATGCCTTATGCTATGCAGTTTCTTTTTCTGCAGAGTAACTAACGGCGAGCTTAATCTTACTATGGCGCCTAGAGAGCAGCTTTTGCATTACGGGATGCACTACAATTACTTTGCATGTGAAAGCCTTAGAAAATGCAAACATTTTCGCTTGAAAAGTGTATAGCATTGGACGAAAGATAACCTAAAACACAGAACTGAGTCACACAAGATTTTTAAAGCACCGCAATCTCCTCGTGTTCACGCCAACTACGTAAAATCTAGGTTCCACCGCTTATTGACACTGATGTCACTTCTCACTTTCACAGAATCTATTCACTGGGATCGCGGCCACTGCTTCGTTAAATGTAATTAAGTGGCGTATCGAAATTCTGTCACGCCTCCCTTTCAATAAGAGATAAATCTATACGAATTCTCGTGCCAAGATCTTGAGCCGCATTTAAAAACAATAGCCTAGCTTCACTGATAAAGTTAAAGATATAGCACAACACTCGTCACAATTTCCCATCCGTGCTCCGAAATGAACACGAAAGCGGTCAGAACCTGAACTGAAAATATCCAAAGCGATGTTTTTTACCATTGTCTGGGTAATCCAAGCTTCTTCCAGAGCTTTGCCGTAAGTCTAATCCCAACTCTTGCATAGTCGTGCCAAGTTGACTGAGTTCGCCTTCTACGACATGATGTTGCTGTTTGGAAGGTGAATGCTGCAACTAAATGGAGTGCATTGCGTTAATGAAATCTGATACGCAACGAAAGCTTAATACCACCCTGCAAACTACAAGGTAACGACAGCGCAAGCGTAGCTCAATAAGGTTCAGCGGCGCTTGCATTATCCACTAAATATTAAATACGTAGTTCACGCAGACAACATTTATTTGTTATGTTACTGCAACAAACGTAAATATTCACGTCAATCGCTATTGACCTTTCCGTCAAACTCACTCACGGTCCTGGCAAAATTTTGTAAAGCTGGTGGCTTTTATACCTAGGCTTTACGCGGGATACCCAAATTGAAGGGACTGTAGAGGACGGGTCTGAACAGTTTTGATATCAAACTTCTGCATACTGCGAGCAATATACCTGTTATCCGTTATCAACCTACGCTAATTTATTCCCACGTGGCACGGTTGTCTACAATCAGATGTACAGCCGTGAGCTCGTTTGGAGGTGTCTGTCTTGCATTTTGTCCCTTCAGAACCGTCATTAGTTGTGTTTTTGAGTTTTCACCTATGCTCCCACCAGTTCTTATTAGCTTCCGTCATTCAGAAATGAAACTAGATGTGGGCGCTGCACAAATGTATCGCAAGTTTAAAATTATTTTTTTACGATGCCAGCTCTGGTCTTGTTAATATTCAGAAATGGGCATAAATAGTGGAAATCTAGGAGATTGAACCATTGACAGCTAAAGGTTTTATTCAGTTCCACCATACATGCGCGAAAGTAACGCATCTCCGGCTCCTCGCGACTCAGAGCATCAGGTGAACAAGTTTTGTGCGCCAAATGTACTCAACTGGTTCAAACTTACAGAATAACACTGAAATTTTGTTTCTGGGATGGACTTCTTGAACATGTTCGACTAATTCTTCATTAGCATATACAGACTTTACGTTGCGTTTGTATACCAGTCACAGTTTACTTAGGGTATTTTTTCCCTCCCCAGTACACCATCTCCAAAATTACCCCGCATGCCAAAAAATTCAAGAGCGATGTCTGGCCCGCCGAGTTATAACTTCGGAGCGCCGTGGAGCGGGATTAATAACTTGATTTTAAAGGACGTACACTGCCATTTAATGTTACACCAGATGGAACACAAGAATAGGCGTCATTTGTGACTTGACTTCGGCTATTTTAGTCAAGCATTCGCCAAGCCGAAGAAAATCTGCACACGAAACTCTTGTGATCAGAGAAGCAAAGCCAATAGTAGATCCAGGTTTGTATAAATAGCAATAAACACCTCGTTTCGCTCATTTTAAGGTTGGTTTTTCGGTGCGATTAGCCGACCGTGTGCTTGAACATCTAATCATTGCAACAAGTACGCAAGTATTCACCACGTCATTCCCGCTTCCGGGATGACAAGAAATAGTCGAAACGAGCTGGTGATAATAAAGACCTTAATAAAAAATAATAATAAAAATCAAGACTGGTAATAATAAAAACTTTCATGCAATAAAAGAAGCATACAATTTAAGCCTGCGAAAGCCAAGGAAGGACTGGAGGGCCTGCGCCGGCACGGGTTACAATCGAAGCAATGAAGTACTGCTCAGAAAAAAAAACGTAAAGCCATTTCTAGGCCTGTCAAACCTGCTGAAACAGGATAGCTCAATTTGTAACGCTAGCGCCCCCCTACCACAGAGGCAGGGGGCGCTCACTACGCAACTCGTCGCTGTAGGTTCGCACCCGAAGCTGACCCACACAGTTCTCGCTTATTGGTGCAAATATGTTAGGTGGTTCTGCGCCGCGTGCCCAACAGGGTACGTCCGCCTGGCGTACCAGCATCAACGGATACACCGAACGCCCAAAACAGCTCCTCTGTGAACAAACTGCAGTAGAAATGCCATCAAGTGAGCATGGCGAAGACGCCCTCATGCAGCCCTGTCAAATACGTCTCCACGTTTGACGAGGGAACTGGCTGCCCTCGAGTAGATGATGGGGAGCTCTCACGAAAAAGTTCGCATTGCCGACAAATGTTGACTAGGTAATTTTTGAAACTGTGTACTCTAATAGAGCAGGGAAAATTTTTAAATTGCCTGACACGGTTTTCCTGGCTTCCCGATCGTAAATAGTACGGTGTCAATTGTTTACTCACAAATTTCACACTTACAGGGCGATTTTGCTCATTTAATATTACCTGGTTTCTATAACCCTGCAGTACTTTAAGTGAATAATAACGATGATTTGTGATTATTTAAAACCAGCGCCAGAACAGATACAGCTCCCATAAGGAATACACATCAGTGATGTTGCAGTAGAACAATTCAAGACCCAATTCAAGTTCCCACTGGATATAAAGAAATCGTCTGACAATTTCGATACTCCCTAATGCAAATCTTGTGCGCAGCATAAAGTGCAGTCTTCACGGCCTAGGCATAATAACGTGCCCAGCACACTGCCGCCATTATTTCTTCCTCCGCTCTTCTTGATTGATTGTAGGGTTTAACGCGCTGACGCGGAGCAGGCGATGAGGCACACCGTAGTGGAGATCTCCGGATTAATTTTGACCACCTGGCAATCTTTGACGTGCACCGAAATCTCGTACACACGGGCATTTTTGCTTTTCGCCTCCACCAAAAAATCGCCCGCCTTAAATTTAACCCGCTACCTCGTGCTCAGCAGCGCAACGCCTTAGCCACTAAGCCACCGCGGCGGGTAAAAATCGCCTCCGCACTTCAGCGGCCTCAGTAGTAGTAAAGTCTTTTATTTGGTAGGGAAGGCCGGTTGGCCATAGCGGGAAATGGGAAAAGCAAGGAGGGGGGAATAAGGCTTCTTGAATACTCATGGGTGGAGCAAGCAGCTTCCACTTGAGGATCTGATTGTCAAGTTTGAGGGACCGAGTGCGCTCTGGGCCCGGGCTTCCACTACTCGAGCCAGACCACTCTCAAGGGAAAAAGTGCCTAGCCCGCCGAGGAATCGGGGGTCATGGTATGTGGGATTATCTGATGAAGGGGAGTTCGGCAAGCGCCCGAAAGCCAGCCAACGTGTCTCGTTTCGGCTCCCTGTTTACTTCGTGCAACCGTCAGTCTTGCTCAAATGACCTGTCTTTACGAGTGATCGAGCAATTTTTTGAGCTACCAGCTACATGTGTATACCAGTTTCGACTACCATAGATTAGAGACTGGGCAAGTATAATGCCTTTTGTGCATCGCTGCTGCTAAGCCTACGTGCATCGGCGCGGCGCCAGCGGGCCAGCTACTCCGTGGTGCTCTCGGGCTAACTCTCTCATGGCGTTCGTTTTGCGGCAGGGCTCATGTCGCACGCCGGCCATATATTCCGGCCTCCATTTCCTCAAAGTCACACCAAAGAACTCGTGATGATTTCGCCACCAGTGGGAATCCAGACAAGTAATTAATACGTCGAAGTAGGAGGCTGTTCCACCCAAATGAACCACAAAGAAGCTGACGACGATCGAACCAGCGGCTGAAAAATCTGGACACGTGACAAGCCAAACAAGAAAACGGCCAGCACGAGACTGGATGGGGTAAGAAGGCCCGGTTGCATGGTCTCGCTAAGACCGCTCTCAAAAATAAGTGTTCAAGATATTGATTGATTGTAGGGTTTAACGCGCCGACGCAACGCAGGCGATTAGGCGCGCCGTAGTGGAGGGCTCCGGATTAATTTCGACCACCTGGGGATCTTCAACGTGCGCCGAAATCTAGTACACACGGGCGTTTTTGCTTTTCGCCTCCATCAGAAAAGCGGCCGCCGCGGCCGGGAATCGAACCCACGACCTCGTGCTCAGCAGCACAACGCCTTAGGCACTGAGCCACCACGGCGGGTTGTTGAAGATATTCCTAAAAACGCACTAGCAGTGCTTATCGGCGCATCAGCTCCTTCATCGAAACTAGCTGAGCTCGCAGATCATCGATAGGATATAGCCAGTAACAGCATCCAACTGACGGTGTACAATCATCTACATGCCTCGAAGCTAACAGCCACTACTCATGTCCGCTTTATGCATCACTCCAAAGATATCGCCGTCCCTGGTGAAATGAAGGCGTCTACAAATCAGCCCAACACGTCACGCGGTGCTATCACAGTTGAAGCAGGTGACTCGAATGAAACAATCCTTCAGTTGCTTCGCTGCGCGCAAGCGTGCAGTTTGGCTGCCTAACGCATTGGAAAGACCTTTGTAGAGCTCAAGGCTGCCCTCCACCCCGCAAACCACGTTAGGCTGCGGCCCATGATGACTCACTTGGCAGAACCTTGTGAACCTGTGCGAAGCTACTCACATAGCTCTTCAGGACGTTATCAATGACCTTTGGGCTACAGGAACTGTTCCGGACAACCTCAAGCTTACGCTCGTCCATCCCATCCCAAAACCTAACGAAGACCTCTCCAACGTGTCTAACCGTCGGCCTATTTCCTCGACACCAACAATCTGGATACGGGACACATGATCAAGGACAAACCACGCACTCCGAAGCAAGGGAGAGCCTCCTCATAACCTCTCAGCTGGTTCCCCAATCCCCTGCTGCTGATTCTCCCACCACCTTTCGCCTGCAACTGGACCACGGTCGCCATGCACGCCGATGCCGCCTAGCATCAAGCACTCCGCTTGGCGACCTCAACGGCGTCCCTGCTCAAAAACGCCCAGCCGAAATCTTCATTAATAATTGACTCTTGCCAACGCTTCTATCGCTCCTCACATCATATTCATACGAATCCACCTTGTAAAGTCCCCACCCCCCGGTTGCCCGCACTGTTCAGCGACTGCTATCGCGCACCTAAACCATTTATTCTGGCACTGCGCTGCATTCTCAGACCGTCGATATGTTCTCAAAAGTGCACTCCCATATGGTTCTGCGGGCTATATTCCCGTGGCCTCTTCGTTCTCTCGGTTATATCATAACGCATTACTTGCGGGGAGCGTCTTGCGCCGCCTCGGCACTCCGCCCTCCCGCTCACACTTTCGTCACACTTTCCTGTTGCGTTTTCTTTCTGCCTTCGTTTCCCCTTCGTTCGCTCGGTTGTGAGTCACGGCGGCGGCGTGAAACCTCAGTAGCGGTGATGTGCACGAAAAGAAAGCAGCTCCGACGAAAACGCTGCTGAGCACGAGGTAGCGGGTTCGATTCCCGGCCGTGGCGGCCGCTTTTCTGATGGAGGCGAGAAGCAAAAACACCCGTGTGTACGAGATTTCGGCGCACGATAACGATCCCCAGGAGGTCAAAATTAATCCGTAGCCCTCCATTATGGCATGCCTCATCGTCTGCATTGAGTCGGCGCGTTAAACCCTTCAATCAACCACCTCAGAAGAAAAAGAAGCGGTGGCGTCACTGACCCTGACACAGATATCCCACAACGACTGGTCGCTCTTAAAATGAAGGCTCTACTCAGCGGCCACTGCGCCAGTTCAACCGCTACTTCTACTGCCATCACGACAGACACCACTCAAATCGACAAGGCCACAGACGGCTGCTATAGAGAAACTTTCCCTGGTTGAGGAGTAGCCTCTTTACCTATAGTCTCTCCGAATAAGCTGCAATAATCAGGGCCGAAGTCGCAACATTTGCCGTCCTCACTTTATGTGGAGATCAGGCAGTAGGTTCATGATATCCTCCTTGAATGGGAAGCACAAGTGGCTATCCAGCACGAATACACCCTGATTGTTGAGAGCACTGCAGATACTACACGTGTGCCCTGGAGTAAGTTCATTCAGGCCGGCAGTACGCAACTACGGTTACCGAGTTACATCTTTCACTTAATTGGGAAGTAAGCCAAGCTCTGGGCGTTGCATCGAACGGCATAGGCTTCATGCTGTGCACTCTTTTCCAACTTGTAATTAAGCAAATCCCAGTTCTTATCTGCTGCGAACCAGTCCAGGCTTAAGTTTCTCAAGATCTGTCTTTCAAAGTTTCAACTTAGCCACACGTGGGACGCCGGGAAAGTCTCTTGGCTCACGAGGTGCCATCATACCCACGTTCGCAGTTCTCTGCTTCCTTACTGTAATAATCAGCACGACCCACTTCACAATTTCAAAGCGGAAGCTCATCTTCGCACTTGTGGGAGTGCCTCCACCCGAAACCTCGCATTCACTGCAAGAATCTGGGTACTCATTTAAAAGCAGGGCTTTTTGGTATAATAAAGTGTCATTTATGCAAACAAGGTTCATCGAGGAACCTTGTTCGTCAGAACGAGAAGCCAAATTCGGATGTATTTTGCCTCAGGCTATTCATTGGCTGGGCTTTCTGCATGAAGGAGTCAGTCAGTGAACAACACAAATGCATACATATGCTAGTTTGTCATTTCTGTAATGAAACTAAACAAAATATACCAAGAAATAATGATTAATAGATTGTTTGAGCCCGTAAGCCGCAAGCTTAAAGCTGCTCGGCCCAGTGCAATCAGGTGTCCTTCGCCTTCTTGCCCCGACGCGTGAGCTGTCACTGACAGTGTTCCGAGATGGAAAGGGGCAGGGTCCTTGGGTGGTAGAGATACTCCTATATGATGTGTTAAAAGTCCCCTATCAATCACATGAGTAGGAATGGTAGCTGGCTTCGTGGCAGTATGAAATAAATGCGTCCAAATACGCTCATCAGCATCAGTTGACCCTTGCAACGACCTATCTGCTGCCAACTGCAGCCACGAACTCATTTTCGGCTTCTCGATGCGCAGGTGTCTTGGAACCTCGGGAATGTAATACTATCCTGATCCTATAATTATGCAAACAAGACATAATATATGCCAACGAGAGTCTACCTGACCCAATATTTATGCAAACGACATGTACTCATATTATTGCCAACGTCACAGTTGGTGTATTAGTATCTGTGTTAAGTTATCACCTCCCATATTTATAGCCATTCAGCGGCTATTTAAATTATCCAAACCCTAACACAACACGAAACGTTTCCCCTGACAGCCTATTTTTCACAATTGAGTAATAACAACTTCATGCGCTGATATTCTCCCCACTGACAATGATGACATTGCTTTTGACGCTTTCCTTACCAATTTAAAATTCTCATGACAAAACATTTGCGTACTACTTTCACAGGTGCAAACAACAATTGTTTCTCTTGCATTATTAGCGAGATAAAAAGCAAAGCAAGACAAAGTGTTTGATTACAACAAGTTTTTTGCACGGCGGGATCTCGAGGACTTTAAACCCTTCAGAAGTTTTGCTCCCGCCTTAAACAGAGTAGACAAGGCAATAATTATCTCCACTAGCGATATATATTTTGAAAATATATCGACCGGGCCGCTATGTGGAAAAAGCTAATTCTGCGTTTACCCCGGGTATATCTTGTAACATTCTCACTGTATTTGTCGTTCGTAGACCAACTATATTACTGAAACCGACCTATCGATAGCATTTAATGGTTACTCAGTTAACCCGTTTTTTAACTGCCGCTGGGTATATTTAAATTCGTATGAGAAATGTATACTCCTACACACTTTTTTCCGCTCTAACAGATCCGGATGTTGACGCAACCATTACTCACTTAAAATGGTATTTTTTTGGATTCATTCGATAGTGAAATACGCTCATTAAAATTTGTCGTATACGTCATCGCATACACACGGCTAGGTACACTTACATTTCGGACATTCCACGCCAAATTCTTCAGTTAGTGCGCTCGGCCATCTCCGATTCTTCTATAAAAATTATGGTGCAAAGCATGTTATATGTAGTCGTAACCAATTTCTGGAGGGAAAACTTTTTGTTTCTTTCTTTGAGCAATGGACCTTTTCTACACCAAAAAAGCGCTAGTAGGGGCGAATACAAAGATAAAAATTGGTGTATATTTCCTACACCAGTGCCGGTTACTCTCGTGTCTAGTATAGCCAATCGCGGGGAGCGCCTGTGGTGATAGCCAAGAGGCTTGCTTCGTATGCACACCGGGCTTTGATTATTTAACTGAATCCGCAGAGGTCGCAGTATCGGTTTGCCGTTGACGAAGGTCCGCCCGTTTCCCAATGCAATTAATTGGTCGAGCAATCACTTGGCCCTTTCGCAGTGTCCACCCAATGCCAACGACAACCTGTTTGTAATTGGACCCAGCCTACCCCCGGCATCCGTCAGAAGTGGCAATTGTGATAAGAGCGAGAAGCAAAAGTAATAGCGTAGCCTGCAAGCAAATGGGTTGACAGAGGTCCTCGAAATGGCCTATTTGAATATCGTAGCGGTGACCTGTGTCTGTAACCAAAATCTTGGTAGCAAAAAAAAACCAGAAAGAAAATAAAATACGAGCACGTAAGAAAAATTGTTAGTAGAGGAACCGCGCTCTCTTGCTACACACACATCATAGCTACAACACACAGCATAGCATCGCATAGCATAGCATAGCAACACATAGCCCAAAGTTTGATTTGATACACACATATTTCTGCTGGTGTGTATTAAATTATGCTTTTCAGTGTGACGCTCGGAAAGGGGGATAGCGTCATGCTACCAACTAGGTGGGTCCACCGTAAAAGAGGCAACACATAATGTAATTCACAAAGAAGTTGGGTTGGTGCCGACGCACCCGCCCAGCAAAATGTTGTGAGTCGTAGGAGTGGGTCCGGGAGGCGGCTGGCACTGGTCCCCTGGAACGGCACCTCTCGTCGGTGTCCGAAGTGCGCGGCATCGGCTTGTTCTATTGGCTCGAAAAGTCTAGACTCTCGCTCAAGGGGCGCGGTGATGTCCACGCCAGCGGCAGGGCCGTGGGGTGGACTCAACGTGCTGCTAAAACCTCGCTGGTCAACGTAGCTGGGACACTCAGAAGGCGGCTAAACAACCGTCTCATCTCGGCCGGGATGCGGGAGCAGCGCACTTTGGGATGGCTTCTACGGCGGCTTGTGTCTGCTGTGGGTGGAGAGAGCGACCAAGCGGCGCGCCGGCCTTCGTATTCTCTCCGTGGCCTGCTTCGGCGGCGCGCGGAGCGGACGTGTTTTTCGGAGCTCCCCGCTAGCCCGTCCCTGTGCCGTGCTGGACCCGCGTCGCACGCTCGGCTAGCCCTAGCCGGGGCACTGGACCATCGACATGTGCGACGGTTCCTCTCCACTCGGGCGTGTGATGACTGGCCTACTCAGCAGTCGCAGCCCACACCGTTTCCGCGCCGGAGAGCTGCAGCAGTCCCATGCGGCCGTACTTGCGTTGATGACGCTTCGTGGCTTCCTGAAGTCACGGAGGGGCACGGCAGCGAGCGACCTTCGACAGCGAGTCCAAGATTCCCTTGCTGACCTCGCAGCAGAGGCACGGGATGAAGTCCTGCGCGACCCGGGACGGAGCGTGGGGCACACGCTTCCAAACATGACCTCCTACGGGAGACTCAACCACGATCCCAACCGACCCAGCGAGGAAGCTACCGCGGGTGACAAAGAAGGAAAAATCCGGCCGGAAACCGGTGTGGCGACGGACAACACCCCCGAGGAAGAAAGCCCCTCACGCCGCGCCACAAACGCGCGCCTCACCACCCAGACAGAAGGTACGCGGCCCAGCTACTGCGCCATTGCGGCGCGCGGGGGGAGTGACGCAGGGGCCCCAGCAAAAACGGCGGAGAGCAGACGATGCGAGGAAGCACATGAGGCCCGAGCGCGCCGACAGCAGCGCCGCTCCGAGCTGCGCCGTGGTCTTGAAGCAATCGAGATGGCTCGGGCTGCCGCTGCTCCCCTCGAGCATACTGCGACCGGGCGTACGCCGACACAAGTGCTGCCGGCTGTCGACGGCACCGAACCCCACCCTGCACGACAGAAGGAAAGCAACATGGCTGCGCCCAGGCCTGACGCCACTCCTACCCCACCACCCCCGACTCCCCAATCCATCGCCGTAGATTCCAAGGAAGACGACGCCACGGCAGGCCCCTGGCAGATTCAGAGCAAGCGACGGCGGCGCCGTCAACGGCAGACACCGCTTTTGTTACCGGCCAGGGAAACTGCGGGGACCGTCTTGTTCCGCCCTGCGGGAGGTATCTCTTTCCTCTCCGCATCCCCAGACGCGATTTCGCGTCAACTTGCAGCGATAGCGGGAGTGCTCGAGGTGCGGGTGAACGTGCAGCGAAATGTGGTGGCTGCCGACGCCTCATCTCCGGAGTGCCTCGCCAGACTCCTGGATGTGACCTCGCTGTGTGGCTTGACAGTCCGCGCACGAGAACCCATCGGCCGCAACTTCAGCCGCGGGATCATCTACGGCGTTGATGTGAACATATCCACAGCGGATCTCCTTGCTGGGATTGAGACGACAGTCCCTTTGATCTCCGCCGGGAGAGCCGGACGGAGTAACCTTTGCCTGCACTTCGCCGGGCCGACCCCTCCACAGCAAGTGAGACTCTTCAAGAGGCCTGTCTGGGTGAGAGCTTGTCGCCCTCGGCCACTGCAGTGCAAACGTTGCGGGCGGTTGGACCATGCGACGGCCTCCTGCCTAGGCCCCGCGAGGTGTGCGCGCTGCGGGGGACCGCATCGGCCCGTCGACTGCGGTGCCAGAGTGCCCACCTGCACAAACTGCCGTGGCCCCCACTCTGTCAATGACCCTCAGTGCCCCCGTTGGCAACATGCACGACGGGTGACGACAGAGCTGGTGCGGGCTACACAACCTGTTTCACGAGTGGCCCTCCAGACCTCACTCCGCCAAACTACACCTCCTCAACCAGGTTCACAATCCGTCGGCCTGCAGCCCTCCTCAGCCCCCCAGGCAGAGCCAGGCTCCTCCACCCTGACACATGGCCAGCTCTAACGGACCAAGACCACGCGTTCTCCAGTGGAACGTTCACTCACTGCGGAGACGCAGTGCAGAGTTGGCCGACCGCCTCCTACGGGCTGACTTCGATGTACTGGCCCTAGCAGGAGGTTACGGTGAGGGGGGAGCCACCCCGGCTTCCTGGATACGTAGGCTACCTCAGCCGCACCTCGTGCGAGCTAGAGTCCTGCACCACGACCCCCTGCCTGGATCTCAGTCACCCACAGGGACCGTCACGGGCGGCCCTGTACGTGAGACGGGACCTATCAAGCCTGGCTTTGAACCTGGATGAATCAGCTGGTGGCCCTATGGAGTGCGTCGGCGCTACAGTACGTATGGGCGGCACAGACACCTCGGTTGTCAGTATTTACATCAGGCCAGGAGAACCTTGGGACGCCAGCCAACTGGGCCGACTGCGGAGCCTCCTGGGTCGTGACTGCCTTATCTGCGGGGACTTCAACGCCCACCACCGACACTGGGGAAGTCGCAGGAGCAACAGACGGGGTAGGGACATCCTCGATGCGTCGGTCGCTGCAGGACTGCTGATAATCAACACTGGCAGCCCAACTTTTGTCCGCCGAGCCTGCCAGACGTGCATTGACCTCACGCTGGTGTCCGAGCGCTGTACCTACAACTGGGAGACGGCAAACGATACCTGGGGCTCCGACCATTTCCCAGTACTCCTCACCCCGTCCTCCCTGTACCGGCGTTTTGACACCAGACGCTGCAGCGTGATCAACTGGACCATCTTCAGGCAAAAACTGAGCGAACGACTGGAAACAGCAGACGACAGCACCCTCCTAAAGGAACTTGTTCCCTGCACTGAAGCTGCCACTACCTACACCGAAGTGACCCGGGGAAAGCCGGTGCCTGATATTAAGGCACTCAACCTTCGGGCCGCCAGGACCAGAGCCCAGAAGCAGGCCATCCGCCACAACACCCCCGCCCTTTGGACGGCCTTCAGACGACTGGACGCAGCAGCCAGACGGCACGCCAGGCAGCAGCGCAAGAGATGCTGGCAAAGCCTTTGCAGCTCCCTTGACAGCAGCCGGGACCCTGCCCGGGCGTGGAAGCTGTTCAATTCCATCACACAGCCGGTCTGCGCTCTGCGCCCAATCCACTCAGTGGCCATAGGGGCAGGGATAAGGGAGCAGGAGCTGGCTGAGCTCCTTGCAGAGCAGTTTGCCCCTTGCGTCAACCCGATACACCCACCTCCAACGCCGGTCCCTATGGCCACTATCTTCGGGCTGGCCCACACGAGAGCAGGCTGCTACCTGCTACCATACAGAGTCCCCCTCGCCGAGCCGCCACGGAGACCAGCTGACCCTCGTGTAGAAGCGGCCTGCAACGCAGACATCACACTGGCTGAGCTCCTGACGGCTGTGCGGCGCTGCCCCCGGGGGCACAGCACCCCCGGCGCCGACGGCATCACCTATGCCATGCTACGAAACCTGGACACCGACCAGCAACTGCGTCTACTGGACCTTTTCAACCATGTCTGGAGGACCGGCACCATCCCTGAGGACTGGAGGACGGCTATTGTGACAGCGGTGCTGAAGACTGGCAAGCCACCTAGCGAGCCTTCCTCGTATCGCCCCATCTCTCTGACCTCAGCGGTGGGGAAACTCATGGAGACGGTGGTCCTGGGCAGACTAGAATGGCTAACAGGCCTACGAAATGCCCTTGATGAAAAGCAGAGTGGCTTCCGAAGGTCTCGCTGCACCGCTGACGCCCTCGCGGATGTGGTGTCGTTTCTAGAGCAGGCCCGACACGAGAAAGAGGGGGCGTACCTCCTGCTCCTGGACGTCAAGTCAGCTTTTGACGCGCTACCGCACCAGACCATCCACGATGCACTTGACCGCCTGGGAGCGGAGGGAAGGCTCAGAAGGTACGTAAGTGGCTTTCTCAGAGACCGCACACTGCGTGTACGCGTCGGCAAGACCCTGAGCGGCCCTCGCGGAGTGGGGACTGGTGTCCCGCAGGGCAGCGTCTTGAGCCCACTCCTCTTCAACCTTGCCATGGCGGACCTACCCAGCTGTCTACCGGAATCCCTGGAGTACCCGGTAGAGATGGCCATTTATGCCGACGACGTGGCACTCTGGACCCGGGGCCCCACCAAACACGGAAGGCGGGTTCGCGCGACCCTACAGGTGGCCCTCGACGCAGTGGCGAATCACCTGACAAGAAAGGGACTCAGACTCTCCGAGGCCAAAACGGAGGCCATCGCAATCCATCCGCGCCCAGCTCAAGTCCGACGCACTGCTCCACTGCATCTCAACGGACGACCCCTCCCCTGGCGACGCAAAGTCGTCTACCTCGGCCTGGCCATCGACGAAACCCTCTCATGGAAGTCTGCCGTTGGGGCACAGCTGGACCAGATGACCCGCGCCGTTAGGGGCATCAACCAGCTCGTGGCACAGGGTAGAGGGTGCTCGCACCAGTGGGCGCTCCGGATCTACAGAGCCTGCGCTGTCTCGCGTGTTCTTTACGCACTCCCCCTGGTGAACCTCAGGGACGCCCAATGGAAGACCCTGGAGCTGGCCCATCGAAAGGCCCTTCGGCGCTGCGTCGGCCTCCCAAGAGACTCCCCAGTGGCCAGCACCCTGACGGAAACTGGAAGCTGGCCCATCCAGCTGCTCGCCACGCAGACAGCGCTGCGACATGTGGAGCGCCTGCACCGAGCACCTGGAGGTGACCACCTCCTCGCCAGGCTCCGCTCGAGAGGCCAATCCCGCATGGGCAGCATGGCCGCTCTATTCGAGGACTATGTCGAAGTCCCTCAGAGGGCGTGCCTTCTGCCCCCACCGCCGCCGGCAGCCGCACCCTAGACATAACTACCACGCTGCCAGGAGTTAGGTCCCGGGCGAGACTGCCGGAGGTTGGGATTCGTCAGGAAGCGGCTGCCCTCATAGACCTGGAACCGCCGGGACAACTGCTGGTGTACACAGATGGCTCGGTCCTTCCAAGTGAGGGCCGAGGAGCTGCTGCCTGCACTGCCCCGGCCAGGGGAGCTCATAGGCAATGCCGGCTGCCGTTCCCCACCAGCTCCACAGCGGCCGAGCTGGCAGGCCTACACTTGGCCGCGGACATGCTGCGAGAAGACCCACCGCCAGCGGCCACCATCTTCTGCGACTCCCGGCCGGCGCTACTTCGCCTGAGGGAGGCATCTGCACCACGGGGGCGAGGTGGCCACCTCGAGATGTCCCTGGTTGCCAAGCTGCGCGACCTGCAGGGACAAGGCTGCAACCTCCGACTGCAGTGGCTTCCTGCCCACGTCGGTATACCGGGGAACGAGGCTGCAGACGAATTAGCCAAAGCAGCCCACCACTCCCCAACGGCCCCAGTTTCTGCGTCCCTGGTGCGCTATGATGTTGCCAGGGACGTCATCAGGCGTGAGGTGACCGCCCGCCACCCCTGCAAACGAGTGGCCACCGGCGAGGCCCCGCGGCTCCTTCCCACCAGAGGGATAACCCAGACTGAGCGGTCCCTCCTCCTCCGGCTCCGCACCGGCTGCTACAACACAGCAGCACGCCTCCACAGGCAGGGCCGCAAGGCCACACCCACCTGTGCCCACTGCCCCGACCCCGAGACACTGGATCACGTCCTCTGCTCCTGCCCTGCGTACGCTGGTGCCCGGAACAAACTGGTGTCTGGGTACCGGCGGCTGGGGCTACCATCAAGCACCGCAGAGGACATCCTGCGTCCTAGGGGGCCCTTCATGCTGCACCGGGAGGCCTTCAGGCTGCTTCTCTCGTACCTCGACGAGTCAGGCCTCAACACCCGCCCATGAACTGTTAACACCAGAACCCACCGGCCATCCACCCACTGATAGCACTCTTGTGTGCGTGGCTGTGTATGTGTGAGTGCGAGTGTGTGTAAATAGGCTGCAGGTAACCTGAGAGCGTATGTATATAGTCTGTACATAGCCTTTTATACATAGTCTGCACATAGCCTGCTATCATACTTATCAACAATTCCCTCTCACTCCTTCTTCCTCCGGCGAGACCTGTGCCCTCTACCGAGAGGCAAAACTTCGCCCTGTAAATATTTTCAAGTTAATAAACACTTTCTCTCTCCGTGGTTGCGTAGAGGGAAGGCAGGGCTGGTGCGGGGAACAAGAGGGCTCGGCCAGTCATTGCCCGCTCCACGCTTTTACGTGACGGCTACACAGGGCGCCTGAGGGTCAGCACGGGGACGTTTTCTATGAACGGGTATTGTTCGGGCACGGGGTGGTACGGACGTCTGCTCTTCTGTGACTCTGGGTACAGAGTCCGGTGAGTGTTAACCTCCGATCGTCACAGCATGGAAGCAAAGCGGGATTTCTGGACTGTATATAGACATCTTTTTACACCTGTTCACACTTTTCAAACTAGAAGTGTTCAGAGCTGCAAACCTTGTTTATATTGTTGTCGGTAACTCCGGAAAAAAATTGTAAGTGGGGAGGCGAGTAATTTCCGAGCGCTAAACATAAAAACTTCTAAAAAAATTGCAATGGTGCTTATGTCAAGGAGCATATCACTCTCTGGGGCAGCGTATGTAAAAATACAGACTTGGCCGCATTTGAAAGAGTTAGTAAAGGTAATTTATTTCTGAAGGAAATCATCACAGTACTTCTTGCTTTAATCGAGACAACATCTTTATATTCAGCAGCCCCCAAGCCTGAAGAGGGCATGTCGTAAGTTCGCTTCACTGCACAGCGTGCTCTCCCCCGGAAGCGCGCAGGTGCGGCGGCCGCGCAGTTCCAGCGACCGCATGCTTCGTTCGGGCCTAACTATGTTTTCCGCTTGGAAAAAGTGATTGCACATGCATCTTTCTGTCATCTTCGGAGCCGCAGAGGAAGCGAGTTACTAAAGCAGGAAGCCAGAAAGATTTTGAAGGTCGGCGCCATCTGTCAATCATTTGGCATAGGAAATGGCGCAGTGTGGAAGGGAGGGAATAGATTCGTTTGAGGTATCGCAGGTGTTCGCTGCAAACTAGAAATAATAATTGTAGGTTCGGCTGAATTTTCGGAAACGTTTTGAAGGAAATAGAAGAGATAAAAACGGTCAAGCAGCGCTGGTTCATAAGGTAACAACAAGAAAAGTATCAGAGAGACCTGAAGAGCAGCCAGAAGGATGGTGAGATGATTTTTTATTAGACTTGGAGGAGAACTGTATATTTTTGTGGCAAGATGCTCCCTAATCGGTACCACTTGGTAATTGCGCAAGCCATATTACACCCCTTCATGGTACCATAAGGTTCAGAAAATACTTGGTAGTTTGTGTAAAATCACGTGCTGTAGTTTTTACTGCCTTGACCACACAACAGCGGCCCCGCCAACTTTTCAAGCTGAGGGGCTAAAGGTTCCGTCAAAAATTTCTTCCGCAAAATTTCCTTCCGTCTTGAAAATTCATTGTTTTTCCGGAGGTGCATCATTGCAGTGCAAGAAGGAGACAAAAGTTATGAATTTTGCTGTAGTTAAAATTACTTCAATTTGTCGGTGGGGTGGAACCTAATTTAACGTTACGTTTAAAGAGGCCCTGAGAAGATGTTGGCTGCACCATTGAGCGATTGGAAGTCAGGGCCATCGTTCACAGTGCTTTCGAGGGATAGATACACCCATAAGGTTCATACTTGAGCAGCAAAGTAAGCGAAAGGTATACGCCGGCTACCCAGATTTTACATGTGGCAAAACACTTACATGGACGACCACGGCGACAACGTCAGAGGGTGCCATGGACACCTATACTCTAATACGCCTGTCTGCGTGAACGCAACTCGTAGAAGTTATAATCTGCCGATGACGCTGTCATGAAATCAAGTACCAGTGAGCTGAGATTATCAAAACGTTTGGCCACATGACACGACAAGCCGAGCGTGGCCACCATAGCTCTCGCTGCCATATGGAACCCTTGGTGCAGCGAAGCTAACTTCAGGACCGCCGTCTGATGCCTCGAGGGCCACAAAATACAAGTAAATATTTCCCCCTCGTAATATACTTCCAGAAATACATTTTGTTCCTGGCCCCTTGAAAATGAGCCGGGGGTGAATTTTGACATGTGAGGCCAGGCACTACGATAACAGCGAGAACATGAGCAATATTGTAATTTTTTTAGAGTCAATGGGGTTAGTGCTCCGAAAGTACTCGCTTCCTGTCTCCCAATCTTGTCTGCACTTACCATCAACAACTAAAAAATGCGTAGCTGCGTTGTCTCTGGAAAAATGTGAACAGCTGTAAAAAATGTCAAAATATCGCTACGAAACTGCCATGTTTCTTTCCCAGTTATGCCCTTCATACCCACTAGCAGATCTCAATTTGTGCTGTAGCAAGGATTTGCAGTGCTTTTTCTGCCGACGGAAAGCTTTTGCACCTCGGCTTGTATAATATTTTATTTTTGCGAACATTTTTTCGCCACATAGGTTCGGCGAATTCCACAATATTCAAACTCCCACGGGAGAGAAAAAATAATTCGTTCAAAAAGTGGTCAACAAACGAATATTGTGTGAAGACGTCGACCATGATTTTCATAGTGTAATCGGAGATGATCGAACGCAGTGTCTGGTACGCTTGGCCTGGAATTACTCATTTGTCTTTCTACTTTTACCTTTCCGGTGGCACTGAAAACAACCAAAGTGATGGTGGTATATAAAAAAAGTGGCAGGAACATTTGCGAAAATAGTATCCTCATTTAATTTTTAACTTGTTCGCTAGAGGGATTTAAAAATTATAAATTTACGTTTTCGGAGCGGAATACCTCGCTCCCAATATATATCTGCACAAACGTCTTCCCCATAGGGAATGATAATTCAATGCTGACTGTAAAATAAACGAACTGCAATTATTGCTTACTTTCTGCCAGATCATCCATTTAGTCGCCCGATGGATCCTTTCCCTTTAATTGGTATAGGCAATCTTTATACTGCCGTTTGTAGAGAGCGCTGAGGAAGAAAAGAGGTGGAATCGTAGTTACCTATAATAGGCATGTTTATGAGCACCGTCGGGTGGACAATTCTAAGGTAGGTGTAGGCAGAACACGTAATAGAGATAAATACTTAGAAACAGTAACTACAGAAGTTCTCAACGACTTCTACGAAAAAGTAGTATATTTCTATAATGTTACTTCTTAGAAATCTCCCAACTGTTTTTTTGTAATTTCCAGGGCTTGTATTGTCCCTATGTCTTTTTGCGACGTAAAGCCCTTCGAATTTTTTTAAGGTTTTGGTACAGTTCTCGCTTGTCTGGCTGTGTGTAAATGTACTGTTTTTCCAACTTGCCTAATGATCGAGTGCGCTCATATAGATAATTCTACAACAATTGAGTTCCAACACCTAATGTATGTGATTTTCTTGCCCAATTACTTAGGAACGTGTCTGAAAAAGTGATTTGTAATATTAGCTACCTTTTCACCATTTGTTAATTGTGAAACTGCAACATCCATGACCATTTGATCTTTCCTTGCATTCATGCGTTGCTGTATGCTGTTCTTGTCGACAGGGGACGAGAGCTGGTCTAGCTACCAAGAACAGATTTTTTATTCCCCCTCAATTTCTTCCTAAGAAAATAAAATAATCATTATCATAACTATTATTTAAAAGGCAGCACCCACAACCGGCATGCCAACCAAATAAGCAAACTGTGCAAGGCCACTCCTCCCGTTTTGCTGTAGGATACCGCCTCGTGTGTGCCTTGGCGTAGGAAGTGCAGAGAAAAAACGAGATCTCTCAAAAGCGGCCCCGCAGCAGCTAACTAGAATTTACCTGCCTGAGTCAAACAGTCACTGTCCGAGTACTTACACCAACTCCTCGGTAGAACACCCGGTTCTCTGAGCGCTGGTCATATATTACAAAACGTCGGCTCCCTAATTCTACAGCTGCCATCCACCTCTTCCTCGTATACTAAATTAATGAACAATATTTCCTCCCTACGCACCATTGAGGCCATAATTTCAAAAGCGAAGTGGTGTTCTGGAATTGAAAGACCGAAGGACCGCCGCTTCTGCCAGACCTGTGTCGTTGACCCAAAACACTGCTTCACACCCTAATAAGCACATTTTACGGCCATTTTGCTGCCTACACTTTTGCTCTTGAAAACAGGTGCGATCATATACATTTCATTGCGTAGAATAGACGCAGCTTGTGATCCCTGTATCCTTGCCTGGGAGGAAACATTGCCCGAAGAACTACCCAAGAAATACCTATTGCGTGAATCAATGCCATTTTAAAACTTTCCTGCTGCGCCCTTCTCAATTACGTCTCTCAACATATGACGCAACCGTCTCTGCCTCTGACTCGAGGTGGGAATAAACAAGGTTACTCTGTCTAATTACAGTGGCAGCAAGTTAAGCGCAGAAAGTTTTTTCGCGGGGGGTACCGTAGTGCCCCTTTCGGAACACAACAAACGGCCTTCCCCCAAAAAAGGAACATCTTTCTCCAAATTTGGGCAACAAATACTTTTGGTAGCCATTTCATGAAGAATATGTCTCCCGTCCCTAAAATTCTTGCTCATCAGCTGGCATGGTAACAAATGCACCGATACCTTTCATGCGAACTTGTGCTGCGGACAGCAGCCCGAAAGCCTCTCTGAGCAATCACTTAACGCGAACACTGGCAGAGCCAACGCTGGTAATACCTTCGTCCGTCTCCTCTTATTTTCACGTATTTTTCTAGTCTGTACATGGTGGCCGTTTTTCCTTCCAAAAACTTTCAGGATTTTAAACTAGGGCATACCCTGCATAAAGATCCTGCCTTTCTTTCACCTCCATATTTTATTTTTTACTATTTCACTCGCTTCGCATGCCCCTGCTCGCTATTTATCCAAGGTTCAGCCTCCCAAAGTGATAAGATTCGGCGTATGTCACTGCACTAAGAACACTTGTGAGGCAGTACATGCCTCGTCTGTTTCGCCTCCAAGACGGTATTTGTCCTGTTCTTTTGTAAAGGGGTTATGAAGAAGTGCTAATTTCAGTTCCCAAAGAAAGATAATTGACGCAATAATAGCGGTGTCATTCTAACGGAAATGACGACTGATGTATATGTTGAGGGAAATAGATGAAGCAGTAGCCACTCTCCAGCCACCTTCTTGCTCAGTTCCAGTGAAAGGCGCCTTCTTGCTCAGTCCCACGCCGTTCCTCCTTCGTTCCCCCCGACCAACAATGCCTTACTTGAACGATGGGAGACTTCGCTGCTCAGCCCCGCCCTGGAGAACCACACCCTACTGATCGCCAGGGGCCTGGAGGCCTGAACAGTATATGGAGACCGTGAAGAGGCCCCACTCCATCTGGCGCCTAACGGCGCCAGCATTGTTAGCTTAATAAAGTATATTCTCTCTCTCAGTGAAAGGATTGATATTTGTTCGTGTATTGCTACCAACCAGAGCCATCACCAAAAAGTGTGAGCACGAGTTTAGCGGTTAAATTGTTTCGCTTGATCGCACCACTTTATAGCTAACGTGCATTCCCCCACCCCTCTACTAATAGCTGCATATTTACTATCCTTGTTCTTACATTTGTGCGGACGACGTGGAAAGCTGAGTTAAATTGTTCTCATTATTTATTTTTCTTTGGTTTAAGCAGTTTGGCACACAAATTTATTTCAGGTAATTAGAGAGAGCTTGAGAGGCACCATTCTTTTTCAAATACAACACAGTTGAATGTTGTCTTTATTGTCCGTTTAAAGAACCCAACGCCGCCTGTATTAACATTGCGTGACGCGTCGCGCGCTTTTCAATGGGAAGGGTAGGGACGCTTAGTTCAGGCACTGATCCGCTATGTGGCGCGTGCCGGCGGACATCTCGCCTTACGTCACTGCTCGCGAGTCGCGAACGCTGCACCCACTTCTACGACGTGTGTCTGTCAGCTTGCCTGTTGGGCTTCAAGGGCCGTTTCGCTTACATCTTAGCCGCGACGGGGCGCTAGTTCTGTGGCGCACTGGGGGATCTCGTTCAACGTGTCGCTCGCTTCATACTTGCTGCATTTTTCCAAAGATAAAGACGGAGGCGGACTGAAATAGTCTAAGAACATTCTGATTGTCGGGTAGACACATAGCTAACAGAAAAACGATATTTTCGGATGGGGCAGCCATTATTTTACTGATATTTTTCTTTCTGGAGTATTTAGAGAAGAAAAAATTGCGTGCACGTTTTTTGTTCAGGCGCTCACTTCTACGTTCCAATAATATCACGCGCTTGTAAACTTCAGAAAATTATAGGAAACAAAAGGATAAGCAGCTGCGATCCCGCCACGCTGTCCGGGCGCTTCTACAGTACAGTCCTCAATTTTAGAAGTGCGTACCGATTCGGAGTGAGAACAGGGGGGTCAAAACAACACCTAAATGCGGAGGGGATAGAGGGGGGATGCCCCCCTCAGAAAATATCAGGGCCTGTGATCCGAGTAGATAAGCGCGCAAAGCCGGCATCAACCTGCGGCAGCGCAAGGGATTTTGCTTCATGACAAAGGAAGTTTTATCAGTGACAGACCAAGACCGTACAGGCATGGTGAAAAACAAGAAGGCGTAGGAGCGCAGCCTCGGGAACGCTAAACAAACTTTCCACTATTTTGCATAGTTTCCGAGAAGCGGCGCTGGCTGGCGGACACGAAGCACGCTGGAAGGCTACGGAGCGGGGAAGGGTAGGAGAGAGCAACAGGAGAGTGGCTGTTTGGCCATTTTTCGCTCACACGTTAGGCACTGTTTATACAGGCGGCGTTGAAAGAACCTATGACAAGAGGTACGTAAGCACCTTATATAAGACATCTAACTTTATAACTCCCACATGCTATTTTGCACCCGTGCGAAGCTGACTTCATAAAAATAGAGATGGCTTATGTATACAAGAATTGCAGCTTTTTCCCGCGAAACATTCACAGGGAGGGTCATTGTGTGCACCAAAGGCAAATTTCCACTCAAATTGTCATGCTACCATTTATACGCGGCGATCAAAGAGATCCGCAGCACCCGGTATAGGATAGCACAATTGCGTTTCTAGTTGCTGGTTCCGCAATCGCGAATCACACGAACAATTCGCTTTGACATTATCGGGGCGCCGCATTACCGGATATGAGTATTCGCACACATGTATTCGTGTATATAACCTTGTTGAACACTTTGACATTTGCGTACAATTGGAAATATTACTATTGAGGCGCTGCATTTTGCGGTATTGCCGCAACCTGCATAACCTCTTCGCTGTCCATTTGCATAAGAATGCGAGCAAAAGCAGGAAATCGCGGAGGGATATACAAAGAAACTGCGAAGCAGCGCATATGTTGAAACTGGCAGTCGAGTGGCCTGATGAAAAGAGATTTTTTGGTCAGTAATTTAAAATATTCGATGCGAGCGATTACTACTGCGCACGCGAGAAGATCGCTAAAGACAAGCAAACAACTAGCCTCGCGCGCTGAGTGAAGCTTTCCATTAGGACGGACATCAGTAATCTTATTCCACTCATTACCTGTTCGGTGTATATGTGTACTTCTTTCTCAGTTATTTGGCTTCCTCGAATAACCGGAACGGCCTAAACCACATTAGTAATCGCTGATTTGAATTGTACAGAATACACCACGAATTCTTAATGTAGTTTCAACTAATGCATTTTGTTTATTCGCAAACAGGTTTTAAGACATTACCACTGGCAGCAAGGCATTTTCTCATTTGTGTTTCTTACGTCGACGAACAAGATGTCTTATTGCAAATAATGGCTGCCATTTCGCCGTGCGGTTTTCGGAAATATCATGACAGCATATTACTACCCCTTCAGTTACAAAGTTTTCGGAAAAAACGGCATTTTTAGAAACGAATAAATTTAGGTCCGGACGTAACAACCCGACATGGTAACAAATTTACGGTTAGTGCCACGAAAGAAAAAAACCATTGAAGCTGCGGCAACAGGGTCTAATGGCAACGACTTACCAAGTACTGAGAAAAAAAGTAGCGAAGGAAGCTTCATGATGGCCGCGGCTGAATATAGCTCCGGTTGAAAAAGTGAAAAAACTTTCGAACGAAGAACGAACACATGTGCTTTTATAATGCCTCGAGAATACCTTGCAGCCGGTACGCTATATACAAGGTTCAAAGAACATAAACCACCTGCCAGAGAGTATAAAAATAGCCGCATTTTTCTCGAATGACTGCTTAGATTTTGAACATTCCATGAACGTAGAGATCATTGACTACGTCTTGCTAGGATTTCAATAGAAATGGACAACCTGTCTGGGTAATTACTTGTTTATTGGTATGACTGTCTTCGTACTCCTTTCTGGTTCGTGTTTAGTTGTTTATGTTGAGTGCTTACAATTACTAAAACGCAAAAGATCCACACGTATGGTACGTTCTGCTATATATTCTATAAAAACCTGCATATAACACCTGGACCTTTAGTTGTGACAGGTTAACAGAAAGGGCGTGTGGTGTATCCCTTCTGTTTTGTCTTTGAGGCATATTGTACATCTAGCTCAATTTTATATTTTTTAAATGTTTAAGTATGCGCCGACCCTAGGCCAGGCGCCGCTGCTGAACATGGAAGATGTAGCTCAATTTTTTTATTTGATATGCTAGAATAGAGATCCTAACTTTAGACAAGCCATGGAAGAAATAAAAGCTTAGGAAAGGCCCTTACGTCCCCCCTACTGAAGCCAGAAACGCTATTTTTGGAGGCCTCTTTTTTTGCTTCTACTGTATCGTGAGCTACACTAGCCGAGGTTCAGCAATTTTGCATGGCTCTTGGACAGCCCTGCCGCGCAAGCGCGGCCCGTAGCGGCCGGGTCAACTTTATCATGCAACGGGTGGCCGGATGTGGAACCGATGGCTCGTGCGTCGCAGAAACACCGGTGTGCGCCTGTCGAACCACACCCCACGCGTCCAGCGTCTTCGCCGACCCCGGTTCCGCACGTGGTGGCCCGGTCCACTTGATGGTCATGCGAGGGGTGGCCGGGTGTGGAACCAATGGCTCGTGCGTCGCAGCAACACCGGCTTGCGCCTGTGGAACCAGCGTAGCTCTGGGGCGATTGGTGACGCTGCGGCGAAGTCGCTTGATAAATTTGCATCCGTCACCTAATGCGTATACCGTGTGTGTGTGTCATTGAAGCAGCAGTAAGAATGGTAATCAAGCTAACCCTAGACCACCAGGAAATCTAAGAAAATCCAACTGAACCTTAACTCGCGCTACGTATATCCTGGCATAGCCGAGATAACCCAGTGCTAATTTTTTTAGCCCACTCGTCACTTCCTCGCCCTACGTTTGCTCCGCTGTCGTCTGCTTCGTTTCCACGCGCAGCCAATGGCGACCGGATAGGCCGCGAAGTGACGTCGGCCCGCGGCGGGCCACCCTTCGGCCCCGTTGTTACGACGCAGTTTCCAGTGGCCTCAGATGAGCGCGAAAAAATCATGTCACTTCCTCCACACTTTTCCCAGTGCACCGGTTCCCACCGGAGCCTCTCCTTAGCCGTCTTTCCTCCATTACCACGGCAAGGTGTCATTGCTGCTGATGGTGATTAGAAGCTCTCCCTTTGTGTCGGGGCGCCGGTTTTCAACATCCAACTACCCGGTTTCATTCAAGTCATTTTTATCGGTTTCGTTGCGAGTTGATCACTTGTATTCCTTTGTGGAGGCAAAATCCCCAGTTGAGAAGAGCTTGTCCCAAATGAGCTATATATTGTGATTTATCCCTCCCCCTCAGTTCTAAACTTTCATAGCTAACTATCACCTTTCATGCCATTGCACGTTTTTTTTTTCCTTCCTCCCCTCCCCTGTTGTAAATTCCAATCTGTTAGATTACTTCTCCGACACCGTCACTCCTTCCCTACTTTTCCAACCAGTCGAGCCGCTTGTTCGTCCTCTCTATGTCCCTAAAGTTTAAGCTTACGCTCCCCCCCCCCCCCCCCCCCCCGCAATTCGAAAGCCTCCGTTAAAGGGGTCCTGAAATACCTTCCGCCGACGCATGGATGTACATGTAACCAAATAAGACAATGTATTAGCAATCTCCTCCCGCAAGAATTTTGTTAAAGCGATGAGTATTAGCTGAGAAATCGTAAATCAAAAACCGCGCATTATCGTCGCGCCGCGTTTCCTCCTCTTTTCAACTGTTGACGGCGCGCGAGCACTCCCTCCCATGATGCTGCGCTAGTCAGCGGTGACGTACTTCCGCATTACGCTCCTCCGACTGCCGTCTGCTACGGGCATGTTTTGTTGACCCCATGAATTCCGCACTCCGCTCAAGGATGGATAAGCGAACGAAAAATCCGGCCGCATGTGTGCGGTGGCCTGGCATTGCCCTTTCGCGGTGTGCGTTGCTGCAGTGCAGCATGTGACTTTTAATCGGCGGCGAACTCGCAGCCGCTGGGGAGGATCTTGCCCTCGGTCCCTTTCATGCACCGCGCACTGTTTATCCAAAAAGCGCCGTATGAGATGTGGCCCCGCTGGTGCCGGGTCTTATTTTGCGGTGGTGGTAATTCCTGCCGGCGCCATGTGAAAAAGACATTTTAAACCGATGCAGAACCCGTGCACAAAACGCTTCAATCATGTGACCAGTTCAGCTTGGGGCGACGCGTGGTGGAGAGCGGCAACGTTGGAAAAACATGCTCCGGCGCGGCTCTGAGCTTTCTAGCGCTGGAGCGAGCGCCTTTCTTTGACGATCTCAAACATCTGTTGCCTTGGCAACAAGGCACAAACCGCCCCAGAGGTCAGTTACGGTTGCGTGATCCCGGTTCAGCTCGGGGCCCCACCTCGCGACATGTGGGCACTGCAGACGTACCACTCACTCTCATTAGGAAGTGTGAGATGCGTTTGGCATTACAGGAGGCGATGGTGTGTGTGTTGTGGACGCCTTTGTTTCGCGATGAAATGCGACGTTGTGCTTCTGCGGGTGGATAGTGCTTCCCATGTTCTGGATTATCTTTCTCGAGCGACGTACGACTCAACCTCGCATGGGGTATGTGCAGTGTGCGTGGCTAAAAGCCATCTCGGCTTGCGCGCCAGAGTTAAGTGACTTGCTGTTCGTCCCCGCAAACCGCGCGCGAGGTGAGTGCCGAATTTACGACGGGCAGGAGGAGGCAACCCATCGTCTGTCAATCGCGGTTCAGACTTGCAACGCATGTTGTGACGTTGTGTTCGTTCGAAACGCATCTCTGGATTGTTTTGAAGTGGAAAAAAATGTATCCGTCAAACCCGGGCATTCGGCTCAGGGCGTTCTCTGCGATTGCACGAAAGAAGTGCCACGGGGCTTCGACGCTTTCTTTATGGAACGTACTCCGGTAAGAGAATATCCATGTAGTGTTATGGCCGTGTTGCATTCAATACGAACGGTTAAGCGTTTGTTTAGACTTGTTTCGTTTGTCGTGAAATGTCCAAGCACTCGGGCACTACGCTGGCAGATCAGCCGGCGAGTCGACGCTGAGCAGACGACTCATCTCTTTGTCGGAAGTGCGTGAAAAAGCCGCCCAATAGCAGGATGTCTAGCTCATGACGAACATCTGGGAATCGATGATGTAGACATGTGAAGATGGCGGCGTCCAAAAACACGAAGGAAAGGGTGAGAAAAAAGCGACAAACTTTGCAACAAATGTGTGAGCTTTCCGCTGCGCGTAAAAGAGTAATACTTGGCCCAGATGACCTTGACGACCCAATCTAACGATTGCGCTACTTCATTTAGTGTGCTCAAAATGCCTTTCAGGGCCCCTTTAACACCGTTTCCTCATCGTCGAACTGCGGTTGCATATCTGTGCAATCCATTGCATAATTCCCACTGGTTTCCAGATCCCTGCCACAGTATGCACAGATAGTATCCTGCTGCCTGTAGTTGCCCACGTATGTCCGTGTTCTAAGACACGCCGCCCGTGCTTCAAAGAGCAATGCACTGCCTCTGATGTTGCCATAAAAACCTTTCTTTCTGATTTCTAGTTCCTCTTTACTGTACGTCCCCACAATGTTTTTCGCTTCTATTCTCTGTGCCGATTTCTTCATCGCTGCCACGGCATTCTTTCTGACAGTTGCGTAGACCTTCTTTCTGATCCCACGGGCTGAAGCAGCAACAACAGTTTCCGCCTTTTGGTTGTGAAAAGAGGCCCGCCTTTGTTTTTTGTTCTCTTTTTCACTACAGCTCCAACCAACGTATTACTCAGCCATTTCACACTTTTGAGCATATCTCCTAAGTTAATCAAGTCAGTCCTTTGGCGTACATTGTTCATTTTAGTTTTCGTCTTAAAAAGTGTACGCCGTGGTCACAAAACATTTTAAATTGTGGCGCTATATGAGATATTATACATTTATAAAAATGATAACAGTCCCATGTGTGATCCCTGTGGAAAATCTGGGCTACATGCTATAAGGGCCACTTTCAATTTGTATAGAGTTAAGAAAGAACGCTACGCAGATTCATAACTCTGACATCCAGTACGCAATAAGGCTTCGGCACCTACAACACTCAGTCGTCGAATAATTAGGAAGACGATATTCTGAAGAATATCTTGAGGAAAACTAAAATGTATGAATTAGTTAGGCAATGGTTATCTAAGTTTGTGCACAAAGCAGTTGCGTTTGGCCCAGAAGAGATAGATGGAGTAATTGGCTGATGACTTTTAAGAAGTCAGCAATCAGGTGAGCATTTTGCTACTATTACTGTATATGCGACGTAGATAAGAGCTATTTCCCTTTAATGATTCTGGATGTGCGTGCCCTTAGGCTTGTTTAATCTAAAAGGTTCGCTGTTTTTAATCAAGAGGCAGAGTAACAATTTACTGTGACTGCATGGACATTAACTACGAGATTGCAGAGCATTCTATTGCACTTTAAATCCTTCGATTGTTTTCTTCGGCACCAGATGAAAATGTTAGTTTTAATTTGTGAATAACTCTTGAATTACGGTAGCACTACAGATAAGATTATCTATGTAAGGTTGCTTAGCTTGCTGAACTAACGGGCAAAAAGGGCGAAATTAGTGGTTGATACCGAATGAACATACGCGGCATTATAACCACAGCACAAGTGTATTCATATGCATAGTGCTGGTTTTATTTTAATAGCAGATTCATTGCGCCTGGTTTTGTTTTGAAATGCTGCAAATACGTAATTAATGCTTGGCTTTGCTAGCTCATGACTCCTTACGTGCTTTGAGCATGGCATCTCTTTGTGTTAGTTTTTTTTTTTTGTCTTTTCGCGCGAATTACTTCAGCCCGTTTTTTTTTTTCCTTCAACGTGTATCCATCTCCGCGTTTGTTTCTCTGTCTTACTGCGCGAATGACGTCAGCAAGCATTCGGGCACACGCCACAGGTTGCTCGGCTGGTGTGCACCTGTGCTTTTTGTATTCTGCAAGCAGCTTTTCTATTCTCCGCCAACTGCTTTCTTTTATTTCAGTGATCTTACAAATACAGCCTACGCGATAACGCAAACATTATTCTATCGCCTGGTATCCTCCTCAGGGTACTTTGTACTAAAAAGTGTGAGAATGTTCACGAACCCTGGCCCTTAATCCCATTAATACCACATCCAACGAGAGTTGGATGTCTTGCCTGTCCAGCTTGGACCTGGGATCCAGCAAGACTTGGTGACGAGAGACCGGACAGTCAGCCGTAGTTTGGGTATCTTCGGCTAATGGTGCCCTCAACCAGGCGAGTGCCCTCACTCCGGTGCGTGGTGCTAGTTGAACAAAGTTTAGTTACGCAATCACTCACTTACTCCTCTGACCGGACACAAGACCACCTTTTCGCAGTTATGGAGCAAGGAACCCTAACCAGACAATAACGTTTCTTTTACCGAAATGACCACACGTTTTCAAGTTGTCTCGATTTTTGTGCGGAGGACAGAAATGCCTTCTAGCCAAGTAAGTAATGAAAGCTGGCATTTTTGTGTGCCCTTTCTCTTCTATCTTTTCTTGACGTTTCAGAACACGTCACAGAGCACGCAACACGAGCCGAACCCAACTTCACACGATCGTCTCCATCTTCCCCAAAGCCTGATCTCAATAGCTTCAACTTCCATATAGACCAATCTGTAACGATGTTCTTGGGTCATCCTGGTATGGTGTACGTACGAGCTAAGTCGGTCCGGAGTGTATTCATGCCGGCGGAGATTTCTCGAGAATACCAAGTTAGTGCCACCTAAGAGCAAGTGTTCAAAATACACTGACAGTTCGTGAGGGAGGTTGACGAAAATTTTGTTTCAAGTTTATTGCGCAAAAGCTACTTCTTTTTCACACTTACGGTTCTATATACAGTCGCCTACCGGTTTGTCGGAGTTGACCACAACATAAGTCTGAATAATCGGGAGTGCGACAAAAAGGATTTCTTGAAAAAAAAAAAACCTTCATCGACCCAACGGCTGGAAAAACGTATGTATGCGCGTCTGCACACACGCACGACTACGCGCCAGTAAGTAAGTCCGCCGGCATTTCCGCGAGCGTTTGCTCGTAACTGTAGGCAGACAGTAGTAAGGGCTCGCGCTACATCAGCATTTGATGCCTGTGGCTTTGGTTGCACGTCATTATCGGAGTCGCTGTCCACCTGCGCCGGTTCGAGTACCTGGCGTACGATTTCGTCATCATCCAACTCTGCACAGGCATGGGCGGTACTACCCATGTTAGTGAAATCTTCATATCTAGCCGCTATAACATCGACACCGCTAGCACAGAGGTCATCGAAAATGTCAGATGTTGCGGCAGGCGGCATCTCAGCTGTGGGATTCCCTAATGTGACACTACCCTCGTCCTAACAGCCATCTGCTAAGCCCGAATGCCGGAAGCAGGAGCGATCGTGTCCTGCGTCACTGCCCTACGAGCATCAGACCGGATGCTGCTAGCCGACAGCACATCCACACCGTAGCTTTTGTCAGTGACCACAAGTTCTTGATGACACCTTCGTCCATGGGCTGCAACACTGTGGTGGTATTTGGCCGCAAAATTTCCAAGAGCACCAAAGCTGGCGTCCAAAAAATTGAATGGCGTGCTGCGCGGTCTTCGAACTATTGGTCATAGATTACATGTATTTCAATGGGCGAGTGGTCGTGCAGCGAAGGTGTCCGGATAAACGAGCCTGTCCGAATTTTCGGCGTCCGAATAACCGGTCGACGACTGTAAATGCCTTAATTGTCAGTAGGTAGATCGACCTCACCCACATAGGGGGACCTTTAAACAGCGCTTTAGTGGCCAAAGGAAAACATTTGAACGAAATTGAAACTGAAGCAAAGCTAATCATCTGAGCTGAAATATCATACTTTATAATGTTTTCTAGCTCTGGTTTGTACCTTTTAGAGAGCACGTGGCGAAGAGCAGACCCTACCAGCACTTATCTTACGTTCATGGGCATCTTGACCAGCATTAAATAATTAACCAGAGAGCGTTGCTCGTCTCACTAAGCGATTTTCAGTGGTCGCTAGTTGTCCATTATCAGCCTTGCTCATTTATCGTTCGAAGAAAAACGTCATGACAGCTAAGATGGAACGAATACAAAACGCTGTTGCCATAAGCGCGCACGTCGGAAACAGGAAGCAGGTGCAGCAGCAAGCCGAATGTGGAAATGAGAAGGTAAGCCGTCAGGCTCTCAGAGAGTAATACTAATTTTGGGGGGGAGAGGACAAACCTTATTTATCCCATTCGCTGGGAGTGCAGTCACTCCGGAACAGGGAGGGGTGTCCTCAGACCAGGACTCCCTTGCTGTAGCCGGCCTTCCGTACCCTGTTCACCAGCCGAAGCTGGTAGCAGGGGTCCGAGCTGGTCAGCGTCGCCGCCCAGTGGGAAAGGGTAGGGTTGGGATTGGGACGGAGGTCTGGGGTGTTTGGGCATGCTAGGTCTATAGGAAATAAATACGAGATTTTAGCAAACTCCTCACCCCAGCTGTGATGTTTGGTCACTTCCCTGTCGGTGCTAGCTTGAGGCTCACCGCACACGGGAGGTAGCTCTGTGCAGAACTGGGGACACACAAACGCGCTTCTCTCCCAAAAACTGATGAGGGTGGCGGCAAAAAAAGAATTGCAAAAAATGATAGAGAGTTGTGCTGACCCCGAAAAAACACAATGGAAAGCCTGCAATATGCACAGAAGTCGACGAAGATGCGTCATAAATTATTGCGAGTAGGTAGCGTCATATTACAAAAAATGGCAGCATGTCCACTCCGTGGATGATGGCGAGCGTGCGGAGTACGAGGACTCGAAATGACATCCAAGTTCCACCCCGAGTGACAAACACTTTGCGCCCCGACCGTCATTCCATTTGAGCCGTGAGTTCACCTTGGTTATTCCCTAAATGAAACTGCAACTCACGGCTCAAATCGAAATTCCCTTGATTTTCGCTTGATAGTGGTGTGCGCACAGATGGACGCGGACGGGCAGTGGAAGGTCCTGAGGTACTCCACACCGTTACAGGCGAGGGAGTAAGCCGTTTGACTGAGCGCCTTGCATTTCTTTGTCGTTGTCACAACCCTCGCGCACCACCGCACAAAGCATTAAGGCTACCAGAGGAGGACAAAAAATAGCCTCAGAACCAGATCAGCACCATCTAACACAGAAACTAGGCAGAAAGACAACAAAGAGCAGCGCGGGAATTACGGAGCATGGCGTGAAGTCGGGAAGAGAAGTCGCTGCTGTCGGGAGCATTGCACACCTTATATCTTGATTATATTACGTTCCGCTAGATGGCACGATGCATTGCCTGTCGTATCATCATCATTAAAGTCAGACCCCAGTATAGCCAGCTCGGATAGAGCGAATTTTAATTTATAGCGCACACTGAAAGGTCTTTGGCTATTGAGCACGTAAAATGCATTTTTATAACGAACTAAGCATTGTATATGTAGAGCTCTGAGCGCGCCAGGGCTGTCAACAAACCCCGCCAACGCGCTTCTGTGCCGGCTGCGCCCAGCACCCGTGCAGCCGCTCTGCCAGCCTGCGCTTCCGTGAAACGCAGCAGCGGGAGCAATGTGCACCTGTTGCCAGTCTCGCTTTGCAGCCCTCCTAAGCGGCAGCTGCCTGCCACGTGATCAAGTACGTGCGAGCAGCTCCGGACCTATAGTGCTGCAGGAAAGCGAAAACAAAACGGCCAGAACTTCTGTGCTGCTGCTGTATGGCACTCCGGGAGTACTGCGTGGCCAACGTTTTGGTGCGCATGCGTTCCATCGCTTCGTAGCAGGAATACGACGAAGCAGCGGATAGCCGTGCCCCTTTCAGACAATGCCGTTCTCATTGATGTTGCTAAAAGCAGTGTTTATACGAATACCACTGCCTACGACACATAGGCGATTATTTCTCTGCTATAGGTTTCTTTTGGTGTAGTTACTATTCATGGTGACTGGCATGGTTTTTCAATTGGTATCGCGATTTCAATCCGCATGTTCATACTGATTTTAGGGGATTTGATAGTGAAGTTTGTATACGAGGGTTCGGGTATATCGAAGTACTTCATATAGCGAACAAATCGCGTTGTATCAGGCAGTGGTTATAACCAGGTTTGGCTGTACACGGAGCGGCCACGCCTGGCAGCGACATTTTTGCCACGATCCGACGCTGCCGCAGCATCAGCTTCTACCGAACGTGCCGATCGCGGTTTATTGAAATGCCTTTTGAGCTAGTGCACCGAAGAAAAACATTATATTTTTAGAAATGCCTGAGGATATTTACTTTCAGGATCGTATTTTCCCATTTTTGGAGAAAAATATCTTCGTATTAAACATACAAAAATGCACTATTTCTTGGGACCGTTTACGGGAATGACAAGAAACATGTTCTAGGCAGGAAAACGTATTATGAAGAGTCGTATCAACGAGGTTCCGCTGCAGCCAACTCCAAAATTTAGATTTCCCTGGACTGCATTGTCGTCGACAGGTTTTTCTATGGTTATCCATCAAGGGTTTTTTAGTTTGTATTTTTTTATGTATTTTCGTAAGAAAACGTGGCTTTAAAATATTTTCGAAGAAATCACGGCCCCGACTAATCTATAATGCTGCTCCAGCCATTCCACGTCGACCAAGTTTTGTGGGTCAAAATGACAACGCACATACCTTTTACTGTCAGTAATGTTAAAGATGTCACAAACGACCCTGAGCTCTTCACCCCTCACAAAATATCCAGTAGATACCATAGTGAACACATTTATTTGTCGCGCCTAACACATCAGGAAAAAATGAAGCCTGCAAAAATTAACAAATAACTTCAAAATGCAACAAGTGCACAACTTGTGGATGTTTGTGTCCAATCAATGTAATTTTGAAGCTGGAACACGTACGACATTTTATACTTCAATCTCACTCTTTGCCGCGTTACTCTGCCCTTTTTATATACATAGAAGATAAGAGACATTAGACTTTGAAAAACAACACGAGAACATACTTTTATTCCCATTAATCAATACAATGTGCATCGAACGTGGCACCCATTCGCACACACAACATTCGCACACCGAAAACTTACAGACCATTCTTAGAAAAACAACGTTCATCATAGCGGCTTCACCAGTTATGTTAGCATAATTATTTTACAGCGTACCGTATAAACCGGAATATAGGTCGAGTTTTTTTCCAAAAAAATCCGCACAAAAGTCACCCCTCGTCTTATATAGCGGTCTTTGGCAGAATGTAAATCGTTGTCTGGCAACAATGTGCAAGCGTAGTCGGTCGCCAAACGCCATTCGTGTCGGGCTGCTCTCTCGCTCTATCAGGCCTTAATTTGATTTCGCTTTTCTCTAGTTTTTCGTCTTTTACTCGTCTATTACGCGTGCGTGCGTAAATTTCTGTACGTCTCGGTTCCGAGATGAATGGCGGCAGTCGACGCCAGTTCACCGCGGCGTTTAAGCTGACGGCGATCGAGTCACCGAGCAGAATGGGAATATGGCGGCGTAACGCCAGTTAAGCGTTTCAGAGAAAAGTGTGCGGTACTGGCGGAGCCAGAAAGCTAAGCTGTGCGCGTGCAACCCCCGAAACCGATCGTTCTGTGGACGTCAAGCGGTGCACCCCGAGTTGGAGAAGAAAGTGGCGGACTTCGTCCGGGAACTTCGCACACGATCGCTCCGGAGTAGGGTGCCTCGATGCGCGCCCGCTCCGCTGAGGGTGAGGACAACCGCGTCGTCTGCTAGCGCGACCGCCATTTTCTTGCATCCGCTAGGCGCGGGGCGCGCGTTTGCTGCGTGACGCGCCTTGATAGTGCTGGTCTCGCTAACAGTGTGGGTTTGATTTGGCTTTACTTTTGTTATACATTCTTTTTCTGGGGTAGATGAACAGAAGAGTAAGGTTTTGGTGAAGGATTCTCTATTTTGAGGTGATTAGCGAAGGTATGGTGAATGCCTTTCTTTTTTACGATAGGTGACACGGCGGGAATCTTCTCGCCGTCGTGCCATACCGGCGCCGTGAACTTGCTGTCGTTGCGTTTACATATAAACATAGCAGAAAGTAGGCGGAGTACACGAAGGAAGGGAACTGCTGCATATTCAAGTGCGAATGTACGGCACGCTTACAGCCACTGAAACTATTATTCGGTACTTACATATATAGGATTGCCTGGCGGCAAAGTGTGTCATGCATGCACTGTGCAATCTGAACGTGATGTGTTGATTGGTGAGGTTTAAAGCGCATACGCTACATAGGCGATGAGGCGCCGTAGTGGAGGGCTACGGATTAATTTTGACCACCTAGGAATCTTTAACATGCGCCGAAATCTCGAACAAACTGGTGATTTGTATTTTCGTCTCCATCAGAAAAGCAGCCGCCGCGGCCGAGAATCGAACCAGCGTCCTTGGGCTGCAATCTAAACATAAAGGCTTACACGGATGTAGAAATAATCATTTAATACCTTGAAGCAAAAATACACTATGTACAAAGTGATGAACGACATCCTCCACTGCTGATACATAATACATTATGTACAAAATGATACAAACACACTTCACTGCAGTTATAATACAGGTAATGATGATTACACTCGAATGCTTTAGAACTTTCTTTTTGAGGTTTTGAATTGCGTTCTTAGCATGTGTGTGATGTTCTTGAAGTACGGTGTATCTTCTTTCCAGGTCTGCCAACTGCTTTTTCAACTCAGCACAATCCCTTTGTGTCTCACTAGCTGTGAGAGTTTCATTTGTCGAGTTTGGAATTCCGACATTCAAAGCTTCGACACCTGGGCTGTTGAGTTGGAGGTTTTCCGATGACGTCTCTTGTGATACCGATGACGTCTCTTGTGAGTTGACTCGGGGAGGATTTCCGCTGTCTGATGATGCATGAAGTTCTTCAGCGGGGTTGTCCACCTCTTCATTGTTGGATGTGGGCTCAGGCTGCGTTCTGTCTCCGGGTGGCTTTCGCTGCTTTGGACCGATTTCTTAAGTAATGTACGTACTTCTACGAACACACGCAGTGAATGAAATGGTAAATGCCGACCTCTGATTGGGAAAGGCGTTGGCACAGCATTTGGCTTCAGCTCCTTCCATCTGCACGGTTTTGTTCAAAACAGGTTCCTTCAAAGTGAGCCTGCACGATAAATTGTCAATATAGGTGCCTTTTTCTCCCGAGAAATAAGAATAAATGACGCGAAATCAAGCAAATCGAACAAACCGGCATCCACACGTATCGCCTCACATCCGCACATGATTCACAAAATAGAGGTGTAATTGACACATTTCTTTTCACCTCCATGCGCTACTTTTATGGCATGATAAGCGACAATAAATTTCTTAAATATTATAATTTTTGCGCACAACAAGATTTATAACAGACCTTAAGTTGAGACAACACGGAGAAACACGAGCATAACGCGTCGCATGCAGTTTTACGCTTTGGATATATCATTCACACTGCCAAAAATGGCTTTGGATATATCATTCACACTGCCAAAAAATGGGCTTTTGGTGAAGTAAGCGTGATGCGCCGGGGTGACGCTTCGGGACTGAGAAAGGTCGCACACCTTTTTACAACGAGCGCCTTATTTCGTGATACAAAGTGAAATGACTGAAGATGCAAAGCGCAACACGTTTTATATCGCCCCCCCCCCCCCCCCCGCTTTAAGAGGCCACGTCCGTTTGCATCAATCAAAATATAAAAAGGCCGCAAAAGCATGATTAAACCTCCAACACAAACACGTAAAACCGTGCGTCTGGTATCAAGAAGCAGCCACACAGACAAGCTTACAATAGCCACAAATGGATTTGGCACTGCTGAGAAGCCAGGTACTTGCACTGCATATGCAGGAGTGCTTCGTCGGCTGCAACTTGTCCCGCTTGATCTTCACCGTCCACAGAAGCCGCCTTTTTGGGTCTCTAGGAAACTAAACATGCTCCAGAGATTTTTAGCGCTGCTGGAGCACAAGGGAACGCAGCAACCAGGCATTCTGCAAAGAGATTTTGTGAAGAGCGCCTCTTTTCGCGCGCCTAGCACGGGAGTCGGCGGGGGCGGGTTGCAAGAAACCGGTTGCAAGAACCGGTCTTGGCGGCGGCGACCCCTACAAAGAGTGGCGCCACCCTCCGCGGAGCGGGCGCGCATCGAGGCATCCTACTCCGGAGGCCATGCGCGGACCGGCCCGCGAACTGTACAATGAGTGGATAGCCGGCGACAACAAAAAAGCTTATACGGGCCGGTTGCGACCGTGTCAAGCTGGGTGTCCTTCTCTGGGCAGTCGCTGCCCGACGACATGGTTACACGAGCGTTCAGGAAGTGCTCCATCAGCAACGCGCCTGATGGCATGGAAGATGACAGTGCGAAGCAGTCATCCTCGGACGACTGTGAGAGCTCGGACGAGTGACTTCGGCAGGCATAGTGAGTGGCAGTGACAGACGGGCGTCGAAAATATAGACATTGTGAGTGCGCTTCTGTGCCAAATTATTTTTTTTGTCAACTTTTCCAACCTCAAGGGGGTCGACCTATATACCGGGTTGACCTATAATCCGGTTTATACGGTAGTTGAAAACGGCTGGGGTGAGTACCTGTGAGTATGAACCGGAACTGCCGATCGTCAACGTGTATTTCCAAGTGCAAGGTGTTCCAGTGTCTGCGTTTGTGTTAACCTGAAAAAAAAAATACCTTCGCCACTCAGTTGTGCTGCGGCCAACCAATATACCGAGTTTAGGCATGCAAAAATAATTAATTATTATCATGTTTCCGAACTGCTCGGCACGAAGTATTCCACTGCAAGAAATTTTGCCCCACGCGTGTAACGTTAGGTATTCTGCACGTTGAAAGTAGAAAACTAGTCTAGATGGAATGCTGACATTGTGTATAGCTCATGGGACTACTGGCGTGTTGCTGCAGTAACTGTTAAGAAGCAATTGTTTCTTTTGTTCTCACTCAAAGAATGAACTGAAAGGGTGTGTCTCTAAGGGCTTAAAATCGACCTTTCACTGGATGAAGCTGAACTTAAAAGCCTGTAGCCAGGGCAAGGTTTGCGATTGTGAATGAAATGCTTCTATATAAAAAAATTCCAAGAGGGCAAAGCGCTCTTCTGAAGTGTATTTAGCGCAGATAATACTTATAAACAAAAAAACGTAGAATACTTCTGAGGAGGAGAGCTGCTGAAGCGTTTAGTACCACCTTAGAGCAGTGGCTAAAAACTGCCATAACCGTAAGCAGAGCAATACCAAAGTGGCGAGGAGGCAAGCAGCCTACCAGCATGTGTGGGGAATGCACTCCTCAGGAAAAAATGTGGTTCGGGTGGTCGTGGTTATGAACCTGGGACTTTTACGCCGTGAAACCGACATCCTAACCACTGGGCCACCCCAAATGCCCACGGGGAAAGTAGTTACAAGCGGCGGCTAACAATATCTGCACCCAAATAGGAAGAAAACAGGTTGTGTTTGCACGCCGTACACAACACCTACAAAGAAAAAGGCCAGGTAGGAATTTTCACAAGTATTACAGCCAACGGGGTAGGTACGAAGCGGGGAAAAATAAACAAACATAGAAACGAATTTAGTCACCCTTAGCTTGCAAAAACCAGGCCATCTCGCCCAACCAGTCCGCCTCAGGGAAGTCAAATGCCCAAATTGGTTTGGAAGGCTTGAAATAAATCATAAAAGAACGAAAAAGGCGCTAATCTAGCCCCACCCCCTGATTAAGCACAACAAAAAACTATTAGGACGCAAGGGGACGGGCCGCCAGCTCCGCGGTTCGCTGGCGTAAAACGCTTTGTTTGACAGTTCTGCGTTGCCAAATAGCCATACCTATTACATTGGTATTTCAATCCTAGAAATTACTATTTGGGGAATGTAATTTTTGTAATTCTTCCTAATGTTGAACCGTAGCCCAATCCCATTCCTGGAGTGTCCTTGCAATAAAATATGTTCCTCTAATTCATTATTTACCTGCCTGTACCTGCATCGATTATTACGAACGCACGCCCACAAACGCCGACGAAGCTGACTCGCTTACGCTCCATACCTCAGAGACCGATATAACATGACCTCTTCAACCACACCAAACATGACCAGCTTAACCCTTCAAAGAGGCTACGCACGCGCAAGACTGGGAAGGAGTTTCTTCCAACACATGATGTCTTCCAACGCGCGTAGCCCTCATAACTGAACCTTTAGGCTAAGGAGAACAGCCTTCAGAAGATGTTAATATTTGGGTACATCAGCCCACGCCAACTAAACAAAAAGAGAGCAATGAAACCACAAATAGTTTTGCACTAGTGCAGCACAGAACGCACACTCAATATTACCCGCCTGAAAGTTGTCAAAGTGCCAGCATATATTCGCTGCTCTTCCAGCTTTGGCGGGCGCTTAGTCACCGGGAGTGTTGAAGCGAGAAATGATACAAATAAATTTCATTTGGCTTCTCACCCTTTCCATTATCGTATTTATCTAACGTAATCATGTATTTAGCTGAGCAACATCAGTGTGTATTATAAGGGCTCAAAATTCAGCAAGACAAAAACCTATGCTTCCTGCTTCGTGATGTATGGCGGGCACCCTAGAATCGCCGTCCTTCTACGGACGTATGTTTTAATTGTTAAAACGAAACTTATTCTAAAACATTTACGGGGTGAACCACCCCGTTTTGGTTCCTGAAATAGGCGCCCTATAAATGTCTCCAGCTTGGGTGCACATGCAATCTCTAACGTCTCGCAGGAGACACATCTACCGTGGCTTCCACACGATGCTCGGCACGATAAACGTCAAGCTGTTTCTCCGAAAAGAGGGGCGGAATGACCTCGGGAAGCCTTCCATGCCGATGTAACTGACGTAATGAGAGCGGTACGTCCACTTTCATCGTGCAGTGGCAACTGGTCACAGAAGGCGCCATATATATGTTGAATAATCTCTGAATGTTGCCGGGTAAATTATTAATAAGGTGGAGGCCAATGGCGCGCAAATACGGCAGGGGCAAGGGGCGTCATTGTGGCGAAAAGGAATTACGTAGGCCTGCAGGGGGTTCTGCGTGCTCACCGTGCTCTAGGAGCTCACAGTGTAGGTAACTTGGAAGCAGGGTAGTGGTGATGCTGTAGCGACACGAATGCCGAAGTGCGATTCAGTTTTTAGAAACCAGGTTAGCGCGCCGCGCCACCTGAAGTCCTCGAATGGCGGCAGAGGGCAGGTGAAGAGAGGCTCATGCTGCCGACGCGCGGATGACCAGTTAATTTAACCGCCGATGTGGTTGTGCGGCAGGTCCTACATTTAATTAAACATGAGGCTCAATGGCAGCAGCGCCTGTTACTTGCGGCCGAGCTGTGCGGAAGCAGTAGTGTTGCCTGGCTTGTTGCTCCTCCTGCGTGCCGAGGCCATGCTCTCCTCGTGATTAAGGCACCGGTTCATGATGCTGATGCTGAGCGCTTGTGGTTGGAGAACTCGGCATACAAGACAAAGTTAAGGTTCTAAAAGTACACAGGCAAGTCACATTGGGGAACGTCTTGCCATGTCGCTTCCTCGCAGGCTCTATTGCAACTCGCATGGGCAGGACTGACAGTCACCCACGACATTTGACGTTTAATACTGGTTCTTTGCTATTCCTCGCATAAAAATGTCTCATCCTTTTGAGGCCTCTTGATAGTCTTCAATATATTGAAGTAAACTCACTTTTCTGATAAGGTATATACCTAGGTGTGGCGTTATTGGGGGTAATTGGTTATGTACTTGCTTTCACGCAATACTGTTGCTGCAACGTTTTTCGGAGCGCACTTTAATAAGTGTTTTTTTTTTGTCCTCATGTAGCAATGCCGTAGGACCGGTATCTCCCTGCGCAGAGCTGCGAAGCAGCATTCTGGGGCAAGTTTTGGTAAACTAATTTGATTGAGGCGAGGAACCCATCATGCCGTAAATTTTGTCCCCTGGCGTCTGCACGTAGTGCTCGCTGAATGTAGTTCAATGAATCTGTTTCCTTGGATTGTGGGGTGCGTCGAACTGCAACTAAAATGTTTTGTGCGTGCACAGTTGGGCTTCTATTATCGTACATTATCCTCTTACTCTTAAGATGCTGTCCAATAATAGCGAGGGCGCATTTTGACGCATCTGTGTAAAACAAAGCCCAGGGGCATTAGCTTTGTACGAGTAGAAAATGTGGTAAAGTATATTTTTTGGGAGCCCTTTTTGTCAATTTGTCTGAAAAAATCTCCCATGCACAGAGGGCAAACCCCTGGAGACATAATTTTAGTGATAGTTTTCCAAAGTCTCTTTTTTGGTGTTCCTCATGCGAATAAGCTTGCACTTTCCCTTCAAAAACAAGGAATGGTAAATAATGGTCGAATAAAAAAATGCTTTACAGCCGAAAGGTCTTTAATGGATACCATTAGAACATGAGCTACCATTGGTGGTTCCGTCACAACCTAAGTCAGAGCAGAAAAGCTGGGTTGCTTCTTAATTACCAGTGATCCCGATCCACACACAATCTTTAAATGCGCTTTCCCCGACTATTATCGGAAACGCTCGCCCGTAAAGGCAACCTTACATTGTGTATATTGTGTGATGGGACACCCCAGATTTTTCCTGTGAGCGCAACACTTTATATGGCCACGCAGTGTCCTATGCCTTCCAAGCCCGCAAAACACAGACAATGCAGTGTTGCTCGCGAACAGGCATATTTTTACGTCCAATTCAAGCGCTACAATTTTCCCGGTACTATGGCGAAAGAGGGCTTGGTAGCTGTTGAGGAATTCTTTGCGTGCTAAATCTCTTCAATTAATCATCTATGAACAGCTTTTCTCGCACCGATGGTGGCTGACGAAAATTCCCACATACCTTTTCAAGAACGACGTAAGCTTTGTGTGTTTTAGAATAACTTCATACCTGACTCCTCCCACGTACGCCACATCATATTCAAGAAAACAAATGCAGCATAGGTTCAAGTTGTCAGTGAGAATATGTATGGCCTGCAAGCATTCCGGCCTACTGCTGCGGCACATGTCATACACATGCTCGAGGCAACCATCTGGTCGAAGAGGCAAAATACTTGGAGGCGTCGTATGACCTATGGGTTCCAGTAATAGGTTACGCGCACGCTTTACATTTTATAAGTGTGTTTAGGTAGTGTGGTGTCAGCTGGATAAGTGCACACAAAATTTGGTGAAGTGATTGCCTAATCTTCAAGACAACCCGAGACCTTCAGCACAAAAGTAAATCATGTATTTTTGTGCGCTTATTTTTCTGGTCGAGTCCGGTCTGGTCGAGAATTTATCAAATAAATGAAGCTCCAGCTGTTCCTTCTGGCGCTTCGCCAGACGGCCTCTCCTGCTGCGTCACGGCGATTATAATGAATCAGGTTGTTTGTGGTGGCGCATCTCCGTAGAACACCCCAAGACACGAGTTGTTCCCGTCGCGTTTGTCGGTGCTCTTCGTAGCACCAGGTCTGCGTACAGGTACCATTGTGCCAAATTTTTGGGAAAGAATTCTCTTGTAGTTCATAATGTGTGCCATGACAATGCAGCAATTAGGGTGGGAGAGTTTCTCAGATGGTAGTAAAAGTTGTCTGCGCTTGAAACTATACAGGCAGTAATGAAGGCGTTTCAGGATAACCAAGTAGTAGCCCCTCGGGAGGGCAATATTACAGGCTTTTTTACTAACCCAATGAAAAAAGAATTGCCCCCTCACTAAATGCAGGAATGAATATGTGGAGCGCATCTACGTTCATGGCTCTCCCATAAAATGGTACGCTCAAGAAGGGGCCCAGCAGCATTTCAACTAAGTGGCATTCGTAATTTGTGCCTCCGAACAACAAACTTCAACGTTAATGGAGAAACAACTACGAACTTCCAGGAACAGATTAAATAAAGCCGAGCACGCACACTCGTCCGGTACTCCTTTTATTGTCTCTTGGAGTTCGTGCTTTCCCATTGTTGAATAATATACTGACTGCCCCAGTTTTCGACCCCTTTCTCCTTTATAAAGAGTAATTTATGTACATTACAGCATCGGAATAACACAACCGTTAGGGGAATTCGTCGACTCCGTACCCATATTTTGAAGTATGTTACTTATAACCGAGGATAATGCACACTAAGCATTTTGGCAACATTGTATTTAGAGGTGGCCGTCCCAGTCACTTCCCAGATGCTTGTAAGAGCCCTGAAGGTGTTGCATGGCACCTATTTTTTGTCTATCAACTTCTAGCTTACACGGAACAGCTTTCGCTGCCTCTCCATAACCCCAAATATCAATATATTACTCTTTTCATCGAGTTATATTGTGTTGATGGCGGGCAGACGAGGCTTTTGTTATGGTTAGGAAGAATTTCACATACACCATCCACATTTTTTAAGCTCTTTTCCCGTCTACTTGTGTTATGATATAGACCAATTTATAGTTTCCTATAACTGTTTTAATTTGATTTGTCCATTTTCTTTATTCATTCTTCTTTTCTGGGTGAAGTCCGTACAGGAAAATTATTACTGCAGGATAATAACGGGATAATTACAGGATTATTACAGGATGATTACAGGACAGTCCGTACAGTATAATTATTACTGCAGTCAAGGCCACCGCGCCGCTCTATTAGATCGGTTGCCGCTAGGGTACGTGTGGCGCGCGGGAGGTCATCATATTGAGTTTTTGCGGAGCCTTTGCGACGACGACTCACAGAGTGCCATCTGAAGTTCCCCCGAGCTTCCCCGATAAAACTCACAATAATTTAAAAATGGGAGTGCATAGCAGGAGAATCCTGTCTTCATCTTCACCCTACGGTGACACGTTTTGTGGGTGACGGTATTTAGACTTCGTCGTCTAAATACCCCGTTAGGCGTTAATGCTGCCTATAGCAACGCCTCCCAAGACAAACTTGTAATGACGATTGTCTTCAATGAAGGAAATGAAATGAAAAATGAAATGAAGGAGCGGGCTAAACCTAGGTGTGGTTGTCACCTCGCCCACGGGGCTGTACAAGTAGTTCGGCGACGTTCTCTCCTGGAATACCGTGGGACGTACGGCAAAGAGTGGGCACACCACAGCCTTCGTCCGTACCTGCAGTCATGATAACGCCGGGATGTCGCAGGTACATGATAGGGCACAGCTACCCGTCAGCGATGCAGAGTTGTGTCGCAGTACCGAGCAGGCCTCACCCCAGCCCCAGGCGAGCGGTGTAAGATGAGGATGAACGCAAATCATACTTTCGTCGCACCTCAAGGAACGTTCTATGCTTCGTTTCCTTTATGCGAATTGTTTGTTTTATTGTTTGTTTTGTGGGCGTTACGGAGTGAGCAAGACGCACACAGTTGCAGTTTTGGATACCTCACGGTTATGATGTGGGGTCTTCTACAGGATGAACTTTCTCGCCAAATTTTCTACAAGCCAACTTTCTTCAGCGCGATTGACATTCATAGCCATGTAATTCAAACGTGATGGCTTATCAGATTCCTGACGAACGATAGCACATCACAGCTGAAAGTCCCCTCAACTTTGTGGTAGTATGTTGCGGTAAAATGTAACAACTACGTGATTTGCCTCAATTTCATCACTCACTTTTTGGACTTCCATTAAACCTGCATGTAGCTAACCTCCATGCAATGAATTCCTGGATTTAACAACGTTTTTCAATTCCCCATTCCCAGACACACTGAAACCCATGTTTTTACGACCTCGATGCAACGGAGGCGTTGCGACATGTACCCTTGGTGTAACAAAATTGCTGCGTTTATGATCCATTGTTTTTTGCACTTTTTCTCAAAAGTATTTTGGGCAGTGCACTGAATTAGGCAATTGCGCCCCTAGTGCTAACTACCGCGCACTTTTACGTGCGAGAACGGTGTCGGTTAGGTGCTGCACCTGCCTGCCCACGTGTAGTCGCGCGTCTCCTCTGCTATCTGAGGCGCCGGTTCGTCGGTGATCATTTCTGTTGACAGAAAACAAAACGTTTTGTGTCTAATACAAGCTCGAAATTTTAAATGGCGTCTCCGCTGCTGAGAAACAAGAACATCGGCGCTTTCTATGGTATCCCTGCTAGAACGTTCACGGGGATTTTGAATGCGGAAAAGATCATCAAGTTCGCGAAAAGGCGTCCTTAAGTTTGATCTTTGGAAGGCCTTAAGTCAGCGAAAGTGTTAAAAAGCACAAGTGGTGTTTAAGTACGGGGGTAAGTGACCTTGCTTGTTTTGAGTGCCGTGTAGTTGCTCTGCTCATGGGAAAGCCGCAGGCTGAAATCGGACAGTTTCTTACTCGGAAATAAATCCTTGAAGGGTGCGTTCACCGTAACTAATGTCTAGAATTTTTGTTTCGTTTCTGCTTCGTACACGAGCGCCTTAACTCGGAGCCTACATGTAACCAAAAACCTGCATGTGACGAAAAATTGCGAATTTTTATCAACTTTGCTATGTTCACGTTTGACTGTATGATGTTTGTAGAGTAGCTTCGCTGAAAGTTGATGGGAGAAGAAATCTTACCGATTTCAAGGAAACGAGGTCCGCTTCTCGGATGACTATCTGGGGGAAGTTCAAAGTTCCGTGAATTGTCACAGTCGCTGACGATTCCCCAAACCTGACCTGTTTCAGCGTGTGCTGACCTTGATTTTTTCCTTGTTATTTCTTCAAGTAAATCACCGGGTGCAAGTGTCCTACTTCCGACGCGGAAGGACAGAACACTGACTGCTGTAGAAAAATCTGCTGTACGATCAATAAAATGCCGTATGCTTCTGCTGAGAAGATAGTGGTGTGTACGCTCATAGTTCTGCAAGATTTAAAGTTAGGACCATGAGCGCCGGGGCATCACTGTAAAATTCAGCACATTTATATTTATCCCGCAGCGACAATGACTTCTGCAGAATCGCAGTTCTCGGAACCCTGTTTCCATCTATTTTCATAAATGATAAATGGCATGATACAGGCTAAAGTTGCCGTGGCGCCAATATGTCAGTAATTGATTATGTGTACAAGTCTAAAAAGGAGATTGTGAGAGCCGATGCCTCCTCTTTCACTCTGTGTGAAAAAGGCAGAGAAAAAGATGGGTGATTTACAAAACGTTTGAACAGGGATGTACCTTTATGACCAGGCCTAAACGGGTGACTATTTATTGTTGAGGTCTTAAAAGCTTAAAGCAAATACATGCATATTTGTTGATGTTATAGGCACCATTTATTGCCTTCCACGTATAGGCTCTACGCTGGGCTAGTACGCAAAGCCTCCGAGGCAAGGTGAAGCCCTGCGTGCAGCACTGGATCAAGCATCTTCAGTGCTGTTTTCCTGGCCGACCCATACACAACCCTGCCATAGTCCAGCCGAGACCCCACCAAGGCAGTATAGAAACCCAGAAGGAGTTCTTTGTACCATTGCACTGGTGTGACAGAACCTTCAGGATGTCATGGTTTTTAAACATTTGTGTTTGTGTTGTTTCCGGTCTGGAATGAATGTGAGGCTTTTATCAAAGATTACACGTAAAAACGTGTGCTTCTGCTTTACCGGCATGAAGTCGCCATACTAGTTTAGCTCAGGGCAGGGGGCAGATTCTGCGCCTACTGGAGAATACAACACAGGTACTATTTAGAGGATTAACTTTAAAACCATTTTTATCTGCCCAGATGGCAAGTTTGGTGACCCCAAGCTGAGCTTGTTGTTCACATATGGACATATCACAATATTTAAACGAGACATGCACATCATCCACATAAATTGAACAAGAGATTCTTGGTGGCAGTGCCTTTCTAAGCGAATTCAACTTCACTACAAACAACGTGCAGCTCAAGACACCACCTTGAGGAACACCATTCTCCTGCACATGAACGTGTGACAGTGTTGAACCAACTCTGACGCTGAATGTCCTTTCAGTCATGTAACTGGCAAGAGTGTTTAACATATTGCCATACACACCGAATGACTTCAGGTAGCTGAAGATCCCATCACGCCAAGCGGTGTCATACACCTTCTCGAAGTCAGACAACAATGTGACGCAAACCTGCTTATGGACGAAGGCAAGCTTAATGACCTTTCAAGGGCCACAAATTGATCAGTCGTGGATCGCCCCGCCCTAACCCTTGCCTGGCAGCTCTCGAGAAGACCATTGCACTCAAGAAAGTACATAAGTCTCCTGTTTATCATCTTCTCGAGAAGCTTGCACAGGAAGCTCGTCACGCCGATGGGACGGTAACTCGAAGGGGTCGACGGGTCCTTTCCCTCCTTAAAGAAAGCCACTACTATGGCCCCACGCCATGACCTTGGAATCTGCCCCGAAAGCTATATCTTGTTGTATGGGTGGAGGGTAGTAGGTGTTGTATCATTGTATACGTGATGTTGTCTGGACCAGGAGCTGAGGGTTTACACGTGCTCATAGCAGCCCTCAGCTCATTAGTGAAAACAGGGAGTTGTAAGATTTCTGTGATTTGTTGTTGTCGCGTAGGGACTTCTTTTCACAAGAAGCTTTATGTTTCAGAAAAGTGTTTGTGTACTGTGCAGAGCTGGACACATGTTGAAAGTGTTGTACAAGTGTGTTAGCCTGATCTTCGAGTGTGTTTCCTGCTCTACTGACCAAGGGCAGGCTATGTGTATGTTGTCTGTTAAGTTTACGTATTCGTGTCTATACCTTGCGTGTGTGTGTGTATAAGTTTATGGATGGTATGAAGGAGCGCCAACTATCTCATTTTGCCTCGAGGCGCACGAGATCTATTTCGTCGTCTATTTCGACATCTATTTCGTCGTCGGATGTACTCGGAGTGCCTGAGTGATCAGGATCCTTGGATCGCGGAACCGTGTGGGCGCGCGTTTTCTGGCCCAGAACCGCCCAGGGTTTAAGGAACGTCTCGGATGGCACAGACGGTGCAGCGGGGGTGGGAGCTGCCACGTTTGCCTGCGTCTCCATCTCCTCCTTGCCCTCGCGTGTGTTTTGGGACGGGGGAGCGGAAGTGGCGGATGCAAAAGCATCCCAACAGACATTGGTGCCACCACAGCCGCTGCTGGCTCAGCGAGCGGTGTGGGGGCAGGACGGGCCACCAGAGGTAACACGGGAGGGGCTGGGGTGGGGCCAGGTCCGACTCACGGTACTGGGTCCCTGCCGAAACCAGACGCCGCTCCACCCCCTAGCGAGCCGCGTCAGCGTACCTCCCCAGGGGAAAAAGGCGAACCTCTTTCGCGCCTCTGGGAAGATGACGTTTTCTGTTACCTTTACGTTTATTATTTTCTTGTCTAACTGAAAATTTTCACATTTCCGGGAATAGGCCGCATGTGGGCCCTGACAGTTAATGCAGAGGAGTTGTTGCGAGCTACAATTATCTGTGCGGGTGTCATGCTGGGCGCCCTTAGCACAGGTTATTTGGCCCCGACACCAGTTAATACCATGCCCGAACCGCCGGCACTTGAAACAGCCCCGCGGATTCGGGAGCTACGCTCGGACGGAGCACCGGATGAAGCCTGGAATTGGTGTTTTCCGGAAGAGCGGAGCGGTCAAATGTCAGAAGGATGTGTCGAGTGGGTGCTATCTTATCGTCTCTTATGGTGATGCGCCTGACTGCGGTCACAGCCTGACTTCTCAAGCCTTCAAGAAGATCTGCCTGCGTCTCGTCTGCTAGATTCGTCTCTGAGATCCCACCTTAAGAGCTGTTAAGGCTTCGGTGAGGTGTAACCTGGATCTGCAGATCCAACATGCGGGTTTGAGTGAGGAGTTTCGTGGCCTGTTTTTGGCTGTACTTCAACCAAGAGCTCGCCAGTTTTTTTTTCTTAGCTTTATACGATTCACCTATTATATTTTCTAGAAACTTTGAGACCAACAAGACAAATTGTGAACCAAATGGCTTTGTTTGTTCGAGAAATGTGATTACCAAAAAGCGGGGGTAGTTATCAGGTTTTGGAATTGTCAAGGTCCAAAGCAGTAAAAGCAAAACTTCGTTGCGGCCCCTTTTAGGGGGCCAATCATTGGGTTTGGGGATTTCAGAAAAAAAAACAGAAAGCATAGGAAAGAACTGAAACTAAAGCGTGGCAAACTGTTCGCATGGCGACGCAGTGAAACATCCCCCTCGCGAGCGGCACGATCAAATGCAGGGCATTTCCGGGGGCGCACGACGTTAAGTAGTTTGCGTTACGTTAATGTTGTTGCACTTGTGGCAACTGCTGACGAGAGAGCGCTCGTCAGCAGTAAAATTGGCAGCCTCGGCGCACGTTGAGTCCGAGAGAGGGGAGAGAGTGTCCTTGAAACGTGCCTGGGCGCTGCTATCGAATGTTGATCGCGCCGATAGGGAAACGTCTGAGCCGGGCATGTCGAGGCGAGCGATGCGGACAACTACGGACGCCAAGAACGGGTGACATCGTGAGTTAAAGAAATGCTCTGCATTTAAAAGGAGGAGACGGGGGAACTTTCTTCGTCAGCCTTACCATGATAGCTGAAGAGGTCCCGGAGCTCCCTGCCTAATAAACGAATAGGGTGACCATCCGCCGGAACTTGACCTGGGCTCCAACGGCCACCGCTTGCGGTTTCTGCCCTTCACCTTACAACACATGGCCACGGTTGGTTCCAGCTTATGTTTGGGGGCTTGGGGTCCGCTGTGTCACCAATATCGCCACCACGATTACTAAAGGTGCCCTGTGCGGGAGATGGAAGGACTGAATGAATAATTAGATGAATGAATGAATGAATGAATGAATGAATGAATGAATGAATGAATGAATGAATGAATGAATGGTTTCTAACAAAGGATGTTTCTAGGGTTCACGTTGATTGCACGTAATCCTCAGTCCGGGATAATCTAGCTGTGGCTGGGTTTGCGGGTTGTCTTTCAAAAGATAAGCTGCACCATATGTTCCTGGCTGGTCAATCTTACTTGGGCATGTTGTAAGGAAGGTTTCGGACTTAGGTATATATTGGTTTTCCTGTCTCTCCCATGCATCAAAGGCCAACTGCACTCAAATTTTACCTTGGCCAAATTTACTTCGAATGTACATGACGTACCACAAAAACAGCTCGGACATGAGTGGCAGGTTTGTGAATGGTGTGGTTAATTAATTAGAAACGTTTAAACTAGCGCCATCGCTGGCGACCTTGCACATGCCGGCGTATCACACAAACGGCCATGACGAGGATGTGATACTGCTGCCCGCCCTCCGCTTTTTCCTACGACCGGCCAGGAGAACCGGTCGAGCTCGGCGAGGGCGGAGCGTTGCGCGCACGTCTACTCCAACCGGCTGGCCGCGTGCTGCCGCCGGCTGGCCGACTGGGCCGGCTGCCGCGTCACTTTAGCCTGGACGTAGTGGCTGTGCTCCTCTCCATTTCGGTTCCAAAATCTCGTATTTTCCATACCATTAGCGCTTCGGACACGCAGATTACAGCTGTTGTATATTGTATGAGCCGACTGAACGACTGAACATTTTCAAGAGCTTGAAATTTTGAGCCCAGTTGACCTGTAAGGTAGCAGGTACTGGTGATAAACCGGGAACTCAGAAAATCGTAATAGTAAGTTATCGCGTTTACTGAGGCTAGCCTGGTGTGAGAGAAGGTCCCCATGGCCTTGGCCTTATAGGCAACCCAGAAACAGGTTGACCGACAATTAACGCTTGCTCTAACGCTCGTCATACCTGTTTTATAGCTTTCTTCTAAACGCACAACCACGATTTGGCAGAATTTAGCAAAGGGGAATCGGGGTCCTCAGAGTCGCCCCTTAAAGGGACACTGAAGTGAATTTGCCAAGCTCCCGTTTTTGCTTGCACTGTGTAGACTGGCTCAAATTAGCACACTTTTCATCGTTTATCCGGTTGACAAATCGGTAATTATTTTACAAAGCGCGAAAGAAGAAAAACTACCATGCGCGGTTTGCGGCGGCCGCACAAACTAAGCTGTGACGTTGGAAGGAGGGGGCGCCGTGATTGGACGATGCCCAAGGTTAGCAATCAAACAAGTTTCGGTTTCGGTCTGTAAAACAATATGTTTGACATTCGATGGCGTCGTTGGATGGGCATTCTCAATATCCCAGTTATCGTAGTACCGCGCTTCTGCCATGTTGTCGGCTGTAAAATGCATAAGATAAGCCTCCCAGGACGGCTTGGAATCGTAGCATTCACTATCTGAGGCCTACGCAGTGCATGAACGCCCTCCGCGTCCCGCAGACGCTCAAATGCATGCGCTTTATCCCCCATATTTGGAGCTTGCCTCGCTCATGCCTGTATCGTAAAAAGCGTGTTCGCACCAGGCCAAGGGTCTGTTGATTCTGGCCTGTGCCCACTGCCCGCAAGCAGTCGGTGCTTATGGCAACAGCACGCCAACGAGAACTCGCTAGCGTGGCAGTGCCAGCCTGCGCGAGTTCTGTGGACTAGTTCGTGGAGCAATGAACGTTGCGGCCTAAAAAAAGGTGAACTCAGTATAGAAAACATCGGCGAAAAACAAAAAAGTTAACTCATAAAAAAAAAGCACGTACCCGCGGCGATTCGAACTTGTGACTGGCAAAACACTTGCGATGACATACCTAGCACCCCAGACTACTAGGCCACAGGCGGCCGCTGGCGGCGATGGAAAAGATAAGGTATATAATGTATAACCAGTTTACACTTTTATTTACTTTTAGTATTTCAAGCAGCTTAGGTGACTATTTGTTGTATTGCGCTCGTGCAGTAAGCGTCCCCCGAGTTTCCACAATAGCTCACGTCTAGCAATTGCATTTCGTAGACGGGAAAGCGTTCGCTGATGCGTAGTCGTGCTGCTGACCGCTCTGCTTGTTCGCCCAGCGCAAAAAAGTGCTTCCCGCACCCTAGTTTTACGCTGTACGGTAAAAATATCAGTTGATTTTATTTCCTTAGTACCTATATTGACTTCGCTCACTCTTCTCCCCCTTCAAGAGGCCTTATATTTTCCTACTGGCGTAACAGTCAGCGAAGCGTTGCATGTGCGCTTGTGCAGCGCTTGTGTGAAGCGACCTTGACTTGGAGCTAGATACAGTGTACAAACTAACGAAGTAAATAAAGGCGCATTCTTGCCATTCCCAAACGTGTTGTGGCTTAGTTTCAACTGATTGAGCGAATTGCGACGACCAGTTGGCGGCCGGCGGACTAAACGGTGGGCCGACTGACTCGGTCGCGGAAGGTCGGCGAGCCGTGCAGTAGCGCAGCCAATTGTCAGCTCCTCTCCTGCTGACGTCACACGAAAATGCCACAGAAAATGGGCGAGCGTAAAGAGAGGAGGACAGCATTTTCGAATTGATTTTACTACTAAATAAATTCGCGTAAACGCGCACAGAGTGGTCGAAACAGGGCCCAGGGACTCCGGACTACAGTTTGCGCTCGTAATCCCGCATTGTTTACAAATCACTTCAGTGTCCCTTTAACGTGGACATCATTGTTCAATGTGCCCATCTAGCACCAAATTTGCTCGTTTTTATTAAACGTTTATTTCTCTTTCTCTTCTGCTTTGTAAAGCAGATGTAACGGTATGACCTGTCCATCGCGATAATTTACACCGCAGGGGGAAGCGTCGGTGTTTCTTTTCTTCCAGACCACCTGCTAAGTCAGACAGCGGTGAGACTGCGGCACGAACGTTGTCAGAGTGAGTTAGAAGACATCCTTCGCATGAGCAGTCGCTGCAGTATTGTTCAAACCTAGAGTAAGCGATTTGCGATGTCTGTTTGCTGAATACTTATGAAACAGTTCCCCGAAAAGAAGTTCTCCGAGAGCCCGTTGTTTTACCGATTGAGCTATGAGGTCATGCGGAGACGGGGGAGACATACGGTGCACTCACCGAGCACATCTGCGGGTTTACCACCTGAGTTTTTGCTGAATGCCACGTGATAGCTTCACGAGACCTCTCGCGCCACTGTGCGCTCCACCCACGGCACGTGTAGCATCCATGTGCGCGCCCTGCGTATGCGCTACGAGTTAAAAAATTAAAGGAAGATCATCAACGCATGACATCTCACTTCTCCGTCTCTGCGGCCGATGTCTTCACCTCCGTCGACGGCGGAAGAGAGTCGGAGGAGAAGCAAGACCGTCGAACACTGGGTTTGAGCTTCCTTTTTTTTAAAAAAAGTTTCCACTCATGTGCTTCACCAATACAACTCAACCAACCACCTTTATGAGTCATGCATTGATTTAACCTTAAGAAAGAATATGTTTTCGAAGTAGTAAAGGGTGTGGTTACGCGCATTTCCCTTGTCTCTCGTTTCACTGTTTGTCGAGACACGCGTGTGAATTCAAGTGACGTCACACGGGTAATCTTTGTGGGTATCGTTTACAGCTTAGCTTTCCAACTATCTTCCCAGGGTGGATTGTCGCGCATCTTTTTATGACCATACAAAATAAGGGTAAACTTAGACAACGCTCATCACCCAAATCATTACACAAACCACTTAAAAAAAGTCAGTTCGCCATAGAAACAATGAACATGAAAGTACAGTAGCACACCAATGACTCGAAGGACACCGAACAGATGTTTTCCGTACATACGGAGTGTACTGAAAACATGCGCAAATCGTGTGGCGACCTTTTAGCGACTTAATTAAGACATAAACACTAACACTATGCCAAACGTTTCTATTCTGACGAAGCCTATGGTGCTTTTGATTTCGGAAAGATTGTCTGCATTAGTTACGCCTGGGCGCGTAACAACCCATTAGAATTTCGTACTTCCATATATTGCATATATAGAACACTCCCCTAAGATAGCGTGCCTCATTCCATAACGAACGATCCCAACAAATTGTGCGAAAAGTACCCGCGGGGTTGCGGGTTTTCCGCTCCCCACCCTCCCCCCGCCCCTGGATAGCAAACCGTCACGTCCTGGCTTTGGGGTATGCCGACCCAAACGAATGCAGCCCTACAACAATGAAAACGTGACGCGTCTCGTCCTATGCCCTTTATCACAAAACAGCTTGCGAAAAATTTTGACTTCCTTTCGACAAAAGAATAACATTGTATGTCATTCCAGCTGTCTTGATAGCACCTTTTTAATCAAGTAATAAACTTTTAATGAAAACTTTACGCAATTGTCAAATGATGCTTACCATTCCAGCGTTCCAAAAAGAGGCTTTTATACTGGAGTACGTTCAAAAGCCGTCGAAATTTTTATCTGGCCCTTAGGTTTTATGTAAACAAAATACCAAAGTGTCTGTTTTTCAAGGCACTCTATGTTGCTCCGGCAGATCCGTTCATAGCAAATTCAATTGCATTAGGATCAGTTTCAAAATATGTGCGTCCAACCAGCATGCCATAAGTCCGGGCAAGCCAAGCGTTCCTTGAGCAGTGGCAGGTGTGTCCCCTCTTGTCATTCAACGAAATCACGCACCGCTACCGCCTCGAGCGATATATATAACCCCCTGTACGCGAAAACCTCACGAAAGAACCAGAACGCCACGTTCGAGCCATGCAAACTGACAGCTTTGCCCACCAAAGTGGAACCCATATTTTGGCCCCCACCCAGTTCTCGAAATATCACTTTTTCAAGGCCCCAGGCACCCTCTACCATATTATGTGGGGATGTGATAAGAACCTCAACCTAGCCCTTCTCCCTCCCCCTGCCCTTTCTCTTCCCTGAGCCCCGAGAGAAAGCTGTGTCAGCTCGGACATTGAAGACCAGCTTTGGCTGTTAAAGAGAGCCCGAGGCAGCAGGCGGTGACAAGGGGTCTAGGAATAAGAACTCATCCCCAGGACTGCGTTTAAAGACGGTTATTCCTACTTTTTCGCCGACGCTATCACACGGAGCACATTATTTTGAGATACTCGGCAACAAAAAGGTTAATGATTGTTGGTAAAACCGTTCTCTATACACTTAGCAGTTGAAAACATGCAAACAACTACACTGCTGCCCCCTAACGCATCATTTCTGTTGACTGGAACTAGTTGAAATGCGGGATTTAATTTTTCTCTACAGAGCACTTTGTACCAGCGGCATAGCCAGGGGCAGAGCGGGAGTTTTCAAGCCAGAACAGCCCCCGACATTTACCCATCCAGACACATGTCACCTATGGTCTGGCCGTAGGGCAGGGTTTCTCTTTCTTTTCTTTTTTTTATTTTATTTTGCCGGTGGCCTATAACCCGGCCCGAATATATTTTGGCTACGCACTGCTTGTACAAATCTTTTTCACAAACACTTCATAAACCCTTTAACAAAAATAGACAAAAATATTGGTTTCCCACCATCTAAAGTTCCTGACTCCGTAGGTTCGCCGTCCAATTAAGCTGCAGTCGAGCTCAAACGCTAAATATACCTTCGTTGACCGACGCAGACGTGCCTGATATTTCATGTCGGTGGTCAGTAATTCCACCTGGTAGGTCCATTCTGACGCTTCAAATCCAACTGCTCGTTTACGTCAATCCTACAATACATTCCACTTCAGTCCGACTCTCGCCATGAGGTTATGTGCAGTCCTGTCTCGAAAGAACGCGAGAAAAACCACTAGAAAAAATTAAAGCCGTTCAACTTCATGTGAAAGCCGTCGTAAGTGCAGAGCAGTGATTCGTCATACAGGGTGGTGGTTCCGTTATCCGCTCACTGCTACCACCCATCACGCTCTTCACCACCCATCACGCTCTTGTCTCTCCTCTGTTGATCAATGCGCAATTGAAATATCCCGCCTTCGCAGTTCTCGCGCGCTACCTGACTGAAACTGCCGCAAGCGGGATTTTGTGGCCTTTTTCTGCTTGTTTTAAATTTGTATGGTAGAGCTGTTTTGCGTCATATCGAACGCGTAATTTTTTCTTGCACGGCTGGGTGAACGCGGGTGCTGGGAGGTAATGACGCGTATTTTGCCTTAAATGTATCTGCAGTTTTCTTTGCGCTAAACAACGGGAAGATGTAGGACAAGCGCCAGCGGTTCACAAGTTTCGAATAGTTATGACTATTTACACCGCTTGGTTTTCGAAACCTCCGCGTGACTCCCTGAGCACGGCACACCAGGCCCTACTTGGGTCCGTTATCTCGTTCCGCCGCCTGATTCTGGCGGTAGCTTCACATCGACGTTAACGAGCTATGACGACAAGACGAGCACATAAAGTGTTCTGCACTAATAATACCCGTCACCACCAAACACAGCCTATTTGTGCAGACGTTCGATCTGTAACCGCTTCGTGCTTAGGCATGGAGTGGGGAATACAACCCACCTGAACTTTTTAGATGCGACGCTCAGAGCATCTCTTGTCGGCGGCCCTGTCCTTCCTGCGTGCGTCCGTTGTTGTCCGCGTGCGTCCGTTGTTGTCCGCAGTTCCCGTCTCCTCTCCGATAGCGAACACTCTCTCGCGAGGGGCATTGGATTGGATTCGATTTGCTTAGCTTGGCTTGGCTTGGCTTGGCTTGACTTGGATTCGATTGGATTGGATTTGGATTGGATTGGATTAAAGTGGATTGTGTTGGATTGTGTTGCGTCATAGCCGCAGCACTCTCTCTCCGCGGTCTCCTCTCCTTCGGGCGCGCTGCGCATATAACCGGTGTGCCGCTCTCCGGCGGCCTTTCGGTCGACGGTTGCTCTCCGCTTGCGCTTGAACCCCCCTCAGCGTCGCATCACACCAGGGTTCCCGCGATGGGAGGTGGGCGTAATTTTTGTGGAATATTTTTCATGAAGATGTGAGCATTTTTGAAGGCACATCGTTCCGCAATTTAAACTTTATTGAAGCTGGGGAAATATCTCTAAGCAATGCCTTTTGTTGTATTGGAACTGATTATTCGCTTTTTTTTTTATGTCGGGTGGTGTGGTCACCCCGTCTTTATTTGTAGCTCACTAAACTCTATAAACATTTTCTTGTGAGCTTGATTTTCGCGTAATGTCAAGGTTTGCGAATTCGCGCTTTGGTTAAAATTTTATAATCTGACGCAAAAAGAAAAGCTTAAGCACTCTCGATTGGCAAACTAAGTTTATTTTGCTGCAGTTGCGGCGGATGAAATGAAAGCGTTAGTCATATTGCCCGCTATTTCACAAACAAGTTTCAACTCGGCCTTTTGCACGGTCTCCCTGATTTAAACTATACTCTTGGCTATCATCCTCTTTCCCTTCTTTAAGTACTTGCAGTCACTGGATTTGTTGAAGACACTACCGGCCAGAGCTAGTGCAGAATAATTAAGCCGAAGCTACGAATAGTGATCACGAAGCTGCGCAGCGATGGAGGTTCGCATCGGCGGGGCATGCATTGCGCCGTTAGGAAGGTGAGCACTGCCACCTTGCTTTTGCAGCAAACAGGTATACCAGCGCTTTATACTTTCGCAGCTATGTGAGTCCTCTTCTTAGGATTTCATAATTCTCAAAACTCATCTTTTACTGTTTCAGGTGTATCAGCTAATACCTGGAAATCAGGTTGAATGTTCTCTTTGCTGAGAGCTTTTTATGAAAACGAAATGGTCGTCGCAGTACTCGCCTTTAGCGTGGTTTACGGCACCCTCTTTTTACAAGAATAATCCACGATAAGAGACGTTGGAGCTTTATCCAATGGTCGACAAAATAGGTTTTGTCTTAGGCTGTATTTCAGGTGTTTTACCAGACTTCAAGCTAAAAGTGGCTCCGAAATTCGTTGACCACTGTACGACTGCACGAGGAATGGGGCTATGGCTAAAGTAAAATGGGCTAGCCTAAACTAACGGTTCTATTTTCTTCTGTTTAAAATGATCAGGGATAATCGCTACAGACAAATATCCTGCTTTAAATCTCCTTTACAATCAGCTGGTGGGGGGTGGCCTGTCGCCTGTTTGATAAACAGTCAAACCCGATTATAACGAGCCGGGATAGAGCGAATTATGCTATATATCGAAGAAAGAAAGATCAGTTACGAAAATACACGCGAAACGAAGTTCACATCTGATATATCGGACTCGGCGCGCCTATAATTGCCGCCAAAATGCATGGTCTCGGAGCGGCGATCAAGATGTTGATTGGCTGCGATGAAGATGTTGAGCCTCCCATGGAGCGACGTGACTCACGGCACTTTCCGTACCTGTTTTTGACGCGCCTGGCTCAGTATTAAACCCTCGCAGTCAGCGAGTCAGGACCAAGATGGAAGCATCGGCGAACTGTGGGAAGAGCGCACCACCGTGCCCGATGTTGTGCTGAAAGGGGTGCCCTTCGACGACTACCTGAGTAACGACCACGACGTTGCCGTCACTGTGAGTCCCTCGAACGCGGAGACCGTCGCTGATGTCATGGCTGCTGGCGCTGCTGGAAGCACCGAAGAGGCGGAGGATGTCGCGAGTGGAAGCCGCCCTTTAATGAAGCGCTTTCGGCAGTCAATGTGCTCCACCAATATTGCTTCGATATTGAAGGACACGGACTGCAACTGATGCAAATGATGTCTCATGTAGAGAATGCTGTGCTAGTTGACGCCGCCAAAACGAAAGTGAAAACAAGAATCACCGCTTTTTGCAAAGTAGGTAGTTACAGCGGAAAGTAGCTTTATTGCTTGCAATAAATAGATAGTTTTGTAATGGCAAGCTTTATTATTTTCGTTTCTGCATGCGGGGATGGCAGGAGGAGGGGGTGGTGGGGTTGAGGTGGTTCCCTGTATTGCGATCTCGTAATAAAGAAGTCGTTATTGGCGGGTTCGGCTATTTCGAACTCTTTGATATATCGAACTAATCGTGGCGCATATTACAGTTGGCTATAACCGGGTTTGACTGTTGTACGCTTACTACCAATGTAGGGCAGCTTAGCGTGCAACTAGACGGCCTCTCTTAATTGGGGTGGAAGATATTCTTATCCTACTTAGTGCTCCAGGGTCAAGTTACGGAAACCATTATAATAAGAAATGGTAAAAAATGTCGATCAAATACACGACAAACAGTAGAAGACAGTAAATGCGTGGAGGAATGAGATATGCGGCGGCAATGAATGGAGCCGGGCAGCCTCTGTGAGACGCTGTGTTACAGCTCTAGACGTAACCTTCTGCTACTGCTGACGATGATGATGATGCCTTTATAGTTAGTGTAGTGAATAAATACTCGTAATGTCATGGAGCGCTTTGCGTTTCAATATAAAATACGAAAGTTTGTTCTTAAAATGTTCTGACATTTCACGCTTCCTGGATGACAGTTAGTAGCGCCTCATTCGTTCTGTCTGGTTTGGTTTTTTTCTCTCTACGTTTGTCCCATGTGTTACAAAAAAGCGCTTTTCAAACCATGTAGAACTACCGATACCAACTAGCCCAACGACAAGCCTTACTGAACTAATGCTTTGTTTTAAAGGGGTATTAGGCCGTACAGGAGCTACACGATTTTGTTGGCGGACTGAGGACAGTGCGACTTTGACGGCAATTGGCGGCTTCGTAAATCAGCCGTAAATTGCGCAGCACTAGAACGAGAAACGTTTTTTGAAGAAAAAACATGAGGGGTCACGCGGGATTGGAAATAAAGCGTACTTTAGATTCACCTGCTTGGCGATTCTAGTGCTCAAAAAGAATCGCAAAGAATAAGACCTCAACTTTTTTCAAAAATAAACAGTGGCAAGACAGCGCTCACGTTGCACACTTCATGTTTTGTCTCTTCGCACATTTCATCAGTGAACAAAATTCAACCAGGGCATCTTTGCGTACTACTGAACTAACTGACAAGTGATATTGTGAAGGGCTCCCTCGTCAAAAACGTATAGTTAGGCGTCAGTATGTGTTTAAAAATGCACTTCAAATTTTGAAGCCTATCTCATGATTGCGCTTTGTTTGCAGTGTACTTGAAATTTGTATGTATTGTTTACCTCCCTCTAGTGACTTTCAGTAGATATATTTGTATATCATTTAATATTTTCCGCTCGATGGAACGCAGTGTTTTGTTGTTTAGTTTTTTTTTCTACCAATGTATTGTACGAACCTCAATCGAACGAAGAAAAAACAGCCATAGAATTTCTTTCTTTCTTATTCACATTGTCAATCCACTCAAAAAAATATCCCCTGAAGTGAACCGTTGGCGATATTATTGTCCCTCGGACAAATGAACCTAAAATTATCTGTCACTCACCAGCAATGCAACCAAGTATCACTCATACAAAGCTTTCTGTTCAGTTCGACCAAGCATACAACAAACAAGCAAGGCGACCTCATTCTGCCATGCTTGTGACGTGCCCTCAATTTTCAGAGCACACGTGTCATAAACTTGTGATAAAGCCAACCACAACCGCCGACTGCTTCATCGACATCGAAAGGCATCCACTTCGCGGAGCGATCAAACCATTCACCGTGAGCCTGAGGAACCAATCGTGAGTATGTCATTTTTATCAACAGTGAAAATATTTTCCACAACTTACATATTATTTTGTTTGGAAAACACGAACCTTTAACCGCATATATCAGTTCTAAAAGAAAAGGTCCAACAAATAACACTAATCAATTTGTTCTTATTTTCAACAACCTTGTGTATTTACCTTGCCTGTCTTAAGTTGATACCGTAAGCCTCACATAAAGGTGATAAGTGGGAATACCTATATCAGTAGAGAACAGCTAATAAGCAGCTCACCTACACTAGATTTTATTGTTTTTAGTATTCTAATTTATTCTAGGGAGAAGAAGAACGTAACAATAGCTGCTTACGATCACAAGTAGATATTGGCTCCACTGTTATAAAATATGAGATTTACTCCGCTATATTAAGCTGTCTTAGGAAACGTTGTTCGGGATTCCAAGACAGTACTAAAAGGAATGTTTTTGTTTTTAGAAAGCCTGCAGTTTCACAACGCTCTGGCACAAAATACACCCATGCTTTCTTCCAAAATTGCAGCTTTCCCACCCTTCGAACCATTAAGTGCAAGCTTGTTCTTCTCAGCATGGTCATGTGCAGCCTGTTGGTCCTCTCAAGTAAGAACAATACTATCCCCCTACCCTCAGGAAATAACGCCTGTTGCTTCTAGTTGCTGCCGCGCACTGTGGCCCATAAACGATTTGTGTTCTCGTTTGTACCCGCTCAGCACACATGTATCTTGGCGTCCAACTAATGATGCTGATTGGCGTTTTCTTCTGTGTACTTGCTGCTGTCGTTCTGAAACCCTTGTGGTACCAATTAAATTAGTTTTCTGCCTGCGAAAATGTGATAGCTGACTACAAACTACAGGGGCACCGGAGAGTTGTCATTAAACAGTAAACTAAACGAGAATTCCCAGGATTGTGGATAGCATGTGATGAGTCATTTGCTGTAGTGTCTCAAGAAAAAAAGTAGTGAACTTACATAGTGCAGGCTTTGTAATCGTTAGAACTGCGCCCTTCTTTCCTGGCCGTACACGTAGGACTAGTTGCAATACTTTCAGGGCCAAGAGGAACTGCAGAAAGTAGTGACGGCTACACAACTATTTCAAGCAACAGTGGGGGTACATCAGTGGGAGTTCATAATGTTGCTATACACTTTAACAAAGGAGGTTTTGAACAGAAGTCTTCAATTGGGAGTATTTTGACATGGCAGCAAGCGAGGCGGGCAGGTAGTTCCAGCCAACATAGGTTCTTTAAATGGAAAAATCATTATGCAGGTTAGTCTACAAGAATTGGAACACGAATTTTGTTAACGTTGTCTGTGCGGGATTAAATACACGCAGGTGTAAGCATTAGCTGCTTTTTAGGTGAGCGATGTGAAAAAAAATGCTTTTTTAGAAATTCAAGAACGATGGTATTTTCGACGTGCGGACAAGTCAGGCAGGCCAAGAACTGATTTCATTAGGTAACACTGGCATTCCGGCTGTAGATTTAAAATTGCGATTAGATAACTGCGGTCGGATATTTTGATAGTTTGTGTGAGCGTGATTTTCGCGCGGTACCAAATTACGCAAGCGTACTCTAATTTTGAATGAACGAGTGACTTATAAAAAAAGTGTTACTTTAACAGCCGACGGCACGAAGTAGAAGTTCCAACGCAAATGTGCAAGCATGCGGTTTTCTTTAGTCATGCATATACCAAGTAAGATCTTTCGTGATATGAAGCCCAAGATATCTACAGTAGTCAAGGATGAGAGGGAAATATTATTAAAAAGATACGCATGTGCGTTGTTATGCCTCCGAGACATTCGCATGGTTTTTCATTTGGTAATGGTTTAGTTTCATTAGCCATTTTTTTCACTGCTTAAAAACGTTGTTAAGACCATCCTGGAGTTCATGCAAATCACTAGGACAGTTTCGTTTAGTGATATATTACACAGTTATCTGCAAAAGGCTTAATAGATAAGTAAGTCACGCAGCAGGGAGGCCACTAATATAATGGAGAAAGAGAAGTGGCCCACGACTATCCCTCGTGGAACGCCAGTGAAGAGAGCAGATCATGCGGAGGAAACGTACTGTAGCTGTGATGTGTTGCGTGCGGTTAGAAAGAAAACTTTTGATCCGAAAAAATAAATTGTCGCCTGCTAAGTTTAAGAATAAGAATTCATGCAAAACAAAATCAAACAAAATAGAGTCAAAACAGTGGTTCGCACCTTTTTGCAGCAGGTACGGCAATAGCTCATGGCCCGGAACCTGTAGCCAGGGCATAACCTGAAGCAGTGGAACGTGCTCTGGGACCTTCCCCGTCAGAGGAGGCTCGTATCAGCGAGGCTCGTTATGCGGCAAAGACCTAGTCTAGGATTGCAGACCGATCACGACGCCTCTACGTACATTTTTAGTGATGCTTCAGTTGAAATAAAAATCTAGTCGGTTATTCCATTTTTCTTTTGTTTATGCGTATCTTATTTGGTAACGACTAGGTTTTTCCGGATATTGTGGCGTGTTTTCAGCGATACTTAGCTAAATTTAAATAGTGGTCACTGCACTCCCGTTCATCGTAAACTCTCTCAACAAGATTTTGTTCATTCCAGACAGCCAGACTCCAGAAAATAATCAGCCCCATCATACTTGAAATCACATGCTATTCTGAGCCCGTGGTCGTAGTAATGGGTCAAGTTTTATTGTTATGTAAACAAAGAAACTCCTTTCTCTTGACATGGCGCAGATTTAAATGTTTGGATCTCCTAGGCTGTGTTGATAGAATCTAGAAATAAAGTTTCATATTCTGCTCGAGTGCTCTCGTGGGGCCATAAACTTGTGCACAGCTGCATCGACCTGCATTTAAAGAAAATGGATAGCTTGCCTCCTTGGTGCATATAGTGATGGCTGTGTGGTCATCCCAGATCATCCCGCCTCCGCAAGCTCCATTCTCCTGCCCTCGAGCGCAAGCTGGCTTTTTAGTAAACCAGCGTAAGCATCAGCCTGCAGTGCATCTTTTTTGTCATGAGATCAACTAACATCAATTTGTACGTGCTTAGGCAACTGAGCTGTGGTGATTCCTGTGGCGATGAGCTCAAGGAGTTCCCACAGCTAGAATGCGAGCATTAGAATATCTTGATTGTTCTTTAAGTAAGTGATTATGCGGTATTTAAACCCCGGTAGGCGCTAGCACAATCATGCTATCACAGGAACTGTGCTAGCGCACTCGTGCTATCACAGTTACCTAGCGCCTAGACGTAAAAGTGCTTCGAGAATATCTCGGAATTCAGTCGCATGACCCTATAATGCACAAATTTGTGCCCTACCTCCAGAAGGACATTTTGTTTTCACTCCAAACTCCGATCTTCGCAGTCTGATACGGTCAGAAACCGGTTGCTCTCATGTTCACGATAACTGGTATCGGGGTAACCCATTGGGATAGCCCACTAACGGACCGCTACCAAGAGAAATATTTATTTATGGTTTCAACTTTCGTTGCACGTAACACTGAAAATATGAGGTTTTTTTCTTGAAATGAGCCAGATCCACCTAACACGAATTTGAGAAACAAGAGAAAGGTTGTTACCGGAACTAAAGGCAACGCCGTCAAAGCTATTATATGATATATTTTACGTGTCAGCTAGGGAAAGTTTTATGGCCTCAGATTATAAAAAATTATGCCGTGAATTCGAGCAATCTTAGGGTGATTAGTTTGGATTTGGCACATGTTGAATTGAAACACTCAAGTGATGCGGCATTCTTATGAAAACTTTATTTAAAGTGATTTTCAAGCGTGGTGCGATTGAGTTTAATAGAAAAGGCATTAAAATTATGTAACGGGCTTCAAGAACCCTATAACTATAACAGGAGAGCGAGTGAGTCTTCTTGCACCATTAGCATCTCTTTTGGAGTTTTGGGCACGCTGTGAATTTTTTTGGGCACGCCTGAAGGCACTCACGGAGAAAGCAAGCTCTTCCTTGCTTTTCCATGAATTCCCAAAACGCTCACAAGAAGGCTGCTCAAATCTTCACCTTAATTAATTAGGTGGTTCGTACTCGCCCGATAGAAAGGGAGACATGCCAGTGCTGCAGCGGCGGCTATTTTGTAATGACTAAAAATGTTAAATAATCGGCGTATTTCGTAGGGACGAGGTGTCATGGAGAAATGAAATCATTGTTTGACATCGCTCAGTTTCATTTCGTTCATTTCCATCCGTTCACTTCTCATTGACATCTGGGAATAGGTATTTCGCCGATCTCCTAAATACCGTCTGAATTCATAATAAGCCAGCTCCGAAAAGCAAAAAAAAAAAAGATATTCCGGAAACACCCACGAAACAATCTGAACAATCACGCCAAGAAGCAAACTCGCATTGGGCAAATGGATTTGGCTCATTTTGATCCGTGAAACCACGGCTTATCTTCGATACGAACTAGTATCTGCGTACACAATTTCAGGGCGTTATCTCAAATTTTCTTCCCCCCTTTTTAGGGGCAAGTTGCCGAGTTTTTCTTGTCAGTGCAGTTTTAACCGACCTAGTTTCGGTTTCTGGATCTGGTTCATTTCGAAAAAAAAAAGCCTCATATGTCACTGTCATTCCTTTCCGGTTTGACTACCCCTGTCTTCATTTATCCTATTTAGTAACTAAAGACTCGTAATGCCTTCGAAAAGCCACAATTTCAGGAAAACTCATTACTGATGTTTTGCGAAAGAGCGCCGTTTTTGTTGACCTTTCAAAAAAAAACGGCCGCCGTTGTAACCAGTAAATAAACAAATAATGCATGTGCGATCCGATATTGCTCGAAACCGGTTCTCTACAGTAACATCCCGATGCTGTACCGACTGCGCTACTCCAGCACATCTTTTTTTTTTTTTACATTGTAGTCCTGCAAATTGTATGAATTTACAAGGCACACTCTTTAAGCGGCCTATATTTATTCCCTGTTTGAGAAGGAGAATACGTATAAAGTACCGAACTAAACGTCCGG